>JAPMOR010073459.1:26188-55033 GCA_026543865.1 Argiope aurantia
ATGTCTGGTCATTTGTTGTATCCAGATATAAGATATCTGATAAAGGATAAAAAGAAAAGATATCTGTGTTTCGACGTTTCAAACAGATCCATCATATCTTCAAGGGAGGAAAGAGAAAGTCAAAATACCTAGATGTTGCACATTATGAAGAGACTCCACAAATCTTCAAGAAACGATCAATCACCAGCAACCGTTGTCATTAACTGTCAAAGTCAGGTAGACTTTAGCCAGTGCTAGTGGTGAATTGAATATAATTAGTATGCGTTCGGGAAGGGTCACTTACAAAGACGAATCATGATCAGACATTCCCACGATCGATTGGAGACCATTGAGGAAGCATTGCTGAGCATCTACTGGGTGATAAGTAACTCAAGTTCACCAATGAGAAGCTCAGAGACGAAGATTTTACGGAAATAAAATGTAGGATTTCTCTTTTGTGAAGATAGAAGAGCAGTGAGAGCCAGATAAGGAGGAGTCGGAGAAACGTGGATGTTCGAAGGTGTTCCAGATTTTGTGAGAAGTTCTGTGTGATTCGTTCTTCTGTGTTAAGATGCACCCGATAAAGATCGGTGGATTTCTGGAATAACTGTTATTAACAATCTGTTAGGTTTTTTTTGGTGTTTATTCTCCGAATTGATAGAGGAACTATTTTATGATTAAAATTCAATTTCTTTGTGAATTTTGTAAATAATATTAACCTAGATGGGAACAAGTGGTTTTTATTTACATATATAAGGCTGTAAATAAAATAATTATTTGTTACGCTAATCTCTTATTTGATCGGTCATGATCAAGACATTACATAAATATTTTTAAGCATGAGGCATATTTCAGAAAACTGCAATTTATTCTACAGGACGGAGATTATATATATTTACTTATTTATTTCTGTTTGATTACTTTCAATAATTCAATATTAAATACCTTTTTTTTTTCAAAAATCGAAAAACAGCAATAGATATAAAGAATTATAATGGAAATAAGATATTCAATCGAGTCATCGATTAGAAATGACTTTAAGCTCCGGTCAAAAATTTACTACAGCTTAGAATGAAGATTACAAATCTAAATATACCCAATAAATAAGTCCTTAATTATGACATAACAAAAAATAAGTAATGCCATACCAAAAAGCGAATTTCAAAACTATTTTTATTAATAATTTAATTTAAATTTCAAACCAACAGTGGCAACTTCAATGTTTACCGAGAAAAAATGACTGAATTTAAAAAGCAACTTATAAATACTGATAGCAGTGAATTAACTGTTTTTCAAATGCCTTCTATCGATACATTTCAAAATAAATAAATAAATTCGAATAAAAATTTTAGCAAAAATCTCAAATCCGAAAAGTCTGGATATCTTCCACATAAAAATAACTCCTCCTCAATTTTCATAAGCAAGTTTTTCATAAAGCTGTATAATAAATTCGGTTTTCATACTCCGCCTGTTATTATGTTTAGGAAGTTCAGAACCACTTTACATAGATGCTTTTAATATACAGAAAATGTCTGTTTCTTCTCAAGAAATGGGAATTTAATTATAGAATGTTGGATCTTATTCGAAGAAAAAGTTACATTTACTTTCCGAAGAAACTGATGTTTATCTTTATAGTAGAATAAATGTTTATCTAATTTGGTATCGCAAGTGTTACTTAAGTGAAGACCATGGAAATAGATTTTTTTTTTTTTTTTTTTGCAAAACATTTTGCTCAAGGCCAGATGGAAATGTAAAGAAAAAATTGGGCTGAAAGAAGCTCGTATCCATTGAAGCAGCACACGTTAAACATTATATCGAAAGAATTTGTTTTATTTCACTTAGCAATTTTGAACTACTACATACATTATTTCTCCAAGAAATGTTAAAAATAAAATAGTATCTTTAAGTAAAATTAAGAGAGTATATAGACTGAAAAGAAAAACTTTTGATTTTGTGAAAGTAACATAATGTATGTTTAGACTTTCTAAAGAGCGATGCATACTGATAATCTTATTGTTTAATATGTTAAACTTATCTGTTATCTGTTAAACTGTTATTTTTTTTAACCATAAATTTACTTTCTTCTTTTTCAGAAGATTGAATCTAATAAGTTATTAACATATATTGAGGGTATTATACATACATACATACATTATATTATATATATAGGGAAACCAAACTTTTCACGTCATTTTTTTTAAATTTTTTTTTTATAATATCCTGTTTTTTTTTTTGTTTTTTTTTTTTGAGAAAATATTTTGATACGAATCGCATACTGAATAGATATGAATATTTTTCAATCTTACTTGCACATGAATTAGCCATTTAAATAAAGAAATCATGAATGCACTTAGTTTAATACGTTATTCGAAACAATATGCTATATTACAATATTCGTTTTATTGTTTTTATCTATCATTACTTTTATTTTGGAAACACTGAGTTTTACCACAGTGCAATTGGGACCGAGATGACTCTATATGATATTGTCAGTATGAGAGCAGATAGAAAAAGGCTCTAATAGTTATACAGAAAGGGAATTTTTTGGTGTAAAATTTCGTTATTTCAGGAAAGACACGTATATAGACAACTTAAAAAGCAAAACTTTCTTTAAATACGAAATTTGAACCAAATCTATAGAGCGGTTTCCGAGATTATAGTATTACAAACACACACACACACAAGAATTGCTCATATATTATATATTAGTGGTATTTATATATTATTGCAGACATAATATAATCTCATTCATTTGCAGTTTTTTAATCCCAAAACGTAGTAAAAAGACAATTACAAATAAATATGATGTACTTTAAGACCAAGAAACAAATTCGATAGATATTTTGTATAGTGGTAATCATCGTGTTAATTGTTAATGTTATACAAACGTTTATAAAGATTGTTTCTACATATAATTTATTCAGCGCACATTTTTTCTTTCAACATTTTTTTTATTATTATTTCCACTTTAATTAATCCCAGGTCTGTATCAGAGAGGCGTTTCAAATTTGAAATGCGTCACATAGACACAATTATCAAATACGACCAACCTCACTTAAATTTAAGTTAGTTAGTTTTAGAATCTTTATGAATGAAATAAAAGAAAGAAATGTTAATACCACAAAAAAATATGATAACATCTTGAGGGGAATCTAAATTTATATTCATATGCGCAATAATTTTATAGTATAAAGTATTAAACAAAGTGAATGTTGTTAAAATTATTATTAAAAATAATTTTATTTTTTACAAAGTTTCTAAAAGTTTAACTTATATAAATTTTGATATACATTTCAATGACACTGCGGTGAATAATAAAGAACTAGCAACTTTTTTTAGATGTTGATACTAGTTTAAAAGACAAAGAAACGATTTTCTTGCAACGCACGCTGAAATGACCTTTTTTAAAATTTTAGATGCTGAGATATCTTTTTAAATGAAATATTCGGTCTCCTATCTTCTCAAAGTTTTTAAACTTTAATTGAATATCTTGCAATTATTTTTATTGAAAGTGGAGCTTTACAAAAATTTTAAGTATAGATTTATTTATAAATCAATTTGCTAAAAAAAAAAATCCACTTTGATAGTCAAACTTTTTCAAGTGTTGAAATTAATTTGTTTAAAGTTGTTTCAGTTTGTTTATTATAAGCTTTACTATGTTCATGTTATATGTTTTAACGGGAGCGTACACAATTCATATGAAAACAGATTTAACGAGTTAATATAAATTAATAAATAATTAAAGTAAGATATTTGTTACTTATCTATATTTTTACATAATATATAACTAATTAGTTGTACATTTTTTAAATATTTAACATATCTAAATATTTTATAATTAAAATGATAATGTTAGGTACAATATTTGGTATTAGATGTGTTCTGTATATTTTTTCACTTCGCTTCCAATGTTATTTTCTTATACTATAAATATATGTCTAATTTTTCGATAAATTTTTGAATGTAGAATTTTATCAAAGTAAACACGTAAATATTATATACGAACATTTTTTTTAACAAAATGTTAATATATTTAAAAAAAATTAGAAATAGTGTCAATTTTTTAATATATTTTATGCCAATAAAACTTCATGTCAAGTGTTAATCATAAGTCAGTTTCCCCTAATATCGCCATTGCAAAAAGGCGATTATAATTATACACAGCACTATCGATTTGGCCTGGCACGGGTGTGCGTAAACTTGTAAGAAATCCCATCGTTGTATAGGAATTGTTTACAAAATTCTAATTGTATATGTGTTTCCCAATGCGAAAATAAAGATTTTTCCCAACTATTTTCATATTTGTTTTGCAAATAATTTACAACTGTCACACCGTCTAGTACCGTAGAGAGTCTTAATATAATTTATTTTTCTGGTGTTTGCGCAAACGAACAGGAAATAAAGATTGGTGAAAAAATATATTTATCGTAATTATAAAGCAAATGATGGTTTGTTCACCTTTCTCGTATATTTCTATATTATGGCAGGCGATTGGTGAAGCTAACGCCGGATTAAAACCACTAGGGGCTCTTGAAGCAGTAGAAGTCTTAGGGCTCCTCTTTTCTACCTCCCCAACTTCTGAAATCTGATATATTTATTTTTCTTGATTTTATCTCTATATAAACTGTTTTAACAAATAAATGTTGACAAACATTAAATTACTGATCACTTTCAAGATATTTGTTTTGCATATCTAAATAAATGCAAATTTGAAAGTCATTTTATACACAACAGAAAAATAAATCTAAATATATTTCAATAGAGGATCGGGTATTTTTTTTATATAAAGTAAGATTTTTTCTAGAATGACAAATTGCTTAATTATCAAATTAAAAACAGTTTGTGAATATCAAAAATATTTTTAGAACAAATCTTCCAATACTTGATTCTAATTTGAATAAGTTCGAGTTCACAGATTTCGTAAATTCAATAATACAAAATTAAATTACTCAGAAAATACTTCTAAAAGTATGGAATTTTCGAGTCCCCCTTCAGATTTCCCAAGCCATGATGCAATTTTTTACTTTGCCTATTTAATAAAGTGGCTCTAAATGCAACTCTGCCATACAATGACAACTGAGAGTATATTTTCTGACACAACACATTTGCTCTCCAACTTGGTTCAGTCTTTTAAGCAGATCTACCATGTTTATGTAAAAGCAGAACGAATTTTCGTTGTTTTCTTATTTGCGATTTTGAATAATTTTATATGTACCCGGATAGTTTATAAAGCCCTTCTCCAAGAAATATTAATTTCATCAAAATTCTTGAATTCATATTCCCCACCAGTCACTCCCTTTCCTCATTATTGTATTCTGTATAGATATTGTGATGTTATTTTGTATACTGTATGTAAACTTTAACACTTTTCCTTAATGAATCTTTATATATCCTCTCAACTGAGAGGGAATCCTAGAGATTCCAAGTTCGGGGATATACTAGTGCGAAAAGAAAAAAAAAAAAAAAGTTGATCAGTTAATTAGGCAGATTTTATCGGAAGTGCGACACAGATCTTTCTACGTTTTATTTTCATTATTTACTTTTTTTTCTATTGTTTAGCAGTCAGAAATAATATCTTCTGTTAAGGTTCTGGCTGCCGGCCTTCGCTTTTACCATTTGGTGGCCTGCGGTTTTCTATAGTGCTCTCTTACTGGTGATCAGCTTTCGTCACCCATTTTCCCCCGACTAGCTTCGACTCCGAGGGTTTGGATCATATATACAGACCAACAAATTTGGTTTAATAAATGCATATTGAATTTGACATATTTTATTTAGTTTCTGGAATATTGTGCTCACATATTGAAATACTTTACTTGACATTTTTTTTTCAGAATAATGCAAATTAGTTTTTTTAAAGTTAATAATGATATAAAAGACTTAGCTAAGGATTTATTTACGTAACTTTAATGATTCATTTATGCAAGGGATTCGTTTATGCAATACTCGAGCCAAATTCAAAGTTAGAAATTGCTCGAGCCTAAACACACACACACACAAAAAATGCTAATGTGTCATTTGTTTATAATTTAATTATTGAAATATATGCAGTGCACTATAAATAAATCCCGGTTGCATTTTATAGATAAAATACTTACACCTAGTACTACTATCTTAAGAATGTATGCTCCTTAAATTCGCAGAGTTGTAGTTATTTCCAACTGTTCATCTGAGATCAAATGAAATAGGAAAGACTTCCTGACTGAAGTGATTAAAAAAACACATAAACGTGATGAGCTTGAACTAGTTGGACTTAAAAATGTTTAACTAACAACATTAATATATAACCAAACACAAATCAATCAATCCACGAGCAAACCTGGTTACAATATATAAAAAAAGAAAAAATCCCCTTGTTTTTTACAAACGCTCAATGTGCATTTAATTCGATACAGTTTTGGGGAGTTTTATTGGCATTGTTAAGAACTTGTAACTTTACTTCCCTACACAGCTAATTTCATCATAAAGGAAAGAGTTTTATAGATAGCTCTAACGGATGCTGAATGGATATCGAGCATCTAACTTGGCATGGAGTTTGGCGACGAAAGTGAAAAATTCCAGAAATTAGATCTTTTGCTATATCACCATGAGCGAAGATATGATATCCTTCTAAAAGTTTCTATACCTTGTCATTAAAACTATAAAGACATACAGGCAGAAAGGCAGATTGTAGTCTATTCGAGAGAAAATAATTGGGGGAAGTTACTCTTTGATTCCAGTGAATTCTTTCTGTACGTTTTGCATTTGTTTGATAAGATTTACTGCAAGTGATATTTTATGTACTGTTTTATTATTCATGCTTCACATTTCATGTTGAATCGAGCTTCATTATTCCTTATTTAGGTTACTAAACTTTGCACCACACACCCATCAGATGAAATTTTCTAGATAGAAATTGGCATAGTGGAAAGAATTTCGTTAAACCAATTTTTTTTCATATCTTAATAAAAACACAAAATGTGACGAACAACCACGAATTGTATCATATTTAAATGTTTAATCGGCAGAATTCGGAATCGGCAGAGCGGAGTAGTCAGAAGCGACAGAGAGTAGTAGTCGGAATTGACGGTGAAGAATTTGTCTCCCAGGGATTAGCAGAGCAGCGACGGAGTCAAGCTAGTGCTGAACTAAGCTGTGCGCTACTGCCTGCAGTAGAGTTTTGTTGTGTGCTGCTGTTTGCACGTCTCGCGGCTGAAGATAATTGTCTTCTCTGTGCTGTATATAGTTGTCGTCTTTGTGCTGTCCTGTGTGTCTTCGTGTGAATAAACGTCGTTGTTTCTTTTTCTACTGCCGCCTGCTGATTGAGCGTTCTCCACACCATATCACTTACACTATCCAAACGAACCCCCGGTAAAATTCGTAACAATACATAGGATAGTTAAATTATCAGTGAAAAGAGAGAACTTTTCTTGCATACCTAGCTCTCAACATAAAGTGTCATACTCACAAAGACTAATGGGGGCGGGAAGTACCACAGTTGCTTCACATACATTTGCATTCATAAATATCAATCAGAGTTTTCCTTTGTTACCATTAACCAAATTATTTTCCACTTGATTTTTATAACTGCATCCTCATCTATTATGTCATGATAACAAGTGAACACAAAATTCATGTGTTTCTTCATAGATAATATCTTTCTGTATGATTTTATTCCAAATATTTTTTAATTAATTTTTCAAAATTGAAAATCCAAATAAATTGTTTCATTTTATTATAATTTCTTTGATAATTCTGTACATAGTTATTTTTGTTTTCTCTACTGCAAATATTTTGATATTTAATAAAATCCCCGTAACATGTCCATCAAACCGTTTAATAATCAGAATGGGTTTACGGTTACGGAGGTATGATATGCTCTTCTGCTTTGTTATATACTAAAATTGATCTCACATTAAATAATTATTAAATTATTCAGTAATGAAATTGCCCTTCCAGTTTATGCCCATTTCAGATAAGTATAAATTAGAATCTTAGAGTACCTTCTTAGTTTTAAAGATTGTTTTCTTATATATATCAATTTACATTCATGACTTTTCTTTTTATTCTCTTTTTATCAACTACCATTCCATTCGAACACAATTTTACTTGGTTTCCATTTACAGCATCCATTTATCCTCGCACTGGTCCTTTAAACGAAAAACTCAATGAATGAAATCAACTAGATTGTATTTCAACCCTCCTCTGGTCCAGTGTAATTCAAGAATCTATTTGTTCCTACACGCTAACCAGAAAAAACCTTATCTACTTCCAACTTTCTTTTTCCTTTCATTTAAACAAAAAGTGGTTAAACAAGAAACGGAGGTACCATTTTACTGGTCAGTTTAGTTGGGTTAGTTTTGTCTTTCGTTCTGTGTCCATTTCAACAAGAAAGTGGAAAATGCTGTAAGCAGTTCAATTTTGCAACAACTGTTGATAAAGAACTTTTAAGAATTGCTTTTAAAGAAATCGATAAAAACTTTATTTCTCTTTTATTGGAAACAGGATGTTATTGTTTCTAGAATTCCGTGATACAGAAGTATCTTATTTTTTTTAATGCTAAAACCTGTTCAATTTCCTTTGATTTGAATTCTTGATGTGTTAATGTAACTTTGAAAAGGATGAATGACCTTGTGTTTTGGAACTGGACAATATTACTTCACTTCAAGTGAAATGAAGAGATTAACATTTTTTGTAAAATGTTCGTTCCACTTAGTTAAACATTTTTGATGTATAAGAGAATTCATCACTTGGCTTTGAATAACAGGTCATTATCACGTGTTTAACACCAGATCCTCTAGATACGTCACAACTAAATTTTGATAGAATGTTGTTCTCATTAATATAAAAATCATCAATAACAAAGCATTCTTCTAAGTGCCGTTCGATATATACTTTTGCTAAACATGTAATGAAATAAAATAATGATAATGTTAATACAGACTTTGAAGAGCACGATGATTGAGGCAAGTACAAAGAATCAAGAGAGAAAAAAACAACAACTAAGTTTATCTAATGCTGATAACGAAAATATTTTAAACTAATAATGCACAGAAATAAGCAGTATTTTTATTGATCCATATCAAATTTTGTATCCATTGATTTATTGGTGGACGGAAAAAAGAAATATTTTAAAATGCAATATAAATCCTCTTTATGAAATGACAAAAGTAAACACAAAACAATGCATAGTAAGAGAGAAGCATACGTGAAATTCAGGAAATTTTGATGTTTCTTATTATTGTTGCTAAATGCTTAGCCCTTATTTCTTACATCTTTTTAAATAAACTTCATTTTTTTTTTTGCTTAACATATGCTTTTAGTTAATTTCAATCGCCCTATGTTTAAAATCATATATTATCATATATAGATGATATTTATATATGAATAGATTAAGCTCCATATCATAATATGATGGAGTACGTTTGAATTTACAGTTATAAAAGATGCCCCGAAATCAACTCAAGATTTGAATCTGGAACCTTTCGTGCAAACCCTGTTAAAAAAACATTTTGACAGCTGATAGTTTAAAGTTAGTAAAAATACACACGATACACAATAGAACAACATATTAACACACGATTTGAATTAAACGAAAAACAGTTTTTTTTCTTTATTGAATTTATTACTGAATCGTAAAGTACACAGGATAGGATTATGTATGGAATAACACATAAAGAAAATGGTTTTCATGGATTTGCTGGCACATACGCATTCTTTTGTCAAAATTTTCCATGACCATTTCACATAAATATGGCTGAATTTCGTTGATGCAACGTTTAATTTCCTCCTTCAATGCTAGCGTATTTGAGAGCTTGTTGTCACAGACATTTGACTTCAAATAACCCCGTAAAAAGAAATCCGATTTTGTTAAAAGACATGATAATGGGGCCAATTCGCAAATTTTTGAACTCTGGAAGTCAGACTTTAATTAATTTTTAAAATATTGTACAACAATAAAAACACGTCTTTCTATGCTGTAACGCTCCATTTTTACTAACCCTAAACTACCAGTCATCAAATGGCTTTTTTTTTTTTCAAAAAAGATTTACCAACACTTTATTGCACGAATGGTGTGTCTATTCATCTTCGTAGCTTTAGATATTAAATACATTAATCTTTATTTGTAATACTTAGATAGGAATATATTTATTCAAATCAATCAAAATAATTTAATATTTGACATTAGCGAAAATAAAACAACAGCAAAAGTTGCAAGAAATTAAAATTAAGAAACGAAACCTTAAATATTTTTAAACATTTCCTTTCCTCAAGGTACAGGTAAAAACTTCATTGGGCCTAATTATTTCACTATAATAAAGAACCCAACCATTGCGCAAATTTTACGAAAGTACAAAGAATTAGTCGTCTCAGTTCTCTCTTTTACATGCTCTTGCTGTCAAAAAGAAGACTTAAGTGCCAGAGTTTCTGATTCCTTTACTTATTTGCCATCGAGTTTTAACTTAAACCGAATAAATTAACTCCTTGGGGGGATAATGCTCATCATTTAAGGGTCCGACATTTCATTCTTTTTTCTTTTTTTTTAAAGTGAACAAAAGAAAGAGCCTGGGTGAAAGAAGAGCAGTTTTAAAGAGCAGCCAGAGGGCGTAAGAACAGGAAATGCAGTGATGTAAGAATTATTTTCGAACTTAAGTTAATTACTTCATTTCTGGAAATATTATTTACTATTCTTAAAATTCAATTTTTAAGGAGATAAGGAATAAAAACGGGATTAATTGTAAGTGAAAATAATATTCATTCGAAAGAAGTAAGCGAAGAATTAGTTGATGAAAACTAAAAACACAATGTTTTTCTTTATTATTGTTATTATTATTATTGTTTGTGATTATTTTTAATTTATTGTGATCAAATGTTTTTGATTTGAATTCCTTTGACAAAATATCTCTAATGGTTGAAAAGTCAATGCAATCACAATAAAAGTTTTCAGTATACATAAATTGTTAATTCTATGTAAAAAAAAAAAAAATGGGATTGTTTCTTTTTTATCATTAATTTTTATCTTTATGTGTCAGCATCGTTGTTATTAGAGTTGCATGAATAAATGAAATGCTCAAAAATTAACTTTTATTGATGGTGTAAGTTTAATATAGAAAATCATTGAGATTAACCCTTTCACTACAAAGCCGGCCCAACCAACAGTGCAAATTCTATCACGGAAGGTCACTTTTTTTCAAATAAGGGATGCAGGAAGTAAAATGAGTTATCAGCAAGGATGTACTTGGCTTGCATCCTGCTCCCTTCATTTGAAACAGAAACTTATCCTCCAGGATAAAATTTGTATGACTATTGATCCGCCTCGGTAGTGAAAGGTATTTAACCGCTTATATAAATACTCTAAATAAAAGCACAAATTAATTTTCAATGAATGTTTGGATATTTCTTTTCTTACGATATTAACTGTAAATTTATTTCTTAATCATATTGTTTCCGGTGAATTATGCTTTTCAATTATTATTTGCTTAAACTTTCAAATTGCAATATTTCACTTTTATTAATTTATTTGCAAAAGAAGTTAAGAATTCATTTACAAAAATAAGTTAAATAAAATTACATAGGAAATTAATGAAAAGAACAAGGCTCATAAATTCCGTTATATACTTCTCATAATTATTTTTTTAAATATTTAGATGCACAGCTGCATTAGTTTTTATATAACAGAAAACAGCGACAGCAGTCAAACTAAATATAAATTTTATTCACGACAACCAATCTTTATTTCATGTTTTTCAACTGACAATCAATGATAAAGGATATTCAAATTGTCTTAACTACATTATCTTAAAAGGATATGTTTTATCTATTTTTTGTCAATGCTTATGTACCTTTATTTTATTCTCTTACTTAGAAAATAAACCAAAAAAAAAAAAAAGATGTATTGCAATCTTCCAAAAATTTGAATCTCCAGATTTTGATAATCTCTGTTTTTCTGACCATATTGAAAAATATCTAATGAACTGAATGAAATTTGAATTAACTTTTCAGTTTTTTATCTAATTTTGAACAAAATTTGTGTATCAGAAGCGTGTTCATGTCTTCTTAAAATACGATATCTCATGAATGGAAATCGCTAAATGAATGAAATAAATTATATCGATTTATAATTATTGTATATCTGTATAGAATTCTGGATCTAATAAATCACGAGCTTGTAAATACCAATAAAAATGTAACAACAAATATGTCTTCTGACCAGAAATATTTCAAATCTGCATCGAAATTTGAACCTAGTAGATGAAAAGGAAGGCATCTGAGTCTTCACTGTTTTATGGAGCATAAAGTGCGTCATATTTTTTTATGTCATGGAGAAAATAAATTACCGAAGATATATCAAACAAGCGACAGATCGTCAAGAATAGCTAAGGAAATTCTACATCAACATGATGACTAATATACAGAGTACACTAAATTTCTTCTACAGAGCATTAAACAAAGAATAGTGATACTTATTGCCACAAACTTGGTGTCCTGGCATAGTAAAGTGACTATGTGCTATATGGTAAGATCGATTGCAATGCCAAATATCGACAACAATAGAATTTTCGGGAAAGAAATCTATGGCAAAAATGTGTAGCAACTTCGATAAAAAAAAAAAATACCTAGAGTGCAATAATGCCAAGAACCAAACGTATAAAAAGCCATTAGTTTGGTCCTGTGAAAAAGTACATTCAGAAATTTATTTTTAATATATGGTTAATACAAAAACTTAATTCAGTAAGCTAAATGCACAAAACCATGTGCAATTTGGAAAAGAATAATGAAGGCTCTGATAAAAACTAAAAATCTAAGCATTTTAAATTGAAAATTAAAAGCTTGATTCAAATTCTGTCATTCATTGGTACTCAAACGTAACAAAAAAAATGTTACTAGTTTTATCGGATCTATTTTGATAATTGAATCTTTAGTATCGTTACTTCAGTTAACTCATTTTTCGTCAATTGTAACTTCTTATATATTTAAACTCTTTCTCAATTTCAGCTGTTTAATTCTTCCCTATATTTAAAAATTTCGATTATAAATAGATGCTAAAACTCATAGAAAGTCCAGAAATAAGAAATTGTTGAAAAATAAGATGCTGGTTATATTTCATTGTTTACGATATACTGCACAACATTTTACAAAAAAACATGTTTTGCCAACTACGACAAATTGAGGAAAAGATTCATTGGATATTTATAACACGATTGCAATAGAAATATGAACTAATTTAAAGGTCTAATCGTTAAAGGCTCAACTCGATATGGCTGGAGCAGAAGGTTTTGAGTAGGAGACAAAAGTCTGGCTTCAAAAGATTTTGAGTTCAGTCTAGCTTCTTTTTCAATCATTATTTAAAAATTTGTTACTGAAACATATTTTTGCACTAGACTATTCGTTGCTTTTATTTTAATTGCTGGGATTTCCTAACTTTTCACCAAATAAAAAGTGAAATCGGATAATCGTATTTTGATAATTCTCCATAAAGGCAAACCTCCTCATATAAAGAAGCAAAATATTTAGTAGTAGATCAGGATAAATACGTTTTTGTCAATATATTTATCAGATCTCTTAAGCTGTTGAAGTCCCGCTTTACTAAGCAAAATATTCTAGATTTCCTCCTTATCGGGAGCCCTAGATTAATGGAATTGTCTAGATATGATAATTTATTTCAGTTATATTAACAATCGAGTCAATACAAGAGCATTTTTTATAGACCACGGAATTCCGAAAAGATATTAAATGCTGGGGGCGATACTAGACTCCCTCTTTATATTACGAGATTATCTGACGAAATCCAGTTTAACCCTTTGTGAGACAGCATTCAAGACGGTGGACAGTTTTCACATTTTATTTATTCATTCATTCATTTTTTTATTTTGATCTATAAAAATATCTATGGAATGATAGGAAAATATATATTGATTTTTCGGAGATATTAATATATAAATATATAAAATAATTATATATTTATTTTTCGGTGAAATAAACAATTCCTTGTATTAGATGGATAATTATGCATAGACTTACTCTTCCGATTGTAAAGGGTTTACCCATTTGCATCATAAAAGCATATATATGCTCATTTTGGCTGGCAACTATCACCAGAGCGCATATATGCTCGTATTTTACTTATGCATATTGGGCGCAATGCATATATACCGATGCATATTGGGCGCAATTCATATATACCCATGCATATTGGGCATGTTGGCGCATATCAATGAAAAGAGCTGATCGCAAATAGTTTCAGTGTAAAATAACGCAAAAATAATAATAATAAAAAAAATTAAAAAAAAAATGAACGGCTATGTTTCCGACAGCAATGAATAGGTGATTAGACCTAGAAAACGCAGACGTTTTATCGCGATTTCTTCTGATAGTAGCGATAGTAATCAAAGTGAGAGAGATTTTGAGAGGCAGGGGAAAAAATGACAAACCTAAATTTATATCTATTGTGGTGTAAATGAAAACAAATTTTACTAGACAGAACATTTACGAACTGTTTTTGAAAAAGGAAATTCTTGAACATATTGTAACTGAAACTAAACGATTTGGTGAAAAGGATACAAGTTTGAAAGAAATTTCTGTAGAGGAATTGCAAGTTTATTTTGCACTCATTGCATTGATGTCTATGGTGCATAAACCTGCACTGCAGAGTTATTGGAGTACGGACAAGATCACTGAAACACCGTACTTCAAAACAGTGATGTCCCGAAATAGGTTCATGGCAATTTCCAGAAAATTACACTTTGCTAATAATGAACGTTTGCAGCGTGATAATGGACATGATCAAGAATAGATTCAAAGAAGTATTCAAGCCAAGCCGAGATGTTTCCTTGGATGAATCCTTGATGAAATGTAGAGTCAGAATTTCTTACATTCAATATAACTTAACAAAGAGAGCCGGATTCGGAATAAAATACTGCAGGCTATGCGATTCTAGAACAAAACAACAATTTTAGGGTTTATTTATGTAGGAAAGTATAAGTGTAAAAAAGGGGCTATCTAGCACGAAAATTGTTCTAGATAAGATGAAAGAAAGTAACGTTCGAAAAGGGCCATTGTTTATATATTGATAACTGGTATCGCTCACCTGATTTATATAATAAATTGTATAAATTAAAAACAAATGTTTGTGGCACGGTGGGAACCAATAGAAAACATACGCTTTAAAAAGTAAAAAATTAAAAAGAAGTGAAGCAACTATACTACAATGTAAAATTATTTCCGCAATAAAAAGGAAAGACAAAAAAGATGTCAATATGTTTATTCCTCATACAACACATTCACCTCATTCATTATCTCTATTAATATGTGTAAAACCTCCCAAATGATCCATGCCATGTCAGACACACACTTTTATCAACATATCGAGTCACGTGATTACATTCAGGATGGGTGGCGAAAAGCCCCGAGCAATGTTATCAACAATACATAACCTAGAGTTTGCTGATACGGGGAAACAAAACTACGAAACTGAAGTTTAGTTTAGTAATATAAAAGTCCCGTTTTAAAGCAACACTAGGGCTATTTTGGGACGGACCTCGTAATTCTGAACCACGGTCAGATGCTGAAGACGACACCTGAGCTGGCATTCCCCTCTCCATACCACGCTACACCAGCGGGAGGACGATTTAACCCACTTACATGACGGTTCTTCGGTGGAATCGGATCACGAACCTGAAACCCTCCGGTTCCGAGGCCGAGACCTTACCACCAGGCCACCGCAGGCTTCTACAAAACTAAAGAAAATATTGTAAAACCAACAGTTGTCTTAGACTATTTAAAACATGGGTGGAGTTGTTGACGGAGGTGATCAACTTCTCACAAAATTTCACACTATGCGATGTTATCAGAAGGTGTATAAAAAGTTTTTATTGTCTTGGCATGATTCTTTTGAATAGATATGTTGTTTTCAAACAATTTATAAGGTCAGAGCATTTCACATTTGCAAGCAAAAATTAGCGGAAGAAATATTTGAAAAAATATATCTAAAAAAAAATACACCACAAAAAAAACAACATTTACATCATGTCCATCATTACTAAAAGGATTTACCAGTCAACATTATTCTATCCTTATCAAAATGACTTCATCGAAGAAATCTCGCAGACACTGTGTAGTTTGTTTATCAGGAAATATTATATATCAATGTGATAACTGCCATCTGGCAATATGTCATGACCATTTCAAATATCACGTTGTGCAAAATAATTAAATTCCATTCCTCTTATTATTTTTAATCTATAATGAAGTAAAAGAAGTAAAAACTATTTATGCAATATTGCTTTTATTTTTCATATTTTAAAACATTTTTATTTAAATGCAGTCAAAAAAAATTTGGCGATATGAACGAATTTTTCACTTTTCCGTGTGATGCAAATGTGTTAATATATATCAAAACCAACACATCTGACAGATTTTTTTTATTAGAAATCGGTTTCAAACGAAGCCCTTCCTAATTCTCAAGTCGAACCCTTACCTTTAGATCACAGTGACCCTTATTAACTGCAATAGATCCAGTGGGATTAGAAGTACGACAAAAAATCTGTTATGATAATAATGGATATTTTTTATTTCTTTCTTAGTATTATTCCACCAATTGATAATTGAAAAAAAAACTATTATGATTAAGTATGATTCAACATTTAAAAATGCTTCAAATGCAATAAATTACTTTTAATATAGTAAATTGCAAAGACAAAAAGAAGATTTAAGAAACGCCCCTTTTCCAAGTTTCCCTTAACCAGAATACAATAAAAGTAGTTCCAAGAATGACACAAGCTCAACAACGGAATCGGCAACACCCACTCTCGTAACTCCAACAGTTTCCGCTCGCGAAAAAGTTCTGATAACATTTGTAATTCAGCCAACGAGATGTATGAAACCCGCGCAGAATTCGGGCAAATCGTAACAGTCATCCATCTTGTATCTGTCACGGATGTTTGCTGAGAGGACGGGGAACTCTGTTAACTTAGTCATGGGACAACAGAGATTGATTTCGTGTCAGATTAAATTCACACTTATTCTGCGGAGACAGCAGTTTTGTTTCTACAGTCATATAATCACTTGGGACCGTCAATTCGGATTGAAGCGATTTCGTTTTCATTTTTCTTTGAAGTTATTATAAAGAGTGATATGATTGATAGTTAGAAAAGAAAAGTGTATTTGGTTTCAGGCAAAAATAGATACATATATGGGAGCAAAAGTTGGTGAAAGTGGATTAAGAGCGAATAGCTGAGACTTGAAGTTCTGTTGGAACTAAACTATTAGACTTTAGAAATATATATTTGATAAAAAAAATGTATTGATCAAAGTTAATCAAAATTACTTCAATAAAAAAAAGTACAAATCTTC
This sequence comes from Argiope aurantia, assembly GCA_026543865.1. Classification (NCBI taxonomy): domain Eukaryota; kingdom Metazoa; phylum Arthropoda; class Arachnida; order Araneae; family Araneidae; genus Argiope; species Argiope aurantia. Next base: position 43,496 of record JAPMOR010073459.1, read on the forward strand.
GTAAGGAATTATCTTAAAATTTGTTATTTAATATATAAGTTTCTTTTTAAATAATTTAAATGTCATAAGAAAGCAACCAATGAAATGCACAACATTTTAAAATTTTCTGTGATTTTTAATCCAAAAAATCTTCCAGACGTATTACAATCATTATCATTATCATTTTTGAGTTTTCGGAAAACTTTTTTTTTTATAATTCTCTTTCAGCATTTGATGCAAATAATTGGATTTTGTCCAGACTACTAATCAGATTATTTCAAATTAATCTTTTAATTTCTTTTTGAACTATCAACCATTACTATACAAAACAGAATTCTATATATTATTAACATTTGATTTCGATAAATTAATCCTTTAGTTTCAAACTTGTTTTTTTTTTTATAAATCCAAAATTATTTTATATTATTTCTTTAAAAAAATTATGTATAAATTTGTCGGTACTTTGAGACTTTTAAATTGAATTTCAGCCGCCAAGTCTTTAAGTATATCACTTAAATACTTCCTAAACTCTTTCAGGAATGATATTAATTCAGGTAAAAACATACCAAGCTATTTAATGCATGATGGCTCAGTCTTTTTAAATTAATTAGTAAAGAAATTGTTTTAAAGCTTCAAAATTTGATTTCTTCATTAAGAGGTTTAACAACTGAACTACCACGTTTTAAATACTTTAACATAAGTGATTCAGGAAATAAATTATCATGGTTAAAAGAGTTAAAAAGGAGAATTTGATTAAGAAATAATTAATCATTTTCATATCTTTATGGGGGGATTCTAAATTTAATTTAAGTAGCCAGAGAGGAGAGGTCTAATTGGATAATAGGTTAGCTCCAAAATTCAACAGATTTTAAATCTGCTTTTTCGTTTAATGCATACATTTTCATAGGATAATTTTTATGTTGAAATATTTTATTGATAAATTTTATTTAGTAATGCACATCTGATACCAGATTTAATAAGATTGCCTTTTCTCTGTTATCTTTTAATGCAGTTGAGAGGAAATATTTCAATAAGATATAAATAAATTTGAATCACGAAAATGAGTCAAATAAGTATATTCTAATTAGGTATTAAGTTTGAATCACAAAAATGAGCAAAATAAGAAATATTCTAATTAGATAATAAATTTGAGTCACAAAAATGGGTCAAATAAGAAATTCTAATTAGATAATAAATTTGAATCACAAAAATGAGTCAAATTAGGCATTAAGTTTGAATCACAACAGCGAGTCAAATAAGAAATATTCCAATTAGAAAATAGGTTTGGATCATAAAAATGAGTCAAATAAGAAATATGCCTATTAGACGATAAGTTTGAATCACAAAAATGATTCATGATAAAAGATCTCCTTTTCTGATTATATTTAATTTCCATATTTGTTTTTGCCCTATTTACAACTTTATTCTAATGAAATTTCCAAAGTTTGATAAACATCAATATTTTATTGATTTTAATAAGGCTGCAATTTCTACTGAATCTATTTTATTCATGTCAGGATTTATCTCCTACGTATTTACGTTTATTAAAATTAAGAGAATATGAAATCTAAAATATATAAAAATGTATGGACAATGAGATATAATAGAGCGTTAATAAATGCGTGATAAAGGTATTTTTATTATTCTTCCAAAAACCAGCACATCCACATTATTAATCCAAATTTACAGAAATATATTCGTATTTCCCGATTGAATCGAGTCAAATCCACATAAGTTTTATATTTTCCAGCCTCCAGATCCAATTCAATGGCTGCCCATCAATTCATGAATCGAATGTCTTTCTCAGCCTCCAAACAATCCTCCTGAAAACTTAATCACAATTAGAACTCGCTTTCCCAAAAGTTCGAAAAGCGGTGCTGCAGATCTATTCCCAACCTCTTCACTTCATTTTCTCGGAGAGCGTTCATTACGAGCAAACGATTTTTCATTCCCCGCGCCAAGGAGGAAATGGAAAATGGGCAAGAGGGGGCTATTAAGGGGTGGGCGGCGGCGAAGGGAACAAAGCAGACATGTCGCTGTCTTTTAATAAAGACAAATTTATGGAAGTTTAGCCTCCTCTCCGATTTCGCAGAAATGAGAGTCACATCGCTTTCCTCTTAACACCTGTTTGAAAGATGCCCTCCATGTGGACGATGTCGTCTGCAGAATTTCTTGGGGGAGGTGCACAAAATGCAGCAAGTCGCATTCATCTTCGAAATTACAATTGATCAATAGTCATCATACGTATTGATAGAAAATGCGATATATTTCAACAGCATATACATGTGCATACGTAGCTATTGAGAGTAGCTTATGTTCCAAAAATATAGCTTGACAAAACAGTTGTTTTAGATCTGTTCCGAAAGGGTGAAAATATAGACTCAAGTCAAGGGCTTGGATAAAAATGAGGGGTGTAAAACACAAAAATATTTGAGCTGAATTTTGTACGTATATCAGCTAACTATCATATTATCTACCATATAAATAAAAAAGAATTCAAGTTTTCAATTCATAAATAAAAGAGAATTCCATTATGTTACCGATAAAAACTACAAGTATATCAAAGATTTTAGAAAATACGGGAATTTGTTGTTTATTTACTACAATGATACATTTCATTTGTAATGTACAGTTTTTTTATGAATATAGTTTATTAAAATATTACTAATATAGAATCCATTATTTTATATAAGGACTGCTAACAGAATTATATCATTTGCAATACTAAGGTGGAAAAGCGATTGAAAGAAGGTATATTTTCGGGGGGTGGGAAGGGAGGAGGATCATAGTGAGGATGAAAAAATAGCAAATATATAACATTTACTTTGGGATAGGCGCAGTTTGAAAGTTCTGCCAGGGTGCAAGATCATCTCAGTATGGATTTGCTTGTTCTGTAGACGATTAAAATTAAAATATCGATAAAAAAGAATAGAAATTTTTATAGAATCTATAGAATTTTGTTTCAGTTACCATTAAACAGGCTGACAAATTACCAATGAGATAAAAGGACCCAGAATAAACAATGTAAATATGTTTCCAATAATTCAATTTTTAAATAGTAAAGGATGTTTGTAATAATCTTATCAAATTGTCGCCGAGTAGGTTATGTGGTTATTTTATCATAGGTTTTTCATGCCATACCATGTAATAAAACTTACATACGTTAAAAAAATTACAGATGAATATAATAATATTCTAATCCTAATATTTCAAATGTAAGTACTTTGTCAATAATGTATCTCCTTTTATGATTTGTGTGAATATTATAAAACATTATAACAGGTTGCTTACTATCAGGACTTTTAGGTTTTAATTTGCAGTTTTACTAGTCAATCGGATTGCATTCTTGTAAACATTAAATGTGAGTGTCGCTTAACACATATTTTCATTAAAGGAAAAACGCAAGCTAAATATTATAATGGTACGGGTAGTGTCGATTTAAATTTCAAGGATACTGTAGAGATTATAACACAGACTATGACACAAAAAAAGAAAACTTTAAGCATTGCAAGAGTAAAATTGGAAAAGGCCCCCTGGTTGTGTACAATGCAGGATCATTTATTTCAACTAGAATGCTTTGAAAAAAAAAATAATTGAAAATTATAATGTTACCTTATTTAATTTTTACTTTCAATCGATCTAACCAATAATGATTTTAATTAGCAATTCATTTTCAATAAAATGAAACCATTTTATTAAAAAGTAAATTTTATTTCATGAATAATTTCTCATGATGAAATCGTGAATCTTTAAAGAAATAAGAGTGAGAAATTAGCACAAATAATTATTTCATTACTTGGGTGATAAACACTTGCATTTCTTTTTATTATTATTTTCTTTAATACGAAGTCCAAAACCGTCCAAAAATTCGAACTAAAGATTTTGTCAAACCTTCACATTTTCCGATCACCCAATATTTAAAAAAACATCATTTTAGGCATTTTGTATGTTTTATATTTGAATATAATATATTGAAAAAGCTTTGAGCTACAAAGATGTGTTTATATTAAATTATTATTCGATTGTGTTTATATTAAATTTCCACATTTCTATCCAATTTCGTACAAAATCAATTCTGACCTTTTGACTATTCGACGAGAAATAAATTCGGGAATTACTAAACATAGGTATACAGTGTACAAAGGTACACACGTACAAACTTGGTACACAGGTTTAGCATCTAAAATATAGATTCTAATCAAATTTTGAACGAAATCTGCCAGAGTGTTACCGTCTGTTGGTCTCTACGTTCGTACTCATATAAACTCAATAACTTATAAATACAATAGCTTAGACATCATATTTGGCTGATTGTAACCTGAATTCAAATTTTGTTACGATCTGTTGGAGAAAAGGCATTTAAAACATATTCTGGCACAATAGATCTAGAAAAAATGCCGAATTCTCGCCAAAAAGTTAATGTTTCATAACTATTGTTCACCATTACCATACAAGATATCCATAACTTTATTCAAGGTCCATAATTTTATATGAGAGGCAGGGAAAAAGATCCTTATTGTAGAGTATGCGAAAAAGCTTACGGAAGATCATTCCCTATGATTTACAGTCCATGATGGCCTAACGCATGGTTTTATTAATAGTGTTACGAAATTTTTACCGGGGTTCGTTTGGATAGTGGAAGTGATATGGTGTGTAGAACATTCAATCAGCAGACGGTAGTAGAAAATTAAACAACGACGTTTATTTACACGAAGACACACAGGACAGCACAAAAGCGACAACTATATACAGCACAGAAGACGATTTTCTTCACCGAGACGTGTAGCATACAACAGCATAAAACCAGAATCTGCTGCAGACAGTAGCGCACAGCTCAGTTCAGCACGAGCTTGACTCCGTCGCTGCTCACCGTCGTTTCCGCCTACTCCGATCTGTCGCTTACGACTCCTCCGCTCCGTCTTCGGACTTCCTTGCCTGCTCTGGCAGCTGTGGACCCTTTTATAGGTCTCAGGAGGCGGGGCTAGAAGCCTTACAACCAATCAGGAACGTTCGAAGCGTATCTCGGTTCCTACTGGACGGATCGAGAACATTCTCGAAGTTTCGGGTATTATCTATTTTAGCGCCAAAGTCGCCAAATTCGTCGCCAATTCGCCAAATGGTCGCCAAGTTTGTCGCCAAGCTCTGGGACCTCCGACGCTCCACCTGGACGCCGTCCAGTACCGATGACTTTAAAAACTTTCTTTCTGTTGATGGAACAAACTATGCTGGGAAGCCGAATTGTAGGTTTGTAACAATAGAATACAAAATAAAATTAATTTGGGGAAGTAGAAGAAATGGTGTTGGGACCAAAATGTTAAATAAAAACAATTTTTGATTCCAAGACTATTTTTGAATATACTTCTTACAATATGATAGACATAGTACAGTTACCCAGCTGATGTAGGATGATTAGGTCGTTAGGGCACAAATGAAATCACGTAATTGCTTTGATGTGAACTTTTGAATTACTTTGCCCTTTTTGTAAAAATTTCTGTTCTAGGGTCAAAATAATAAAACTTCTTGCGGGAATATCCCTAAACTGTTTAATACAGATTTATCAAGGAATGAAAACATGTCTTTGTTTACACTGTTGAAAATATTTTGTATGAAGTCTCAGTTATTAAATTATTTCTTGACGAAAATAATTTTCTTATCATTATGAGACTCTGATGTCAGTTTATATCTTTTGAATTTCCTGTTTGATTTAAAATTCTACTCACTAATATTTCATTAAGAAACAGTTTAATTAAAAAATAAAGTTTAAAAATTAATTCTAAATAAGTTTTTCTTTATTTTGTGAGGATTTGTAACGTGCTTTAGAATATATCCTTTAGTAATTATGAAAAAAAAAAAAAAAATAGGCAGCATGAAAATTAGGTTTTTAGTAGTTTACCTAATGAATATCACATATTTGTGACGTTTTCTGTGGGGAAAATCTTAGACGGAATAAATACTAGATGGTTCTATCTTCTGACTTCCGTCTAAAACTCTGCTGTTATATCTAAAATTTTCTATGGAAATTTTACTTAATAATGTTAAAATTTCCTATCTATGGTATTTAAATATGAAGACTTATCCCTACAGACAAAAGAATATCTTTTTAATTTATAGTCTCATATGTTATGCTATACGTAGCAACCAAGAACAAACTGCAATAGGCCTCACCGGATCTTGCAGTTACAACTACACGAGAGACAGTAACAGCTTCAGTGCTTTCTTACACCCTTGACTCCTTAAAATCAATATTATCTTACAAGTTATATCAAAATATTAGTGCTTTTTCGATGTTCTCTTTTGGCTCTCTAACGGTTCTAATATACCGGTATTGGATATTCTATGAGGCATAGAAAATTCCTCAAAGAAGCACTAATTTTTTTCGAAAAGGCACTTTCCCCCCTGAATGTTAAAAATTGTGTACACACAAATATCGTACACGGAGTTTCAACATTGTGACATCCGAAAACATTCCTTAACTCAAAGAATAGTTATTATTTGATATAATGTTTTACTGGCAGCCATTCTGAAACTGGAAATTTTGCAAGGTGAGCTGACACATTGAGACAACCATAAGGCCTATTCTTTGAATTTGATCCATATGAAAAAATAGTGATGGGTGTTTATATTTTTCTCGAAAATGAGCTACTCGAGACTTAATCTTGAGTAGAAGAAGAAAAAAAGGGAATGCAAATTAGTATAATTATAACTGATAAAATGATTGTCATGAACAAATCAATAAATATTGAATAATCAATAAAAATGATTAACAATTGGGATGAAAACTAATCCATAATTGATTCAATTTATGAGTAACAATGTTGGAAACAAATCAATATTTGATATGCACACAATATACTATCATTCATATGACCAGCTTATTTTTTTGTCATTACATACTATTTTAAATTTATAATATTTTTGTCCATGTATCTTCTGGGAAACAATGGAATCGATTCCATCTTGCAGTATGTTGTCATTTCAGTATTCCAAGATTTTATTAATTTCAATTTCCAGTTTTATAGTTCGTATGTAGGTTTTTAAAGGTTACAAAAAAAATGGAGGACAAATTGATGCCAGTTATAGGCATATAAGAGTAGAATTAAGATATACAGGCCTGGAATGAAATGTCTTCGTGATGTACAAGATGCCAAGTTAGTTTCTTTTCTACGTCAAGTTGTTCCAAATATCCTACAATTTACGCTCAGCACTTTTGCTAGCAGAGTTCTAATAGAAAATAAATGTTTAATTAGAGAACAAAATTATTACTCCAGTTTGGATTTGAAATGATTCTATTGGTTCAGAAATACTAAATAAGGAACTTGGTTCCATATACTTATGAAAATCTATCAAAGAAAGCAGTATCGACTACTTTGTTTGTTACTCTAAGAGTTAATGCAAGCCCGAACTTCTTAAAGGCAGCAATGTCACTTACGACCTTCTTACAACTACTTCGCCATTGTCCATTAGGGTAGTTCTCATCATTTCCACTCCATAGGCTCCATCCCATGGATCGTCACTCTCGCTATAAGTACCACTGCCCTGGTACAAGCAGCCTTTTTGTTTCGGAAAGGGCCTTCATCATCAGGAAGAGCGAGGGGGGTCGAGCTGCTGATGAGCTCCTCGGAGAGGCCAAAAGACCTTTTCTTGAAGAGATCGTTTGGGGTATCTGCTAGAAGTCGTTAAGTCACCCCCTCCAACTAGATTCGCTATTACTCTTCGTTTAAGTTCCGCGATCATTAACCATTAAAATAACGACCCTTTAAATCAGGTTGTTGTTTTTCGCTTTCGTGATATCCTTTCTCTTCTTGACAGAGCTTTGTGTTTGGCACACAGGGAATTCAAAAATTTTAAGAAAATCTTTTACAGTCACTGATTGAGAAAGGTGAAGGCAAACTTTTCTATATTAGTTAAATGATCTTTAAAGATATCGTTTTTTTTCTTCTTTTTTTGACTACCGAACTTTTAGCGACACTGGTGGTTCTTTCGCTTTGAACTCAACTCTCACCTTGGTAAAAGGAAGATGCAGTCGGTTTTCATAAATTACCAGCTTCTGATAGATTTATGTTCGGTTGCTGTAATTTCAGCATAATTGGTGGTTGCCACAAACTTATACATCTTAATCAGAGTCAAACTTCTTTGGAATACCATGGTTTATTCTTATGATTAATTTAGAGTCACCAGAAGAAGATAAAGTAGATGCGGTATAAAATAAAGTAATATTTAACTGAAATAATTAAATGGAAATATATTCTCTTTAACAGAATTTTTTGTGCTTGTTTGTTTTTGAAAAATGTTAAAACATTTCCCCCCTGTAAATGAAAATTGCTGACCTGTAATTGTAATACCGATCGCAACGGATTGTTGAAATTAGTTCTGCGGTATAACTATCAAGAATTCATTGATTCCCGAAGGTCGCAAATATATGCGCTCGTTTCCAAGAATGAGTAAGTGAAAACTTCGTTGAAGGAAAAACTGCAAATGTGCTTAGGCTGAAACACTAGCTAGTAACCACATTTTCAAACATCCGAGACTAAAATTCCCTTAATAATTTGATAATCTAAATGCTTTCCCTCATGAGGTTTTACATTCTTTTGCTTGATGCGGCAAAATAGAACAATTTCGAAATAATCACAGAATTAAGCATTTTTTGTCAATAAACATATGCAATTCAATTATATCTAATGGCATTTATAAATTACTTGCAAGTGATGCCCACTTTAGCTTATGTATTGAAGCTCAACGAAATGTCTTCAAAAATAGCTAAGATTTTCTAACACAGATTATCTCTTTTCTGAAATAAGTGCATTATATGATTAGCAAATAGTTTTGCTTTCATTTACGGAAAAAGTTTCAGAGTTAGAAAGTGCGGTGGTGAGGTGAAATGCATTTGAAACCGTACAATCGATTCATGCAAAGAAACATATCCTAACATTTGTATCTGCATAACGTGGACAAATATATGAACATAATATATATGATGATATAATATATGATATAAATAATAAATCATATAATGATGATATAATAAATGATATAAATATATGAACAGAATATCACTCTCGCAAATATCTCTGTTTGCAAGACTCAGATTTATTTGAGCTTGATTTATAATTTTACTGTCGCAAGAATCATTGATTAAACCATGCCATTTCCAAAATTCAGAATCTGCTGAAACGTTGCCATATTTGCTGAACGCTGAATAAGTTTCATAAACTTAATTATTCTAAACAAACTAGTTTCTGCTATATTTTTTATAATTTAATATGGATTGGATTGGGTTGTAGTTTACCTTTCCACCCCTTCCCAATCATGACAAAAATATTTTTGGAGAACTAAATGAAAATCTCTGATTCAAGAATCTGAGAAAAGTCCCTGTTGTATTTTTTGAATTTTCTTTTTCTGCTGAATAAAAAATAATGTGTGTTTGTGTGTGTTGGCGCTTTAAAAGGCAGAATTATAAGTTTTCTGAGTTACAAGTTACAAATATGCTTTGAAGGCTGGATCTGTGCACGGCTGTGTGCTTGAGATTTGAATAAACCATTGTGAGCATCACAGAATGATTTTTTGAAATCTCAAATTGAATTTTGGCCTTTGCCCATGATAGCATCAGAAATATAAATAAAAAAATAATTTTAATATCACTTAAAAAAATATTTTTAATATTTTTAACATAATGTGCAATTTTTTCCCTAAATTTTGAATTAATTTTTTTAATGACTTTGAACAGAATATTTCATTTTTACAGGTGAAATGAATCTATTTTCATTATTCCGTCAAATACTTAATAGCATGGTTTTCATTAATTATTGAAATCTTAAGAGAAATTACATTTATTATCTCTACAGGTAACAAGAAGGAATAGAAGCGAGATCACTCTACAGCGAAAAAAAATAATATTAGATGATAGATTATCAGTCAGTTGAATGTAATTAGGATATTTAACAATCAATACCAAAAGTTCTTCAAAAACCTGTTCAATGATGGGCGCCAGAATCGCCCAAATATTAAAAAAAAATCCCTTTTTTTTTTGTCAAGAACGATTGACTGAATGTCCAAGGGATGTGATTTTGTTCGCTAGATACGTTTGGAGAACATAGAGATTTTCTGAGAACATTTAAAAGATGTTCTGACAACATATTTGATCAATAGCTAATCTTTTTTATAATAATTCCTTAAGGTCATGGATTAAATTTGCTTTATTTGAGGAGGGTAAGAAAATTTTCTTATCTTTGCAAGAGAAATTCCGACATTTCTATATTCTAAAATACTTCAATTCGAATGATCATAGGATTGAGAGGGTAATTCTATTGAAAAGATTAATTCATGCAGGAAATAAGAGAAATTTAAACCTTTTGAAGTAACTAGTCTCTAATGTTTATCACAGTTTAATGCCTAATAGACTGGGAGGGATCAGGGACAAAATAAATGTTTTTCGACATTTAATTAAAACTAAGCGCAATCAATATTTTTAACAGCAAAGCAAATACCTAGCTATCTTTGGTGAACAAGTTAACCATCAAAGGAAGCTATTTTATTCTTAATAAAATAAAGACTCTTACTATACAGTCACTAAAAATCAAAGCGAAAATTTTATTTAATTAAATTAATATTAAAGAAAACTTTTGTTATATTACATATATTTACTTCAATTTTTTTCGACCTAAGATATAATTAATGATTAAGAATGCAAAGTTTCCAAAAATTAAGCAATAAAATTACTGGATATTGAATTAGTAGCGAAAGAAAAGAGTTCACCTTTAAATATATAATCAGAGAGTAATGAAATTAGAATTCCAATAAAGTATTTGATTTTAATAAATAAAATTTCACTTTTAATGTATCCATAAAAGTGCAAAGACTCCTTCGTTGCACCATAAAAGAACGGTGATTAAAATTTTCTTTAGAATAAAATTATGGTAACGGGGTACTTAAACTAAAAATTTAAACGGAAGTTTGCAGACAATATTCAACTTTATTGAATAAAAGATAAATTAAAAGTGCAAAAGTCTTGAATATTTATCAAAAATTAACGTTGCAATTCCATTTAATGAGAACTTTTTCCCCCTTTTCAATGATGAAAAAAAGATAAAAGATTTTTTTTTGATGTAGACGAATTTAAATTAACGAGCACGAAATCTCTGTTCCTTTTAATAAGATTAAAAACTTAATATCTCTATTCAGGAAATTGAAATTTAGACGACAGTCTTTTTTTCCTTCCAAACTCTGCATATTCAGTTGATAACCGAGACAAAAGCTCCAATATATATATATATAAAAAATAATCCTTTTTTTTTTGTAACTTCCTTCTTTGAATTCCCGGTATAAGATAATGTACATTCGATGCTGGAATGCATGCATTTGGCTTTGATGACCGACCATAGTTTCAGGGCATGTCGAAGAAAAAAAATTACATGGTGTAATTGAAAAGATAAATCCAATTTCATGATTAAATTTAACATATTAACATAAGAATAAAAAGAGGTAGGAAAAAAATTTCTAGTCTTTGATAAACATAATTTGAATGTCAATTTATATACTGAAAGTGTACTTGAAGGATAAAAA
>JAPMOR010073463.1:0-11724 GCA_026543865.1 Argiope aurantia
AAGAGGAAAATATTCAGTGAATATTCAACACTCACTGAAGACTTCGGGATTTAAAAGATTTCCGGGTGTGCAAAATTGTTATCCTCCTCATGAGTATCGATAGTGCTATCCTTAGCGTTTCGGTCGAAATTTACGATATGTTCCGTCGGCATCTGTAGAGAACTGTGCGCGATGGATTCGGAGGTTTTCGCCTCTACAAATATGCCGATGTCTGCACAAAGGAGCACGAGTCAATATTTTATCTCTTGAACTAATGCAGGAATGTCCCTACCTGCGCATTCAGCGTATTTTGATTTTTTGAATTCTCAAGTTTTAAGAATGACTTTATACAATGGGAATTTTTTTCCCAATAGGATGTTTAGTATTCTTTTCTTTAAAAAAAACATGTTTCGTTTTCTGTTTTGATATATTTTTGTCCTTTTTGTTTTTGAAGATAAAAATTCTGAAATGAAGCGGTGATAATTGAAATAGAATACGGAAATTTAACTTACATTGTGATTTTTTTTTTGTTTGACTTTTATTTTCTTCACACGGAATGATTTAAGGAAATCTTTTTTATACTTTTAAAGTTGTTGAGATTTTTTTTAACGTATGAACTTATTTTGTTTTCTATTTTAGTAATTTTAATGCGGCCAACGCGTATACCATAAGTCCTTTTTTTAAACTGAGTTTTTAACTTGAATTTATAGAATAGAATTTTATTTAAAAAATAAATAAATTTAAAACATTTCCAAATATGTGTTTATTTGCATACACTTTGGCATGACTAATACTCACACTGTATCTAATTTTTCGGATACAATAATTCATTTGTGGATTACCTAATTTTTGTAATTGGGGGAATTCTTTTCTTTACTAGCAATTGATATTTAAAAATTTAATTATGAAAATTAAATATTTTATTGTGATTATCCTTCTTTTATGCAATTCCTCCTATTAATTCATTTTCTACAGACGAATCTTTAGCAATTCGTTATGCTATTGATAATCTCTCAGTTCCAGAAAAAAAAATATCATTCCTGATAAGCAGTTTCTCTGTACTTCAAGCTTGAAAAGTTTATCTTTCACATCTTCGTGAATGATTCAAACAAAATAGCTAAAAAATCTTAATTAGAGAAAAATTAAAACAAAAAAATCGTATTGGTTTGTAATCTAAAACATTCAATATGTCTTGAAATGAAAAGTCAAATTTTCTCACAAAAATAGTCACGAATCCGAACACGTCTTTTGAGAGAACTGCAGGTAAAAATATTATCGCACATTATCAGAAAATCTTGCTTCAAAATGTACACCTAATTTATGGAAATAGCAAGTACTAGGACACTCTAGAGGATATTCCCTCTATTTTATCCCATATTTTATGGAATAAAGGTACAAGTGTAATAATAACAAGCATAATTACCTGAATGGATATTATTTAGGCCCTAATAAATAAATTCGGAATAAATGACAACCCTTATAGACACCTTTGCAACCAGGAAGAGTATATTTATTGTATTCTCTTTAAGCTTAAATATTCAACACAAAGAACAAATCCATGGTACAAGAATAATTTTAAAAATTAATATCATCTTTAAAATTTTTCACCATAAATTTTTTTTTAAAGCGCCATTGCAAATTCTTCTTTGATCACTGAAGATATTTAATGTATTATATTAATTATGATTTTTTTGCTTTAGAGGATAGCCTTTTTTTCTAAAGATTTAAATCAGCACTTGTTTCTTTAAAAAAATGCATGAGACAAAAAGTCTTTAAATCCCCTTCTTTTGATATTTTTAATCATTTAAGCTAAAATTCATTCTCTTGTGGTGATGGATTATGGGATTTAATGGCGACAAAAATAACCATAAAATTCCACAGTCTCCATACTTGATAATGCTTTTTCAGATCTGTGACTAAAATTTTAATCTCTTATAAATCTGATTATAAGCCAAGAAACTCCAGCCTTCTCTTATGGCCAATTAGATGCAGTGACATTCTTGAGGGGAAAGTGATTCCAAGAATTTTTTTACGTCTATACGCCAAGCATTAATGCTAAAAATGTCTTTTATCCATATTCTTTAGAATCCTGATTAATTAATTTAAAAACCTTTACAGGTTTAATATGTAAACTCTACGACTTTGAAATACACATGCTTCACTTTTTCTTCACTTTCACCTACTCGAGCTTGAAACCGAGATCTTATCACCAGGCCACCACACCCCGGCCATTGTGCAAGGAAATGTTATATATGGATTTTGGATCTTCCTCAAAACATCCATTTAAAGGGTCCACAATGCTAATATTCAAGGATTCATAACTCGGTAAGTTTTAATTGCAGAATTGTGGAACTTTTTTATGTAACATATGCGTGTTAAAAATACTTTATCAAATATGATTGGGAGAACAAAGGAATAATATTAAAAAAATTGCAATTTAATTTTTTCCATCTTTATTGATCTTTACCTCACTCCCTTTATTGACTCAAACAACATGAACTATGGACCTTTTTATGTCGTTTTAAGCATTTTTCTTTTCGTTTGGAAATGTATGCCCAGTTCTAATGATTTAAAATGAGTATTTCACAAAGAGTGAAGTGAATATCTTATTACAAATATTACTATTACATCTTTTTGCAGAATACTAAACATTCATTGAGCTCTTTTTTAAAAAAAAACGTTTCTGCATTATTGTCAAGAAAATAAAAAGTTAGAAATAACGACTTTCGTTATGAATAATCGATTAGCAAAGACATCAACTCGCATTACTGATCAACTGTGCTTAATATCTGCAAAACATTTGAATTCTCTGGCTGCAAGAAATAGGAAATTATACATATTCCTCAAAAATGTGTTGAATGAATTCGGAGAATGTTTCATTTTACCGCAAGGAATGATCATGAATGAAAATCAGTTTCCAAGTTAGCACCCGATATCAATATTTGAAAAAGAACCGATTCTTATCTAATTAAATCTGCATGTCAATTTTTATAATTCTCCACCTCAAAACAAAAACAAAACTGACGAAAAGCAAAATTGGTTGGGAAGAATTTCTAATAGCCCAGCATTTGAATACCACAGAGAAGATGTGCAAACTTAGTTTCCTTCTTGAAAACGTTTTTAAAAGCAAATTAGCGCCTAAATTTCAGCATAAACTTATACATAATTCATAAAATGTTGAGCCCTCGAAGTATGTATCCCATAAACAACTGATTTCCAATGTGCGATGAAACCCGGCTGTTACCACTTGAGCGGAACCTTTTAGATCTATCGAAAAATCCTGCTAATGGCTTGGGGCCACCGTGTTCCTCCGAGATATAAAAATAGTGCGCATATATGTATGCAGATATAAATCACCTCTTTTGTTCCAAAATCGGAATTAATGAAGGAGTGGGCGCAACTTGGAAGTTCTAATGTATCGATCCCCCTGGGAGGGAGGGGGGAGCAGAATCTAAGGATGCAATGGGGGGGGGTATAGATTTTGATTTTGTTCTGGTGGATTAGAGTTTTTGTGAATAGTGACTTTGCGGTTGGTTTTTAATGTGATCAACTACAGAAAATCATTAATAGTCTACTCTGGTATATCGATTAAATGCAAACATGGAATCGGAAAGTCGACAAGTGTATTTTATGGGTTCTTGTGTGTAATGTATTGATGGATAAAGAAATTACTTCGATGCTTTCGAGACTTGAAGTCGTTTGGATTCGGAAAAGACATTAGTTCTATTCTTTCGTTGGAACATCTTGGCGAAGAATTTTTAAATTGATTTTAGTTAGCAATAATGACTTTCGAATGATCAAATCGGTTCGATAAAAGTTAAGTGGATTTGTTATGTATATGAGAAATAGCGTCCACCAAAAAGCAATGAATATCAATCATTTCCAAATTTTTAAAATAAATCCTTGACATATGGTGCACATGAGAATGTATTTAATATTACTTATTGCAAAAGTCTGTCTGGTCATTATATGTACAGTACTGGCACAATTATTATGGATTTTTGAAAAAAAACTAATTTTTGTGCAAAAATGCCTTGCAAATAATTTTATTAAGTAACCCTTTATTTACTTTACCATACCAGTACCTAACAAATATTTATTAGTTATTTTAAGTGGGTTTTACAGTCTTATATGGGAGTGTCTGGCAATACAGAGAGAAAATGGCTTACAACACAGAAACAATCACTGTATTGTCTGGACGGAGTTCAGTGATAGTCTGGTATTTGCGAGGAGACGTGTGTGTTTATTGCATTTTCTAACTATCATTTGGATGTGATCACTTTAGTTCTGTAAACTTGTGCATCTAATTTTAATGCCAACTTAGTTTTTTTTCAGATTTTATAATTTGTTTATGTAATTGAGCAGACATGGGTAAAGTTCGTGATTTGAGTCCTCACAAGGTTGGACAGATTAGTGTTTTATTGCAAGAAACCACATTAAAACAGAAAGAAATAGCAAAGAAACTTAATGTTTCAACTCAAACAATCAGTAATATCAAGAAGAAATTGGAAAATGGCATAGTTTGGCATCAAATAGAGTTGGAAAATGTGGTAGACCCAAGAAAACAACGCCAAGAATGGACAAAAAAATAATTAAAATGGCAATTAAGAACAGAAGAGCATCTTGCAGAATGATTTCAAACCAACGCAGCAGAAGGCATTACCATTGCTCGCAGAACAGTAAATAAGAGACTGTTGGAAGGTGGACTAAAAGCATATCTCCCCAGAAAAAAGCCTCGCCTTACTGACAAGGCCTGGGCTCATATTGACTGGACATCTGAGCAATGGGAGAAGGTAAGAGTTTAAAATATTCATGTAAAAACTTAATAAACACAAATGAATAAAATTACGCAAAATTTTAAACTTTACTTCCAATTTAAAGGCTTACAGACTTTCACATCATTACGTCTACTCGTTATTTTATAGCTTCTGTCACTTTCTTCAGCTTTTCACACCTTATTTTTGTGTTCTGTTTTGTTGCAGATTGGGTTCTCTGACGAGTCTACCATTGCAATGCTTGACGATCGTGTGCAGAGTGTAAGAAGGCGATCAGGTGAGGAATTTACACCGGAATGTTTAAAGAAGACTGTAAAATTCCCCCAGAATGTCATGGTCTGGAGAGCAATTTCTGTGTATGGAACAAGTCGTTTGAAGATTGTCGGTGGCACCACGGACCAGTATAAGTACATAGAAGTACTACAAAGACGTTTGCTACCTCAAACACAGGATTGGTTTGCGGATAGACCTTGGATTTTTCAACAGGACTCAGCCCCGTGTCACACGGCAAGATCAGTGAAGACCTGGTTTGAAAAAAATGGAGTAGAGGTGCTCTCATGGCCTGGAAATTCCCCGTATATGAATCCGATTGAGAGTTTATGGTCTGTATTGAAAGATGAAATACATGAAATTCCCATAACGACTAAAACAGAACTCATACAACGTCTTATCAAAGTATGGTTTCATTCAAGTAGAATCAAGGAATTGTGCAGAAAGCTGATCACTGGAATGCCCAGACGTGTTAAAGTGCTTGTTAATGCAAAGGGTGGACAAACTAAATATTAAAATATTTGTTTACTATTGACGTACTCACTATTTGTGAAAAAAATTGATTTGGATCACTTTTGTTTGATTAAATGTCGTTTTCGTAGAAAAAATGTTTTTTTTTTTCAAAAATCCATAATAATTGTGCCAGTACTGTACATGCAAGTTACACAAACAAAGAGAAAAATTTAGTTTTTTTATATTCATGTACCATTTTAAGACAATATCAGGGCTATTTTTTGACTGCCCATGTAATTTGAGATAAAACGATGGAGATGATACGTGAGCTGATATTCCCCTTTTTCAAACTTCCGTACCGCACCAGTAGGAGGATGTTCAGTCCTGATGGACTTATCGAGCACCAAATCTGCTTGCATGTAGGTTCTTCTGTTCTGGATAATGGAATAGTCCGGTTTCAAAGCCGTGACCTTACCACCAACTCCCCATGGTTTCTTCAAAAAAGTGCGATATATATATATATATATATATATATATATATATATATATATATATACAGCGAGAGAGAGAGAGAGAAAGGAGATCCAAATTTTCATTGGATTGCTTCTGAGGATAAAGAGATTTCTTCTAAGATTTCGTTTTTGTTATTATAGATTAATTTTCTTAAGTGATTTGATTTTGAATCTACATTCTTGAAATAAGATGAGTACTCAAACAATCTAAGGAAGTATGATCGTCACAGAATATTAACTATTCAAATCTGCAGTAAAAGCGTCAATTGTAAAATCTATTTAATCCGTCAATTTCCAACTTAAATGAGTATCTTTAGCAACACAACGTAATGAAACTCACTTTTGGAAATATTTCCTTTTTAAAAAATTTTACTTTAAAAGAACAATAAAAATCCACCCCAGAATTTAAAAATACTGCACTTGGAATTACTATTATCAAATGTAATCTTCAAATTAGTTGATCTTCTGTATAAACTTTGTCTAAAGCAATACAGAATGATCATTCCCGCTAATTTCAGCTAAAAAGACTTTTTTTTTGTTAAATATTGTTAAAATATAGTTAAATATTGTTAAAAAAAATTGAACTCGAGATTTTGACGAGTTTCCATGTTTTAAACCTCCCTAAGCTCGGAAACAACATTTTTAGAAAATGTCTGTTTTTTTTTCTACCGGTTTGTTTGTCTGTCGGTGACAAAAATAACTCAAAAATGCTTTGCGCTCGACGGTTGAAATTTGGTATACCGTGTTTACATTAAATTTTCAGATATCTCTCAAATTTTGAACAAACTCCATCTAGAGGAAACATGTCTGTCCGGCTGTTCGAATATAAGTTAACATGATAACTACAAAATGATATACCTAGATAAACAAAATTTGGAACACAGATTTAGCATCTATAGTGTAGACACTTGTCAAATTTTGAGCCAAAGTCAACAAGGCTCTGACTGTCTATTTATCTCTATTTGCAGAAACTTGTAAATGCAATAATTCTCAATGACTTAAATATATCGAATTTGGTATGGAATTTTGTAACTGCAAGTGTAGTTTTCTACTACATTTTGATTTCAATTGTTTAGAAAACCCACATTTTATTTTCCAATATTTTTAACCCGAAGCCAGGGATTAATCTACACGATAGATTCAGTAAAATTGCTAAATTTACACGGAAGTTTAATATGTTCTAACTATTGTACGCCAATGCAAGGCGTTCTCTGGGATAACACTTTTATTAGAGGGTGTAAGAGAAAATACTGGTGAGGCCACTCCCGCTGGTTTCTTTTCTCTGAATCTCCGTTTTATGAAATCTTATTATTTTGCATTCCTATAACAAAACGGTTCATTTATCCAAATATATAAAATAATCTTCAAGTTAATAAAAAAATGAATAAAAGACTGTGTGTCAGAACAAAGGTTTTCAAAACACATATTAGTTCGATAGATTCAGTAAAAATATAAGAATCACAGTTTCATCCAAGTTCCATCATTTTATGCGGAGGAGGGAGCATAAGATCTTAACTAGAGACTGTGAGAGAAAATTTCAGGGTGACCTCTACCACTGGTTAAAAATAAAAGTACAAAAGACAGAATTATTTATTATGTGCACTACAGAATATTTTTTATAATTTATGCTGTGTTTTAGAAAATAATAATTAAAAAAGATCTTATCTTATTATTATCTTAGAAAATAAGATAAAAAATTCTTTGTTTTTACATAAAAATCAGTTTAATTTATTTAGAAAGAATTTACTAACTATAGTCCCTATTGTTTAGAGTCTATATAAAAATCCAAAATTAGCAATTCATCAGAATATTATTGACTAAAATTACTTAAATTATAATTTTTTTCTTCATTTAAACCTTTTTCTCTACTAAGCGTATACGCCTATTACTAACAGTTTGAAATAAGCTGTTTGGGTTGAATTAGAGTGGATACTCTGTATATATAAAGCATGTATTTCTTTGAGTAATATAGAACTATTGAATCAATAATTCAAACATTTTAAAATGTCACATAAATCTTTTCTATTTATTCTTCTAAGCAATATTGTTCTATATTTATTTCATTTCATATATACATGTGTAAAAATAATTCCTTTTAGGTTTAGTTTGTAATGAGCGTTAACTTGATCTTTTAATTTGAGTTTTTGTCAGCGTAATAGCATAATATCAAAAAGTTATTTTTCATGCACACGTGACGTATTCATGCACATTAGTTTAATTTTTTTTTTATTTTATATGAAGCAAATTGTTTGAAAATGTATTTAAAATATTTTTTAAGAACTGATTAAAAATAGAATAAAATTTGTAAATTGTAAAAAAAGGGCAAAAAAAATTATTAATGAAAAGACAATTTTTTTGTGATTTTGAAATGATGTAGAAGATGGTTTTTGTACTGTAATATTTCGCTTCGAAACATTTCGCTTAGTTTTTAATTAATTAAAATTCGAATTAAAATTTCGAAAATATTCTGAAATTCATATTCCTTTCTTCCAACGTATATATGTATTAATTTCGATAACTCTAGACCAAACGGTCCAGCCTGTAAAAGCACCAAAACACACAAACAGCCATGTAGAAACAATTATTTCTATTATAAATAGAGATTAAGAATATGAGTTTTTTAATATCTAAATTTAAAATGCGATTTTATTTTCACTGTTTAATAGTTAGCATTCAATAATTGTACAAAATGTTAAACATTTTAACAGAAGTAGCTTAATTTATTGATATTTTTTTTATTTATTCCTACTAAAGTTTTGGGGAAATAAAAACCAAACTTTCTATTGATATGTATAGGACTCTAATTGGGAAAGAAAACATAATGAAAAATTTGAAAAATAATTAGTTTGAATTGGATTTTTTTGAATAAAAAGACATTTCGGAAAAAGCTTGTAATCCTTTGAATATCAGGAATGTGTACTTTAAAGATACAGTATTTTACGTTTAAAGAAACTATTTAATTATATTAAAACGTATAAATCTATGAAACTGGTTCCAAGATGATGAATAAATAATACAATTTTATAAACAGAGAGCAAAAGATATTATTTTGCCTTTAGTATTTCTAACCTTTATTTTGAGCTTGAATTTTTTTTTGAAGTAACTAATACTTAATCAATATCATTATCTGAGAAAAGAAAAATATCTTTTCCAAAGAGTAAATGCGCAAAAAAGTATCTTTAAAACTATGTTATTGCAAAAAAAATATCATTACTTAATATGAATTTTAGGTGATTTTCTTCTTTAATTATAAGTAACACAAGATGGTTAAAAAAAATTTCATGAAAAAAAATCAAGAGAATATAGCTATTTTCTTTTCTATCTCCCTAATTTTTAATCAAATTTTTCATGCAATTTTTTAATTCACAACTTTTTGTCACTAATTTTTTAATATACAGTTTACTGTATTTTATAAAAACCTTATCAAAATATTTACTTCAAATAAAGGAAAAATAGTAAATATCTTTTTAAAAAACCCCTTCTCTGGTTGGCCACAAATTTGTTCACTATTTTAAATAATTCGTCAAAATTTTCAAGTCATTGAATTCCATGCAACAATAATTCATTACAGCAGTAAAAAATAAAAATAATGTTAAAAGGTAAAAAAGAATGAAAAACTATAATTTTCTTACTATTATGCCTAGTAGTAATTAATAAAAGAATTTCCAAAGCATTTTTCTTTGGAAAATTTTTCATTAGTTAAGTCTATATCTAGTTTAAAAAAACACTCAGGGGAGAAAAAATTTAAGAAATAAAATAATTCATATAATTTTGTGGGAAAAGATACTTTTTTCAAATTCATATAAGATTTTTTTTAATTGCAATTCTCAAAAATTATTAAACGATTATTCAATGCGTCAATTACTGACAAAAATAAATAACAACAAAAGAGTGCGCTCGCTGGATAAACCAACGCACAGTGCATCCGGAGAAACAGCTAAGCCTAACTGTTTATCATCACCTCCGCTTTCGTCGCAGATCGAAAGGCAAGAGGGTACACTCGCTGTCTCTCTGAATGACTCTTTGCAAAGTGTCCACCGTTGTCCAGTCCTATCCAAACATGATCGACAAGGGATAGCGCTGATTCATGTATCGGAAGTACTATTTAGTAGAGGTACGTGCATCATGATTCCTATTATTCAATTTTCCCGAAAACCATCGTCTTCCCCAACTCTTCTGCGAAGGTCATCGACGTGTTAGGCTTAGCAGTCCGATCGATTCGAATGATTCCATGTTGTCTTTAGATAATAGTAAACACTGAATCTTTTTCGAATGTGGAATCAAGTAGTTTTCACGGCACAATTTTAAAATTTTGTATATTAGATACAAAATTTTCTTTGTATATTAGATATGAGTTTTAGTATTCAGAAAGCGACAGAGAAAAAAAATCGATATTTTGAAAAGAAAACATTAGTCAATCGATATCTCAGTGAGTGCGTGTTCGGGGAGTTTGTTATTACAGATTTAATATTCTCTGTGTGAATTTATTAACGATATATTTAATTCCGTTTCTTTGAAACAGTTTTAAATGGCTTTTATGCGTTATTTTCAAAAATAGTGGTATGGAAATTGACTTTGAATAAAAGAAGCGCAACGTATATCTGCAGTTGACGCAAACATTAACACGCCCACGTCATTACTATTGTTCTTAATTTATATTCTGCATCGTCTAGAGAGACATATACTATTAATAGAAAATATTATTGGATAGAATGATGTATATTTCTATTATCGTAGTTGTGAGCTGTTTCATAATGATGAAAGTAGTACACCGTATGTCGAGTTTGAAAATAGATGGACTTATTTATTCTTTCATCTATAAATTGCTGAAATAAATAACAAAATTTCCTTTTTCACTTTTGATAATAGCTTTTATACTGTTTTATAATTACGGATTCGAGAATAACATTGGCACAATATGATAAGAAAGTAATCAAATATGATAAAAAAAAGTCTAACATAACTTGATTCAGTTTCATCGTTTTTACAATGTCTGCTTGTTGAAAGGTAAATGATCTTGAATGCGTAAACTTATTACTTTATTACTTTTATTATTACTTTTTAACATACATATCGATTTTTTTTATACTTCACGGCAAAATCATTCTTTGAAAATATTCAAAATCTAATCAATTAATTCATTGAAATTTAATAGTTAAATTATAAATATCTCTCTCAAGTTTTAGATGTCTTATCAGAAGTATCAGTTAGACATTTATTGGATTTAGAATAAAAGCAAATTTTCAGGCTGAATTATAATATATCACTTTTAAGCTACTGGTACTCCAATAGAATTTAATCAGTTTAAAGAAATAATTCAAAAAATTGTCGGTGTTATTACATTATAAACTAAAGCTACTTAAAAAAAGTTTTTATTTTACAAGATCTGTTTGACTCAACATATTTTTAATTTTGCTGATCATGTAGAAACTTTAATGGACAGCAAAAATCTAAAATAAAATACCAATGAAAATAATAAGTGGATTTATTCCATTAAAGAAAAATATCAATAAATATAGATGGAATTATTCCATTAAAAGTACCAATAAATATAGAGGAAATTATTTTTCATGAAAAAACATAAAAATACAATTCGAATAAAAATAATGATAGAATTATTCCATTAAAGTAAAATACCAATAAAAATAATAAATGGAATTACTCTATTGGAAATGATTCCGTTTATTTTTTAGAAAACGAGAATAAAGGGAATTATTTTTCAATGTTCCGCTTTT
>JAPMOR010073463.1:11734-25459 GCA_026543865.1 Argiope aurantia
TTTTCTTGCAACTCCTGTTCAAAGAAAAATGTGTAGCAATTTTAGATTAGCTAAATTATTATTCTAATAAGAATAATCGAAATAATATTCAAAATTTGTCATTCATTGTAATTAATTTCAAAGTAGTTAATTAAGTTTAGTTAAGTT
Source organism: Argiope aurantia (assembly GCA_026543865.1). Lineage (NCBI taxonomy): Eukaryota > Metazoa > Arthropoda > Arachnida > Araneae > Araneidae > Argiope > Argiope aurantia. Next base: position 11,882 of record JAPMOR010073463.1, read on the forward strand.
TGTTAATTTCGAAGTAACGTGGACTTTTAATTTTCACTCGGAATGAAAAACTGTTTTCTGCAAATCCCTTCTAAAATTTTATAAGATCGAAATTCCTTCTCACACTTACTCTTTCATGCTTTTTGCTTACTTACTCGATTTACCGTTTTGCTCTCGTAATGGTTTAGACAAAGAAATCTTGTCAAAAACAAAAAATTGGACTATATCCATGAAAAAACTCAGCGTTGCTTTTTCAATCCAAGTTTCACATATACATTTATATTTATTGGGTTTAAAGAATTGGTTTGCCATTTTGGACAAAGAAAATATTCAATAAATCTATTTATATTTTTGTTATCGTGACTGCGTAATTAAAAATAAATTCTTGGGAAAAAGTATGCATCTTAAAAAAATTATTCGGTAATTGCATTGATAATCCAATTGCTAATTTTTATTTTTCAAGTTTGCTTTAAATTCGTTCTATTGGAATATCCTATTTTAAAATTATGCTGTTCCAACCATCAAACTTATAGAATAGAAAAATAATAATAAAAAGTCATCAGATTAAATGTGGATAACAGTGCAAAATTTTAGAAACGTTTTCTTGGTGCAGTTAAAAATGTTTAGTTCCCAAGCAAATATACAAGAGCACTTTGACCATTTCTTAAGATTAATATTCTTCTGCTCAAATATACAATACAATCAAAATGAACAAATTCACGTATTTAAAACAAATTATTGTAGACTATATTAACCTTAAAGGAATTTTATAATAAAATTTTGGCATCTTAAATATTGAAATCCTCAAGAGAAATCTAATCTTTGAAAATATTCTCATTTTGTAATGGAAATTTATAATTGACTGATAAATATTGTCACCTTTAAAATATTTCAGTATGTTTATAAGAATCATGATTTCTTTAAAAGAAAAAAAACAGAAAAAAAATCATAATTTGCATCAAAACATTATAAATATTAGCATCACAATCATCTTTATAGTTTGAAAAGCAATCTGTGAGGGAAAAGAATACGCAATTAGAAAAACTGCTACATCAAAGAGTGAAAATTACAGCGAAACTCTTTTATAAATTTATTTTTGATATCTTTATTTTAATGAGTGTAAGAAGTAGAATATAAATAAGTTTTTTACTTGTTACATAAAACACAACTGATACGCTCTAAAAGGGGAAAATCCAAAAAGAATAGAAGAAAAATCAATATTACGTGCGAAACAAACAACTGGGGAAAAATGAAAGCTTCCCCGACGCACATGGTCCTTTATAATTTACGTTACAGCAGCATAAAGTGTGCAATGTATATCTCTTGAGTATATTTTTTAAATTAAGAGTATTATCACCTGAAATTCATTCTATAATAGATAGATAAATTTTAGCAGTAAAAAGAAGGAAAAAAACTTGTGTATTACTATGACAAATAAAATAAAAGTGCATAACTGAAACTAAACTGAAAATACTGCCATATTTTGAGTAGATGCATATATAAATAAAATAAAGACAATTTTAAACAGGGGATGATAGACTACAATAATTTAACACTAAAGCTACCACGAGCGGGTCATTTGACCCGCTTCCAATGGCAATTCCAATGTATCGGTGAAATACCGGTAGGTTTAGTGTTAATTCATTTCTGAGAACAACTGGTTTGAAATACCCCCTAAGAGTTTTCGCAATTTTGAGCAGTGATTCGATGGTCAGAACGTTATTTAAAACACTAATAGGATATTTCAGCTTCAATTTCGGAACAGAACACTTACACAGTACACTTCTTTGATGGAATTGAGTTCTAAATCTGGAATTGCCATAAGCCGAAACCTCATTACCAAATCGTCAAATCCTTGTAACATTAGTAAAAATTTTCAGTAACGGCGCTGTTATTATATGATGGAATTACATCTTGAAAATAATCACTACAGTTAATCATAAAACAAGAATGAATGTTAAATGTGATTGAATATTTTACCTATATTTTCTCTGAATGATAGGTCTCGTATCATATGCAGTTTTGTATGGTTTTATATGTGTATCTGACTCAAGTGTTGGGTAACTGTCCAGCAAGTTACCCAACACTTAATAACTCACTCAGCCAGTTATAGAAATAAAATAAAACATTAAATGATAACATATAAAAAGATAATTTATGATGCAATTCTATAGCAAAGCATACTGAGAAAGATCTCAATTTTTGATTACTTTAAATTAGATTATCTTCACAAAGTTTTAAAAAATTTTACAAAAAATACGTAACATTCAAAATTGAGAGTCATTTACTTTCGATATTCATCAGAGTCTCTACTGTTAACTCTATGCTGTCCGGTGACACCACTCTGGTATCCTGCGAAAAATACCGGCCAAATGCCGGCTGCCCCAAGCCGGTGTACCCCAAAATCTATCTGACCTAATGATAACTAAATTTATCTGAACCACTTATACCGCATAAAAAGAAAAGAATTCCGATAATGTTAACATCATTTTATTGGAAAAAATCCCAGATATTAGTAAATAAAGAAGAAAGCCGAGATTCTCTGTTATTAACATTAATAGAATGCTTAAATACCCACTAGAAAGATAAAAAATGTTGTAAATGATATGAGCATCGAGGAACTACAAAATGCTTGTTTTTTCATCCCTTTATTAAAGTTGGGTTTTTTTCTCTGCAGGTTGTTCTTCTGCTCCTTCTATCCCATGGCGGTTGGAACGGACCCTCAGTCACTTTACTTTCTTGTACTTCTGAAACCTCAAAACTCGTCAGAGATGTCGTCCAAAAGGTAAAAAGGAACAAATCATGAATTTCGAGCATTAATCTGTTTACAATTCAATATTAAATGTCAATGAATTGTGTGTTGTCATCAGAAGTTATTCTTATCAATTTAAGGTATCCGACTGGGTACGGAACCTTTTTTTTTAAATATGCTTCAAATGCTTGTTTTTATTCTAGATTTAGTTTGAATATGTAACAGAATAATGAAAAATATTCAAAAATAAAGAATATTTTCATAACATTTTGAAAAAAAAGGGACAATTGTAGAGAAAAAACAAATAAATTCACTGTTACGCCAACAGTGGTAGAGAAAAAAATTACAAGCAGATATTAAAAATATTTTAGAACATTGTAAAAACCAATATGCATGCTTTGAACTAAAATGTTTTGAATATATTGAATGTATGCTGAGATATAGCTAAAACAATTATATAAACAAGGATTTTTTGAAAAAAATGTGCTCAATTTGTCTATGAATAACTGTAAAATGTTTAAAACTGCATTTATATCTTAGTTTTTAGTTCAGAGCATTGAAAATAATGTATAAAACAATTCTACAAAATTTCATAAGAATATATTCAGTACATATTGAGATATTGTGTTTACAGTAATCCAAAAAGTGCAAAAATTGAATTCTTCAGAAAATGCGTTTAAAGTTTTTATTTTGAAATCTTTTACAATCTTTTACAAAAATAAAAAAAATCGATTCGAATAAAAGTCCTTAAAATAAATTTTTGAATTTCCACCAAAAATGATTTTAGACCTACGTTTCTCTAAATTAAGAGAGCTTTCTGACAATTTAAAGAATGAAAAAACTTTTTTCCAGCAGCCACATATTTTTTTATTCCAAATTATCTATCATAGTTCAAATTTTAAAAAATATCATTTGAATGGAATTATACTTATAATTTTCTTTTAATTACAAAAGAGTTTTTGCACTGTCAACAATCATTTAGTCAACTTCTGTTAATCGATGTTTGACTGGCAAGGTGTTTTTCATTTAAATTCATGTTAGTTAAATATTCTATCGTTAAAAGAATTCGTCCATAGAAAAATTTTCAATAATTTAAATAGAATTAAAAAGAGATGGTAGCAATTCAGATTCGAAATTCAAACATACTGAGTCTGGAATATTTTCTGATATTTTATGTTTTCTAGAATTCCGATTTAAATCCAATATACTTAGTCTATAAACTTATATGACTAATGGTCGTTATATTTATACCTGGCCAATTTTTTTTAAGACATCACAAAACCTTTTTTCAAAACATCACGTCTTCACAGGATAATAAACTCTTCTTGTAAAATTAAAAATTCATTGAATAATAAAACATAAAATACATATGCATAGATTAAGTTCACTTATTTACTAATTGTTTGAAATCTTGTAATAGATTTAAACGATAATATTTTGAAAGTTAACGAAAAACATCAAATCCTATATTTTAAAGGCCAATTAATTAACAGTTACTTTACACTAAGCTGTAAAGTTTGCTTCTGTACAGATAACGTTGTCTGAAGAAGAAACAATATTTACAGCAATCTTCATTAGTAATGCCTATACATAAATCAAGTAGATGCTTGTAGTAGATATTTTTCAGAGATATGAAAAGATCAAATAAAAAATTTTCAGTCAATAAGCCCGAATTGAAAAATTTCCAGTTAAAACAAGTAATAAAAAAATTCCCAATAATAAAATTTCAATGTTGCTTCGAAATTTAAAAAAAATGGATCATTTATAAATATATATTTATATACAATTAATGTTATGCATTCAAACTTGTGTTATTTTATACAAGTAATTCAAATAATAATAACAATGTTTGCACATTAAAGTGTATAAAACCAATTAGACTTATTTTTATAATATCTACGAATTTTAAAATAATTTCACGTTAATGATTTTTTTCGTTTTCTCGTTAGAAAATTTCTAGATATTTCCTTATAAGAAAGAACGCATTTACATATCCAAAATAATTAGTTTCGATTCAACTTTAATCAGAAAAGATACAGAAATAGAATCTTGTTCTTGAAGACAAAAAAAGATAAGATTATAAAGCATGCTTAGATATTTTATTCTATTTATTGCGATATTTGATCATTTTCTGGTTCATTAATTCATTATTTTAAGAAATAAAAAGTGTTGGAAGTAATGAAGGAAAAATAAAAAATAAAAATTTCAAAACTGTGATTCAAAAATATTTTAAATCAATGGTTAATAACTCTTTCAAATTTTTTTTAGATAAATGCAGTCAAAAATTGTGTTGTTGTTTTATGAAAACAATTTTTACTTTGGACCCCTATTGCGTCGAATTAAGGAAATCACATATAGAAATGACAAACGATTTTATTGAAAGAAACGCATAATTAAGACATAGAACAAAAAAAATATTTACTTTGTAATAAATAATTTTATAGCGGCATTTTAAATGTGCGCTTTGCTAATTTTTTTTATTTATTTATTTATTTACTTAACTACCGTCGGCCCATCTTCCACGAATTCTTTATCGCAGAACTTAATGGAATTTCATAAAAACTCTGAAGAAAAATATTTATGCCCTTACATTATCTTCAACTCTCTAAAGAAATTTACGATTTTCTTTAATAAATTACGTAGATGTCCGAAATCATTATTTGGAATGTTCTTACCGCTTTCCAATTTGAAAGCAACATTTCTACAATCTTGGAGCGCAATCAATTGTTATTTATGTTTCATTGTATATCTCAAAACAAGGTCGGTCTTTTGTCCAACAGATCATTCAAAATGTCCAACAAATTACTGCAACCCGGGTTAAATGAAAAGCTCTGTCAATGAAATTACACAGTGGTAATATGTCTTTGCTAATGGAAAAACTTGTACATACACATACTTCATCCCATTCCTAACGTCTTTCCTAACTTAAACGTTCGAGAGGACAGCTGGATAACGAAATAAATACAAAAACTTAATGATTGAAACTAAAATGATTCAAACAACAGTGGCTTATGTCAAAATTTTACTTTCTTGTATATGAAGAGAAAAATAATCCGTTTTCCAGATGTTGATGGATTCTTAATTGAATTTATAAATAAAGCTATTTTAATTGAATTGAAAATAAAGCTATTTTTAGAATGATGTTTGGTTATCTGTGTCTGTGAATACAATTAGAATCAAATATACATATAGATAATGAAATTTCTTACGGTATTTTCACCTTAAGTTGTATGAATACGTTAAAATGTTGCTTTTTAACGAAAATACGAATTTAATATTCTTAATGTCTAGACATTGTTTTATGAATAAATTTTGAGTTTTGTTTCTTAATCCATTTTTTTTTTTTTTTTTTTTTTTTACGTAACACAGATTTTTATATTTGGATTTAGATGTGTTTTAATGCTATTTAGCATCGCTAAAAACTATTTTCTCAAATTCTAATCTTTGGTTTTAAAAAAATTGACAGAAAACCCTTATAAATTAAATTTAACGAATACTTTTGTTCAGATTTGTTATAATAATTTTTCAATATCTTCTGCAGATTCTGAATTAGAGAAAAAGTATTCAATTCATTTAGAAGTATTTTATAGTTTTAATACTTCATAATTCGAAAAAAATGGACATTTCGTATATGAGTCGAACCCCGATATTTAAAGAGTGGATAGAAATACAGCTTATTTTTGAGTTCAGGAGCCAGGTAATATATTTCCTAAGCTGTCTGTAAAATTTCAAGCAAACTATTTGATTACCTCTAAATTAAAAGATTTTTGCTTTGTACCTCTATTTAGCCAAAAAAGCTCTTTTTTTACAATTTTTAAAAACTTTTGTCATTTTACTGGTATATTTTAATTTCATAATATTTTTCAGTCCTTTTTATGCAAATATTCAAAAATATAACTATTTTAAAGCAATTTTTAAAAAATTCCTTCCGAACGTCGTCAAGCATCTAAATTATAAACTTGTATCGAATTTGTATTAGCGAAAACCCGTGACGGGAAATATGTACATGTAAATATGATGACTCTGATAGACAAAATCTGATTTATGATTTTATTGCCGGAATTGTAGATCTGTAATATATTTTGCATTAACTCGATAAAGAAATGACCGTCTATGCACGAGAAAAATCCATTACTTAAAACGACAATAGTCTTCACAATACAAATCTAATATTTGCTCTTGATACTAAAATTGTGGATATTTATTACTTTTGAGATAAAATCCATAAACGGAGGATTGTCGATCTGTTTTCTAGTTGCGGATAGTCATGAAAAATTCCCAACAGAATGAGATGGATATAGGAGACTTTAACCTTTCATTTAATTTTCATTAAAACTGTATCAAAATATTCGCATGATGTTTATTCTAAAAATATATAATCTTGATTCGTATTACCATTATGGTATGTAAAGAAGCATTCTTGATAATTTAGGGCTTCAAATTACACATGTGTTCGTAATAAATAGACAAATTAGGGATAAATTGGTGATCGTAGCAAATAGACAAACTTTGGATAAATTTCTGTTCATCATAACATCGACAAAAATAGATAAATTGCAATAATTATTGTTAATAAAATATTTTCTAATATTAAGTTGTCACTTTAATGTCTGTTTAAAGTAAATATTTAATGTTTTTTTACCATTTTTATTCGCTTAATTTATTTTAATATTATCACTTCGTTTTATCTGTTGGAATTATTGATTTTTAAATGTTATAAACTTTTCAACATTATTCATTTTATTGTTGAAATCTGTGAGAAATAAAGCCGAAAGTTGAAAAGTATAATTTTAAATGAAAAATAATAAAATTTTTTACACCTAAAATTCAAATAAAAATATTGCGTCCAAATCAAATATGATTTTATCTTATTAATCCCGATATCAAACTCTTGTTTTGTATTTGATAAATTACTAATTACTAACTAATAAGATTTAAGAATAAATATAAGAACTTATTATTACTGAGACAATCAGTTTCTCTAAAAATTTAATAACAAGCTATTTTTTTGCCCTATTTTATCTTTTCAATGCTTTATATTAGTTTTACCTACCATGCTAAAAAGGGGGTACTTCAGCTTTTTATCAAAATTAAGCACATATTTTGCATATAAATTATTATAATTAAATTCTAATTCCATTTAAAACAAATTTTGTCTGTAGTTTCTTGTTTTAAATCCTTCCATTGAGAAATTAAAAACAATTTATAAGACGTTCTATTTTTATTCATTCAGTTTCTAAAAAGAACTTAGTTCTTAATTTATTCCATGTTAAATTAATGAAATATAAATGAAATAAAAGATTCTAAGTAAATAAGTAAGTCTAAGTAATGTACTAATTGAATTTCAGTGTATATATATATATATGCAATAATGAATGTACTAATTGAATTTAGTGTTTTCGAATATTTTAATATGTTATATATTGTACGTGTATTGATTTAAACGCATTTGTAGAAGTAACTAAAAGTGATTAAATTCCTTTTCAAACAAAAGCAGTTTAACTCTTTTTATGTTAAATGCTTTCTGAGTGAAAAACTTTACCACTTTTAGTTTAAATTTCAATAACATTTTACTTTAATTTTAAGTTTAAAATAACATTCTTAATTTATTTTATAATAACATAAGGGTGTAAGTCAAATAAAAGATACATTGAAATTACAAAAAAAGTCTACAGAAATTCAGTATACTTACATTAATACCTTATATTGTTTTAATGCATTTGTATGTTATGTACTGTATTTGTTTTAACTGAAATGTCCTTATATTAGTAACTTAGACCGCAAAAGTTACAATAAAATTTTACTCATCCAGAAATTTATATATAATTTTTTATTTATTCTTCTGGTTAAATACAATGTACATCGTTGAAATTCTTAAATAAGGGTTTTAACAAATGCAAAAATATTTAAAGTAACTGAAGTGTTTAAAAAAATAATTTATAACGATTTTTGATTTTGACATTGAATTAATCACAGTAAATGGGAATTATAGAGGCTAATTTTATATCAAATTCATAGAGATTTTAAAGAATCAAAGGACAAAAATCGATTTAGACAAATTCGAATTAAAAACATTTGAAATATTCAAGTTCTATTGTATATATTAGATATGAAATTCTATAATAAAAAGTGTATTTCTAATTATTCAAATATAGAATTACTTATTTTAATTCAAATGCAACTTTCTTTTAAAATAAACACTATCTCTTTCTTTTATACTTTAAATGTCTTTTCATGAATAAAAAACAATTTATATGACTTGCACCATTTTCCTTTGACGCCAGTAGATACTAGCAGCATCTTTCTTGATAAACGGAAAAATATAAAGAACCGGCATTAAAAGCAAATGCATTTATTTATATGAATGAAAGCAGTCCAGTCCTCCGCTTCGAAAAAGGAGCTAATTTTCCTTTTTGTCCTTTATTTTTTTTTTTCTACGCTATGACTCAATATGCATTTAAATGAAAATCGTCTGAGAAATGCTTTCCGGGCGAATTCAATTTACCAATTCAAAGAGGGCACCAATGTAAGAAAATTATGCTTATATTATTTCTTTTTTCCTTTCGTTTTTCCATCGTGATTACAAACAGTTTATTTTTTGGGTCTAAAACACAAAGAAGTTAAGATTATGCATATAACTTTCTGCTTTAAATGACATTTCTTTAAACACATTTCAAAACTTAAGTCTACATTTGTTCCCCTTTTAGTAAGAGTTTATTACATTTTTATAGATAATAGATTTAATTAAAACTATTCCGTGAAATGAAGATGGCATTTTCTCCTGGCAAATGCTGTTTTTATGTATAAATTTAATTCGCTAAAAGAATTAATGCTGCCGCTTAAAATACATTTCAAAGGAAATGTAGAATAATATAATTTAAGTTAAGGACAATTTAAGATTATTCGCGACTTTTTTAAGTCTTCTTATGTAAAAAACGAATGTGAAGCACTTTATTAAGTTTTGAAATGCCCTAAAGTGTAGTGTTTTTAATCACTAGGACGAATAATTTTGAATTGTTGCAGGAGCGGATTAAAGATACATTCGTACTAAAAGCTAAATTTTCATGAATGTTGCAGAGTTTTATATTATTAAAGTATTAGGAGGGATTTTTTTTCTGTTTTTGACTGTTTTTTAGGGAAACATTTTTAGTCTAATTCGATTCATAGAGTAATCAAATTATTGTAATAAAGTTTTCCGTTATATTTTGCACGAAATAAGACAATAAGACGGAAGAATATTTTAGAAAGAATCTTCAACGTATATACGTAGCGATATTTTTAGCGCTCTCTTTTTTAGAATGTACTTTTTAAAATACTAATCCTTGTTGATTTCATGTGAAATTAAACATATAGCGTAATGGCAATAAACCGTTACTGCATGTTTTCCTGTAGAAGCTTTATTTTCAAGAATGAATAAAAAAATTTTAAAGAATTTTCAACTTTTCAGTTTTTTTCTTGTAAGTCACTCTTATATTAATCAAAAATTGCAAAGTATAAAACAAATTAAATATTCGAGAATATAAAAAACGAAAATTTATGTTTCAATTGCATGATCACTCAAGATCATTTTGTAGAAATAAAGAGCAATGCAATTTAGAATAGATTATCAGAAAGTTTTGCACTATGGGCATTTCCTTTTTTTTTTTTTTTGCAGTTAAAACTTTGATGCTTAAAAAACAATATGAAAAAATATTACGATATATTCTGTGCATGCACATAACGAATTAATTTCAACTTCTTATTCTTGCATTTACAAATATAATGTTCTATATGAAAGAAAACTGTAAGGAACTTTATGGACCTTTTTATTAGTTACTTTAACCACTGAGCGAAAATCAATGACAAACAAAAATGTTTGATTTTTATTTTGTGAAAGTATCATGAAAAATCTCATTTCGAAAATTCAGTACAAATATGAATAAAAAGGAAAAGTTTCTGTAAAAAAGTGCATTAACATTATTCAAGAATTTTAAATATCAGTTGATTTGGCATATCTAGATACGTCATGTGTGATATTGATTAGTGATATAATTTAAGTGTGGTATTTTCCATGGATCAAATTAACCTTGAATCCATTAGCCAACACCTAAACTAATCCACCTCCAATATAACCCCCCCCCCCGAAGGTTCACCTCGTAATTGATGATGAGAAGCTTCCGGCATGGTAATTGGTTCCTGCCACCCTGGACGGTAAATGAAAAGGTGGGTGTCTGGCGCCTCCCATCGATGACGGGACGTACTTCCTTAGGGAAGGGTTTTACCGTGGCCGGTTATGGTCCTTAGGACTCAACTACAGTTCCTACCAGTGTTGCTATAGCGGCGGTTCGGTCATTCAGTTTTTCATCCGTGTGCTTACTCAATATAAAGGAGTAAGTTGCCTTCCTGGAGGCCCTGAAAGGGATACCGAGCCTTATTTCAGTTTCATTTCTAGAAAAGCCTGTTGCGATTCCAACTGTTGATGCAAATTCTAAAATAAGTCAGCTGTTATTTGTGTAATCGTAAGTAAAATAACATAGACATACACTCTAACCTTCTTAATCCGTTTCTTTTCTTTTATTCTCGATGCCTTAACCCAACATAGTGGACCAAATTGTGGACCACGAGTCAATTGTCGGCGAAAATAAATTCGATAAAAACTTGAGTGTATTTGGATCTTTCCATAATTTACAAGACACGTGGATGCACTAAGAAACGCAATCCATAAACAAGCTACTCTTGTTGGTTGGAAAACAAAATAAGTGTTTTTCCAACTTGCATACGAAGGTCTTTTTTCCTACGAGGCTTATGTTTTTCTTCTGAATATATTTATGTCATTTTTTTATTTTCTTTGTAGCGGTTTCTGTCAGTTGTGGATCGGTACAGGGTGTCCCTTCCCCTGGAATGCCCCCTGCATCCCCGAAGGGACATGTTCTGGTGGCTACAGACGGAGCTCGAGGCCACCAAGATCGAGGGCGAGGAAACGTGGCACTGCCCGGTGTGCGGCCAAAAGTTCAGATGCCAGAACACTTTCGTCACGCACTGGGATGCCTCGCATGCCAAGACACTCGGAATGGTAGGGTGCTTTCACCTGGACGTGAACTTAGGCTTTTGCGCTCATTTGAAGTAGCAGTAATTCGTAGTTGAACGTAAGAATATTAATAAAGGTTTAGGAATTAATAGTTTTAGAAAGTAAAAGAAAGCACATCACAGTATTAACAGTATTCTTATTTTAAAAACATTTTCTTTTCAAAATCAGGAATATTTCATAGTTTGCTTTTTAAATAATATACTTAAATAGCTTATTTAACTGTAGAATTTCACGTAATTAATGATAAAATGCGAATTTTTTAACGCATGATTTGATTGATGCATTAAAAGATAGAAAATAATTTTGTTAGAATTCTGAAGATAAAAATATCATAATAACGTTAAACATTGACAGAATAATTAAACTTTTAATCATATTTCTGTTTCATCTCAAATTTCAATGAATTATTTTCAAATTTCTGTCTTGTGATACGCATTGTGGCATGATTCCATTGTTAGATCGTTTTCTGCAGGGTCTCATACTTTTACAATTATTGTTTACATATCAAAATTTTTAGAAAAATTGTATTTTCTACTTTTTTAAACTACGTTTATTTTCGTATTTTTAAAAAATAATTTCATTTTAAATAATAATTATTTTTAATTTTTCAATTTTTTTATAATTTATCATTCTTTTCTAAAGACTACTTTCAGATATGCAACTAGTCAAATAAAAATTTAATCAGTTTATTGATTGAATGTTAATTAAGTTCCCAAAACTTTATATAAATGCATTGGCATCTCGATATGTAATGTAAAAAATTTCAAGTATATCGGAAATTGAGAAAAACATATTTTATAAAATTCCACTTTTAAAAACATTAAGCAAATGAAACTGAATTAAAAAAAAATGCGTACAAAAATTATTTCTATATTTTTAAGGTATTTAAGGAAATACCATCTACAGAAGTTCAGTAATGAACTCTTCAATATTAAAAATAATAGAAATAAATTAATATAAAAACAGCTTGAATGTGGATGCTGCCATTCTTAAACAAATTATTTTGAAAAATCTATTAAATAAAATGTAAATAAATAAGAAACGATAGTTGTTATTATAAAATAGTTTGTTCATACTATTCGATATTCATTTAATTTAAATCACTATAAATATTTTCTTGAACTTTTCCTGAAATATTTTCCTGAAAAGGAATTACTCTCATAACTGTCCATGCACGAGATAAATAAAAGATTTTGAAATTTTTATTAATTGCATGAAATCCTATATAATAAGGTTGTTACATTCCGAAATTGCCATTTGTTTCAAATTCCATAGCAATTATTATTAAATATTAACGTCTTAAAATATTGGCATATATATATAATGATCAAACGGTTGATTCAAGGAATAAACTTCATATCTTTACCTAAAGTTTCTGACATTAAGATTCTTATAATAAATAAAATGCGTTACTCAACAAAGCAACTGTTTCTACACGTTGCTAGAAGTTACCTTTTGCTTATTATATCAATATTGACAAAATTTTGATTGATTATACTTTAGCTGTCAAAGGAATAATAAATAATGTTCTATTTCTTATATGTAATGAAATTCGTTTTGCTTGACATTTTCAGCTTCCTGTTTCTCCTTGGAAAGTTTTTTGAAAATTTTAGTTTTTTTCTATATTAATATAAAAAAATTAGTATATTTTATTGTTTTGGTATGAGAAAAAATTCAAACACGTTCGTTACATAATACACAATTAATAAATAATTGTGCGTGTGTGTGTGTGCGTGTGTGTGTGTGTGTGTGTGTGTGTGTGTGTGTGTGTGTGTGTGTG
>JAPMOR010073463.1:32679-47724 GCA_026543865.1 Argiope aurantia
AAAAAAAACAAAGAAAGAATAATTTCTTTTAACGCCACTTGAGGTTTGAGAGAGCGGCGAGATGCAAAAATCGATAGGGAAACTATTTATTTGTTATCCAAATAACAAAATCATTACAGATGCTTTTAAGAGTAGCCGGAATTCTCTCTGGAAGGCTCTTTGTTTTTGACTTCTCGATCGCTGACACAAATTGCCGCTGTGTCGGAACAATCGAAAACACTTAGCTCGTCGTAATGCAGGGACCGAGAGTGCATAATGAGAGCTGCGCCGAAATGCATTTTTTATGATACATCGCAAACATAAATAGTTACTTTTAGAAGACAAAAGAAAGGAAATGGTCTTTATAGCGTTTAAAATCGATTGTAAAGTTGCATTCATGGATTTAAAGTGCAAAGGCGTTTAGAAAAAAAATTAGCGATATGAAGGGAAGTTTTGAACTTTAACATCAACTAGTAATTTTGAGTTTCCGTTGGAGGACTTAAGATTAAATGATTGCAGAAAATATTATCAAAGATCATTGTATTCATAAATTGATAAATGAAATTTAAGACGCTTTTCTCTAATAAAGGAAAAATGCATGATTATTCGAAAATCATTTTTGTATATCTTTAATTTTTAATAAACATTCTAAGAGGGTTCTTAATAAAATACGCAATTTACTGCTGGACGAAGTTTCCTTGCTCAGAAGCCACGATTTTGACTATGCTGTTCCAAACCAGAGTTTAAATCATGTCAATATAAAATTATCAAAAAACGAATAGTGCACAAGAGCACTAAAAAAATACAAACGAGATTTAAATGAGTGAATAAAATTTCATTGACTTTAAAAATGCAAAAATTTGGTGTGTCCAAGTGGTGTCATACCAAGTAAGAAAAGTAATGGAGTGTCCGAGAGTTCAAGTATTGACAAAATTGCAAACGTTGAGCATTGAAATTTAGGCATTCTGGCAGTATATGTTGTACCGACATTTGGTTGTCACATTGAGAACACAGAGGTTCACCTAACAGCAAGTGAAGTGTGTGTATGCTTTTCGATTCAGTAATGAAGACAACAGTTGCACATGAGGTTTAATAGCATGTAGATTATTGTTAATTGTTGATACTTTTCTACACTAGAAGTGTAGCAAAGAAGATAGTATCTTTAAAGTAGAAAAATAGCTTTCAAGTTAATACATTTCTTTCACACCTCTCTGAAGTTTAGTTTAATAGCCTGACATACTTATAATTCTGACTTTTATAATGACCCTAGCTTTTTTAGCAACTTAAACCATATGTGTATGAAGCATTAAAAGTTGACCATCTTGAAAAACTTCTACGTTTCTTAAACATTTGGATAATTTTTTCAGAAATTGACAGATTATATCTGGGGAAGTCAAATTTGACCGCTAATTGAAATTATTTTTAAGTATTACATAAAATTAAAATATTATAGTAATAATAAATTATCCTATAAAATAAAAAAAATTCAGTCCGCAATAAAATGGCATGGATTATGAGGCCTCTTTTTTAATAACCAATCAGAATTTAACTGAAAATGGAATTTTTCTAAGAATATCATACAGAAAATGACTTGAATAATATAAAAAATCAATAATAATTAGTAATTAATTAGTATTGATTTTTTTACAAATCAAAGCATTTTATTTTTATGATAAGTTATGACGATAAGGAACATAACATCAAAAGTTTTTATTTCATATGTTTTACCAAGTGAAAAATAACGTTAACAATTATATGAATGATCAATATTTCATTATAGTAGCCGCCTTCGGCCACCAGCTTATTCGCTCAGATTATTAATTAATTGATTTAGATTAATGAATTTAGAAAAAAACATCTTTTACTTTGTACGTCTGAAAAACATGAATTAATTGAATTAATTTACAACAAATTAGAAAGTGTATACATTATAAACTAAAAGCGAAACTAAAAATCCTACTATGGAATTAATGATTTACAAAAACATGCGATTGAATGTTTTGATGGGTGACTTTGAATTCCATCATAGTATTTAAAATCATTGTTACAAATATCGTATTAAAATCTAGTATCTTATTGAATTGTACGTAAATGAAACTGAAACCTTTAAACAGGTAATATGTTGAATATTAAGATAATTTAATTTACGGTGATTTAGATTTAAGTAATAGTAATACAAATATATAATATTTTTTGCAAGATAATATTTTTTGCAAGATAATTTTTTTGAAAGATGGAAACATTAATTTCCGTTGATCGCAACGATTACCCATCTGGCAACGGTAAAGCTTATTTTTGCACTCAATTAAGCTTTCTAATTGAAACCTATTTCTTGATTTTCTTTTATATCTTCTTGCTTTTAATTGAATGTATTTTCTGAGTCACAGAGAACTATCCCCAGAACATTTCAAATAATATTTTGTAACTCCTTTAATTAACTAAGTGAAGAGTTAAATTCAATACAATCAAAATATTCTAATGATGCTTTGTTTACATCAAATTATTGCCATTTGACATTAAGTAATAAACGCGATTTCTGAGATAAGTATGATAGCTTTTTAAATATATAGATTATAAAGATGGAATTTTACTTTAAATTTTATTATTAATGATTTTAATAATTCAATCTAAACATAGACTGCAGTCCTAGTATTTTATAACTCATAAAATTTCTATTCTTTGTAATTTTTTTTTTTTTTTTTTTTTTTTGCATCATTGGGTAACACAAAGTTTGTTAATCTGATGCTCGATCTTTACCTTATTTGTTGGTATACCACGAAACGATGATTTGTGAAACTTTATAGTCTTGAAATGATAAGCCTCAGGTCGATGCTTATACGAAATATGAACATCTAAATAAATGTCAAATCAACCGACAAAATTCGGATTTTCGATTCAAACTACAAAATTCGTCTCTCTCAAATCGAATATTGTTACTCAATGGTAATTTAAAATCAATTAATTAACTTACCTTTATCAAATTCTCTTCTTCAACTTCAGTTTCAGAATCAGCATAATCAATTTCATTAACAAATTTAACATTTTCATACTGCAAAATTCTTCTAGTGGCGGATGAATACCGATGAAATTGGAACTCAACAAATGCGAAAGTGCTTTTTCTTTCCATATTTTCGTGCTGAATTTGCATTTATTTATCGGCAGTATTTAATAATCGTCTGCCTAATAATCATTTTCTCTAACAGACGATTTCTTTTCCTAATTTGTCATGAATTATTAACCAGGTTTGAAGTTCAACTTTGACATCTGCCCTGGAATAAATTATAAAGAGTGAAGCAATGAATAAATAAACAAAAGAAATTATTACACCTTACCAAGTCGATTTCTGATTGCTTTTCGATTTATTTATTTATCTAAGTTCCCCACCTTCCTTGTTCCATGAAATCTCTACATTTCCGGATGAAGTGACACTTCACAATCCGTAATGCATCGCAATAACATGTCATTTTTTTGTATTATTCTTTGCTTTAACCAATAGCATAAAACTGTGAGCGGATGCTTCAATCAAATAAATTGTAATTTTTAAAAAGATAAATATAAATGGGTAACATTTGTAATATTTTTGTTAGCACAGAATGTCATATCTTCTACATGGAGCAATCGAACTTATATTACCCTATGTAGATACAGAGAATATACTCAATTGGTTCAGATCATTTAAAATTAAAAAAAAAAGAAAAGAAGAACATTACGTGAATGAAGATATGCAAATTATGCTGTAAAAAACTTATGCTCTAAATTAACTCTAAAGACAGACGATTTTTATTATTTATTATGATTTTAAATAAAATGTTCTAATTAATCTCTATTTTATAAATTCAAGCAGTAGTATTTTAAATATTAAACATTCAAATATTTTGTTTATTATGCATAGAATCTACATATATAAAATTGGAAATCCATTTGCTTGTTTATTTTGACCTTAAACAATTCCATAATTTTTGACGGATTCGGTCGAAATTTGGCACACGTGTTCTTCAGCACTGAGGGGAAAAGGGGAGATTGCGCCCGAGTAGATTGCTCTTTCATCTTATTTTTCTAATTTTAATCTTTCTTAACCCTTATTAAAAAAAATTTTAATCTGGTTTTATAATATTATTAGAAAGTTTTTTTGATATTATAATTGATTATTTTTTTAAATTTTCGTTTTTGAGGAGGGATTTTAAAATATCATACAAAATGTGTATAAGAAAATAATACCGATTTCAAATTTTAAAAAAAATAGGTGCTTCATAACAAATCTTTTCTTTCTTCATATATAGCTTTCTTTAATTTTTTTAATGATTTTTTATAAAAATTACTGCTTTTTGATAGATAAAATTATTTTATTTTATACAATATAAAATTCTATTTTAAATATAAATATCTATTTTATTTTATACAATATAAAAGTATTGGCTTAGCTCTCTTGTATTAACGTCTCATTTTCAGCCCATACTAGGGCCATTTTAAGATGAAGCACGTGGAGAGATGACTTTATAGATCCGCTGCAAATTAAAAGGTGTGTGCGTTTGACCATTTATAGACTTAATGCACATAATGCCTACGGCGAAATTAAATATTTTTAACCTCAGCCACTTTATTTGCCCCTCTTTAAGCAACTAGTCAACTTAGTTTCATGTCTTTAAATAGTTATCATGTTAATGAGCAATTTTAATTTACTTTTATTTTAGTACCATTGTGAAAAGATAATACTTTTATTTATTTCTTATTATTTATATCATGAAAAAAATAAGTGATATCAATAAAAAAATTTAAATTAGCAATAATTACCAACTAATGAATTCCTTACTTACAATTATAAAATAAGGAGATCAATAGAATATAGAAGATTATAAAGAAATAATAAATTTTAAGCAAATATAACATTCAAAATTATTTAACAACAACCGTCAAACAGAATCTAACATAATTAGTTAATAAATAATTAACAAGTTGGTTCCACGGGACCCCCTAAAAATGCTATATGGTTAGATTATCAAAGCCACAGGCTAAACACATAGCAAAAAACTTATTAATATTCCAATATAAAATAATAAATGTAATTATTCATATTTTAATTAATATTAAATGTGTATCCGGCGTCCTGGCATAGGGGTAGCGCATCTTCCCCGTGATCTGGGCGTCCCGGATTCGAATCCCTGTTCGGGCATGGTTGTTCTTCATCTGTGTTCTATCTGTGATGTGTGTGAGTTCTTCGCCCTCCTGTAAAATGGAGTTGTGCAAGCGAATGTGTGAATTTCATCTTCATATGAGCTAGAAGTCAGACCTCTACCCTCGGGTGCTCAGGGGTCTTTACCCTCAGAAGCTACTGCACCCACTTTCAGTGGTAACGTGGGCACGACATCATCATTAAATGTGTAGTTTAATACTTTTTACCTACACTGTAGTCCTAGTAGTTTATAATTTTAAAAATTGCATTTCATACTAATTTATTTGATCACTAGATTAAAAAAAATTTCTTATCTGCCAGAGTCCTCTTGCTAACTAACAAACATAGGCATTAATCTAGGGCCTCTACTGAGAATGTCATTTGATTTTCCAGACCTCCCGATACTATATAGACATTAATTATTTCTAAGTCACAACAAAATGTTGAACTGGTTCTTGGCACTATATTTGCTATGGCATAACAGTCTTACCTCTTTTAATATGAGTGCAATGTGTAAATATTCTTTCCATTTATCTACTTTTTATGCAAAAAAAATCATTGAGTTTTTTCTTTAAATAACTTTTTTTACATTTTTAGCCGGTATTTTAAAAAATATATAATTGGGCTTATAAAAATAATCTAATTTTTCAGCACAGTTATGTTTCAAATATGTAATACTATTCTGAAAGTCCAAGATACAGCAAGGATAAATCAGATAGATGCGAAGAACCTTATTTTTCCAATTTGAAAAAAAAAGAAAAAAAGAATTCGATATTAAAAATTTTTTTAAAAATAAAAAGCATTGGTAATTTGAATAGATTTTGATATCAAAATCCTAACTGAAATCTTAATGTACTCTTTATTGTAATTAATTGGTCATTACCTTATGGCAATTAATTAGCATCCGTTCTAAAAATAACCTATCAGCATTCATTTCGATATCCACCGGCGTACTGGCATAGGGGTAGCGCGTCGTCACCCTGATCTGGGCTACCGGGTTCGAGTCCCGGTTCGGGTGTGGTTGTTCTTCTTCTGTGTAATATCTGTGAGGTGTGTGAATGTGAATTTGCAAGCGAATGTGACGCGTGAAGTCGTGCTCTTGGCCGTAATTGCCACTTCTGAAAAAAAGCACGAGACACTCACTCGGCTTAAATCGCTCATAGATCTGTCAGTGGGCTTGTAAAGAGCCACAAGTAACAACAGTTTCAATATGCACTATGCAGTGCCAAAAAATTAAAGCCCCAACTTAAGTCTATGATTTTTATTTTATTTTTAATGAAATAAAGCGTATCATTAAAATTTCAGCTTTTATGTGACTTGAGAACGTGGTGTTGATATAAAAATTGTAACGATAGATGAAAGTAGCAAGTTTCAAAGCATGCGAAATCTGAAACAAATAAATCACATGTATTATTTATCTACTGAAAGTATTACTGTGTAATTTATGTAATTTGAAATATAATTTCCAAGATTATAACTTTTGTTTTATTGTATATCTATAACAGAAAATTTTAATAATAATTTTGAGAATTTTTGAATAAATATTATATTTTAATCTTTTTGAAAATAAGCTGATTAAATGCTTACAGAATTACATGATATATATAATATATAAATTTCTCCATAAAATTCTCATGCGATCATTTCAGTCGTTTTCCCGCATCGTCAAAG
The DNA here is from genome assembly GCA_026543865.1 of Argiope aurantia. Lineage (NCBI taxonomy): Eukaryota > Metazoa > Arthropoda > Arachnida > Araneae > Araneidae > Argiope > Argiope aurantia. The sequence continues at coordinate 39,500 of JAPMOR010073463.1, forward strand.
ATTTAGCTTTTTGCACTGTATAATAATTAGCAAAGATTTGACTTCGTGAAAGGACTAATTATTTTACAAAATTTAAAACCGAAAGCGTATGCCTGTTATTTTTATTGGACCATATAAATAATTCGTTTCGGGCTATAATAATTTTGGAATAACGAAAAAAAAATTAATAAGGTAATTTTTTTTCAATAAAATGTTTTTACGTGAAATTCTAACTCAATTTACCGCAAATACGTAATTAAAGTTTTAAAAAATCGTTTTACAAAATACATATTTTTCCAAAAAAAAATATTTTTTTACCTCTCTTAACGCAATTAATTATGAATTTGCATGATAAATGTTGCACAAACCTTGCTTTGCATGTTAATAAGAAAAAATTAAGGACCATTATAAAACTAGGAGAAAGAAAGGAAAAAAATATTTTTTTTTTCGTTAAGTCTCAAAAAAATCATAATTGCTTAACTGTTCTTTTTTTATGTCTGCACTGTTCTTCAGCAGATTAGGTTCATTAATTTTAGAAGAAAATTAACCTTAATGGGCGAACTAAGCTGAAAAATATCACAAAAAATGAAAAAAAAAATATGTGAGATTCACATTTTTTTATTCCAGTTTTTATATTATTCAGTGATTAGCAGACGAACAATTTCACTAATTAACGTTGTGGGGCGATGCTGCATGCAGCTGCCCCGTACCCATGGATTACCATTTTTTTTCCTTCTTAGTTACCCTACCCTTTGAGTTTAATCTTTGGCATTTTTTCAACCCCATTTCCTTACTCTAGCAGTGTAATTGCATAATTTTTTCCAGCTTTAAATGCTACAATTAATCATTTTGCATGACGATTAATTCTCATTCTGCTTTTCTACTGCTACATCGTTATAAAAAAAGTACTTGGTAAAAAAGAAGAAAATGGAAGGGAAAAAAAATTTTTATAGCCCTACCCAGAATTATAAAAACAGCTACACGTCAGGGCAAATTTATGCTCCACAATCTACTACGCACGTTAATTTTTTTGCAAGTCCAGAGGATTATTTTTATTGCAGGCAAGAAGGCTGATTAAGAATATGATGAATAATTAAAATTAATGGATATACCTAACTTCTAAGCCTGACAAATGAAAAGCATCTCATTTCGAACGGATACTTTCCAATTCTGCGTTGAAAAATATATATAAAAAAATTATCATTAAAAGTGTTTTTTTAAATACTAAATGAAGTGAAGTGGAAGTATGGTTGGGATAAAGCAGACCTGCTCGGACTGCTAGAAACAAGAAAGAATGAGATTTTTAATGAAGATGAAACATGTAAGAACTTCGAATTCATTTCGGAATATATAAAATGCCATCTCCCTTTCCCATTTCTTTTGAAACGGATTAAAGCATTATGAAATAAAAGATCTGTTTGTCTTAGAGTTCATTATAAATTTAAAAATGAAGCTTTCTTGTATATGTTATGTGTGTTTCGTTACTAATCAAGAGAAATTAAGATTTTAAAAATGTGTCTAACTCTAGAACTGATCCATGTTGGAAATTATTAATTATATACTAATTTTAAATGATATTATAATCTTCACACTCATAATTTAAACATTCTTTAATTATGATAGCGATTATCAATATGATATTTTACAGTTCGAATTAAATATTTATTTCTTCTATGAATATAATATTTGTTTATGTCTATGAAAGAATTTTTCGTTTATTCTACTCATTTTACTAGATTACAAAATAAAAATATAAATTGAAATTATAAAATTCGATAATAAATAAAAAGTAAGGAGAAATTAATTTCGATTTCATATTCAATTTTTTTCCTGCTTATAAATGTTAACAATAAAAATAATAATGTAACAAAAAAAAAGGGTAAAAAATCTATTTCTTGGAATGAAATTCCAATTTTTATTCAGCTGAATAATCATAAGTTCTTTGGAAATAGAATTAGGTTCCTGAGAAAAATTCAAATGGTATCCAGTGACGTACGCATGAATATATTATGTTACTAAGTGGTGTATAGAATGTATAGATAATGGCTAGCATGCCCGTATGAACAATATGGCGCCTGAACTAGTTTTTATCGCACAAAAAACAGTTTTTTGTTATTTTTATTTATAAATATTTACTCTTGAATGCGTTCATCTCATAACAATAATTTTGTTTGCTTATCGATATAGTATCAAAATAATCGTTTTGTTATGCAATAGGGACACTGTAAGAGTAAGCATAGTATCAAATTGCATGTGATTGATAAATATCCCGATTCTGAAAACATAAGAATTATTTTTTCCGAAATGGCAGATGCTTTTTTTTCCTTCTACAAAGAGTATCTCTAAATTCAAGGACCAGATTTTAAGCGGGGGGGGGGGGGGTAAAAGCATTTTTTTTGTATAGCAATACAAGATTTAAAATGAAAAATATAAATCAAGAAAACAAGAAATTCTTTAAAAGTGAAAAAAAAAGAAGTTCTTTATTTATATGGTGTTTTTGAACCAGACGATTTACATATTTAGAAATGTAGATTAAATAAAGATGAATTTAATGGGAGTAAATATTGAATATATATAGATGTTTATTTAGTTTGCATTATTAAAATCATTTTTTTTTTAGTTTCCATGGCATTACCCTTGCTTCAAACTATTCCTGGCTTTTAGAAAATATTTTTACATGATGGAGCAATTTGCCTTCTCTGAGAAACCAGACGTGAGGCTTATGAAAGGGTTTGTGAATGGTAACGGAAGAGAGGAGTTAAGTTGCACCATGAACGCTTCCCCAATTAAACAAAATCGGATCACGAAATGTTTTTCATGTTTATACCACTGGCTTAGAGGGAGCGGTTCATCTCATGTTAAGAAAGAGGATGCGGACTGCTCGGTACACACAGTGTCATGTTTTTTCCACCTATACTTTTTTTTTCCGATCCCAGATTATTATACAAAGGGTCGCGGTGGCCTGGTGTTAAAGTCTCGCTTTCGGAACCGGACGATTTCATGTTCGAAAGCCAATTCTGTCGAGTGACTGTCGTGTAACCGGGTATGCTGCACGCTCAATCCAAGCAGCATCCTCCCGCTGGAGTGATGTGGAAGCTTGGAAAAGGGGAGCAGCTCAGGTGTCGTCCTCATCATCTGACCGAGGTTCAAAATTCGCAAAATAGCCCTAGTGTTGCTTAAACATGGGACTTTAATATAACTAAACTGAACATATTACTAAACAAGAAAAAATGCATTTTTTAATGTATTTTACCTATCTAAAAAATTTGTCATATGAATTCAGGGAACCTTACGTAATTCATTGCCTGGAATTCTAATCAAGTTTTCTTGCATTATTTTACCTTTAATTAATTCGACAGGAATTTCCAATAAGGGACTGCCCCATTTCAGTTCATCTATTTTTGAGATATGTTCTAAGACAGGAATAACAAGGCGTAAAAATATATTCAGGTTCAAAACGAAACATTTACCTAACGAAAGGAAAAATAAATCAACATAAAATAATGTGGTCAAAGTCTGAAATAAAGTACTAATAAATGGAAAATAATATTTCTAATTTTCAGTTGCATGAGTGTTACTAAATACTCAAATTAATTATCCAATATTTTTCATGAATATATCAATATAGTTTTACATAAATATAAGATTGAAATGAAGGAATAGACTAATATTCAGCGAAACAAATCTAAATAGTTTTAACCGATGATTTTTCCAAAATTTCGATTTGTCATTTTATGATTGTTTGTTATGAATTGGCGCAAGTATTATGTAAGGCTATATCTGTTACAAATATTTTTTATAAACCGTGTAGCAGTTGCATTACTCTTATCTTCTCTTTTGGATACTAGATGGCTATGCCTGATTAGACCATCCCATATGCCATCCCATAGTGCATTGCGTTTGTAATTAGAATGAGATGTGATGCTGAACTGTGAAGCCGCGCGCGTGAATGTCTTGTTTTTGTGTTTGTGCTTGTTTAGTGTGTGAATGTGATTATTAAAAGAAATGTTCCTAAAAACATTCGTCCTGTTGCTTCCTGCATGGATCATAATAATCTACATTCCACTTAACCGTCATTTAACGGATTAAAAAATTAGGAATAATCGACCTTTTCTGTTTCTCAAGAAATTATTATGAAGTTATAAATAACTCTGCATAAATATGTATTTTGGTTTTCCAAATTTATTATGATAATCTCAAGGATTCTGGATCATCTTTTCATTTATACTTATTGCGATTTTTGGCACGCATTATTCCTCTAAAGAAATTATTCCATTTATTTGAAAGACGTTTTTTTTTATTTATTTTAATGAGAATAACTGCAAGTTTTCTTGAAAGTTATCAAATAAATTAATCTTACGGAATTTATAAAACACGATCGAGTATCAAAACTGAGTAATAAAATCCAACATTCAGAATTGTTTAGTCTGCTATTCAATGTGATTACCGAAGTTTATAAGCTCACTCATGGGGAAAAAAAAAAGAAAAAAAAGGAGTTCAACTTTTTTGTTAAAATTCAAAGGGCGGTACTTTTATATATTTTTAGAGCAATTTATGCTTGTTAACAAAGCATAAATAAAAGATTTTCTTTTATCAAAGTAATAAAACCAAATCAGTTTGTCAAGAGGTGCATTAAGCAAACATCGATCAAATTTTTCTCACAAATCCGTTCTCCAATATACCAACCCTAACATAATAAAGAACTATCTACGTTTTTTATTTTATTTTTTGCTCCGTTTCTTTAGGTCAAAAAGTAAAAATCAATTGCCTAGCGTCTTGTAATTTCAACATTATTGCAAGCAATGAAATCTTCTGTAAATATGACAGTTTTTCTGTTTCGACATTTGAGTATTTACTTTGCATATTTATGAACGCCGAAACGATTGCAAATTGCCGCATATTGCAAAATTAACAGCAATAAAAGGAATCTCCCTCTTATTTGCAGATAAATGGGCATATTATTGTGGATTATGTTGTCTAGTACAGCATAAAAATAAAGCATTTTCATCTGCGCAATTCGTAATTATATACTATGAAATACACCATGATTGCCCTGGAGTATCCACTTTTTGCATCGGAATATAATTCTTCTCAATAATATGAGACTAATTTTTATGTCAAATTCCAAACACTGGGTTTTCGGAAGCATACAATTAACTAGGGAGAGGAAAGAACTATTATGAAAAAAAAAAGCACGGAAATCATCTCCTTTATCATCTGTTTTTTATTCTAATTTCTTTCTCAACCTATAAGTGTGGGGGAATTGCTGGGAAAAAAACCTTTAGTTTTCCTTTAACACCCCCTCTTGCTTTATCGATAAAAATGAACAAACTTCCTTCTCCGAAAGGGCTCCAATTTTCCCTCTTGTGATTTATGACTCAAAGGGGAAATGTCATTAAAGATGATTAAAATATCGTTTTATGCCATTTCTTCATTCATCATCGAGACAACGATATGTTGGGAAAGAAATTTACAGAATGTATTCTTCCTAGTGAAAGCACAACATTTGAATTGGTGAAGGGGGAACGGAGGATAGCTCGAATATAAATATCTCATTGGAGCTTTGGTAGTAATTTATTTGTTATGGAATTATGTTAGAACATGTAACTAGCATCATTTCACTAGGATGAAAAATTGTTATTAACAAAAATTTTCTCGTTCTTTCTAGTGGGGCTATTTTGGTTGTTATTGGAAGAAAATTTGAAATATGGTGGAATGGAATATTTTTGAGGGGGATCAGAAATTTGAAGAAGCATTTTGTCGTAACATTCTAGAGGCATAACAAATAGACAGCATTATTTTTTTAATTGTTGAAATTGTATTTAGTATCGCTAAAACTAAGATTTGGAAATTACTACAAAGAATAACACAATGTATCTAAATTAATTTATAATTTACTTTTACTGCGATTAAGAAACACAAAAATAATAAAGTCAATTCAAATCGCGTCATATAAGCTAAATGGGTCAATTTGATATTACAATTTTTATGCTTTCCACAAAAGGGAAAAGGATGCGATGTCAAATTACAGCAGGGACATGAAAATTATTAAATATGTAATTACCTGTATTTCTTATAATTTAATTATGCCTGATTTTGTATTCAAAAGTAAAATGTCAATAATATAATTTCCTTTCCGTGATGTAAAAAAATAAAGAAAATGGCAAAGAAAATTGGGAAAAAAATTTTTGGCTTTTAGCTTTAACTGCTTTTCTGATTTTCTTTGATTAAACATTTGAAATTCGAATAGTTTTATTTTAATTTCCAAAATTCGAGAACTTTTATTTTCCCAAGTCACTCTTTGGCATATGCTGAACCAAAAAAAAATGTATCAGTAGATTCCTTTTTAAAATTATAAAGCCGCTTTCTCACATCCTCCTTTTACTGCTCTCTATCTTTCTCTTCAATATATACTCTTTAATCTCTTTTTGTATATACTCTTCAATCACTTCTTGATCATGTGCTAGATATATCTTGTTTTGCTACTAATTGAATTTGCTTGATAACAATTGAATTCAAATAACCTAAATTTTAACTAAAATTTTTTTCACTCACTTTTTTGCTTGTTTATTAACAAAATAAGTAAATTAACTGCTTTTAAACCGTGCTGTAAAAATCCATAGTTTCAGCAAAAACAATTTTAGTGGTGCATATAGTTTCCATCTAAAAATAATAGATGGCGCCACGATTCAATACTGTTTAACTTTATTTTAGACTCATTTGTTATAATGGCTTATGACAATTTACACTTAAAAGAATCAATTTCAATTTTAAATATTTTACAGTAAAGGATTTAGATTTTTTAATTTAATTTCTACACCATCAGTCTTAGAAAATTTTTAATGTAATCAATACAACAGTTTGATTATCAATCAAAATGTAATATACGACATTTGATTATTACTTATTACAGCAAAAAAAATTTTGGAAAAAAAAATTTTTTCATATTAATGATTGGAATATGAGGTAAGAAACAGATTTTCTTCAAAAAGGGAAATTAAAATTTTATTTCAGCTTACTTATTTAATTTTTTAAGACATACCCATTTGCATATTTTTTTTATTTAACTAGAATAATTTTATTATAAATCCTTTTATTCGATAAAAAATATCTAATAGTGTAACTTATTTCATAAATTATAAAATACTTAAAGTATAAATCACATATCCTGAATAAATAATTTTATCCAAGAAAATTCCGAAACTTTTTCTTAACCATCAGAATGTAGTATATTTTTGCTAGACAAATTTTATGAGATAATTTCTATAAACATAATACAATAGTTTTTTTGTCCCTACAAATCTTTATAAATATGCAAAGGAATTCTAGGAAAATTATCGAAATTTCATTTTATTATTCGAAAAAGACTTTCAAAAGCCTGCGGGTATGTCCAATATAAAAAAAAGCGGAAGCATTTTGCTCATATAACATTCTACTTTGAAATTTCTGATGATTCTGAATTGATTCCTAATATTAATTAATGTTTATGTGACTAATATTTTAACTCTTTTAGAAAATATCTGATTTTATTTCCACAGACTCTGATCAGACAGTGCACAATTGGTATGCTGGTTAATATGTCATCGAAGGACTTTCAAGACATCGAAGGTACGAACCCACAGAAAAATGATCGACTATTTCATTTAAGTACATTTAAGTGCACTATTAATGTACGCAATGTTAACAAATTATAACTGCAATCAGAATAATGTCATTCTTTGTATTAACAAGTGAAATATTATTTATAAAATACTTATACTTTCCCTTACAATTAAATTAATAGAATTTTTGAATAAAAGAAGAATGTTTTTATAATTTTATAATTATATTATGTATTTTTTAATCATTATGTAATTATTATGTATCAATATAAAAACTTCTCAATTAACTACTTTTCGATTTTATTACTCATTTATTATCAAATTTATCTCTCATTCATCTAAAATGATTGAATAAATATCATTAGAAAAGCATCTATAAATAATTATCAATTATAAAAGCATCATTAAATAATTATCAATCATAAAAGCATCTATAAATAATTATCAATTATAAAAGCATCTATAAATAATTATCAATTATAAAAGCATCTATAAATAATTATCAATTATAAAAGTACCTATAAATAATTATCAATTATAAAAGCATCTATAAATAATTATCAATTATAAAAGTATCTAAAAATAATTATCAATTATAAAAGCATCTATAAATAATGATCAATTATAAAAGCATCTATAAATAAT
>JAPMOR010073470.1:3713-17178 GCA_026543865.1 Argiope aurantia
AAAAAAAAAAAAAAAAAAAAAAAAAAAACCCCTACTTATTTTCTACCTTAAATGTTTTCAGAATTCACCTTGAATTTTTATAGAATTCGTGCATTCATGGCCCCAGTATGCAAAAAGGCCTAAATATGTCTTAAATTAAAAATATTTTCCTAATTATAGTAAAATCGGCAATTTATCGGTATTTATTTGTCTTCCATTATATATTCATATATCCCATTTAACTCGATGTTTTTTCGTATAATTAATAACACTTGATTATAAATTTCCACAATATAAAATTTTAAAAGTATTCCATTGAAAATACAAACTACAAAGAAAAACAAATAAAAATTTGTTCAAAACATGCATATTATTCAGCCAAATTTATTTCGAAAAATAATAAATTAAAGTTTGCTTACGATACTTTTTCCACTTCCTTCCATTTTTGGATATGATACATATAAAAGATGTTCTATAACTCCATTTAGTATTTTTTTTTCTTTTAAATTATTTCATTAAGTTCGTTATCATAAGTCTATTAAGCGAAAAAAAATATAAATGTACACTTATAAACACAAAAGGAATGAAACAGTCAGCAATAATTTTTAATCTCAAGTTCTTATTGAAAGAGTTATGGGTGTTTATTTTTTTGCAATAAATTCCGATTTAGATGAAGCCCTAATACTCTTTTATATTTATGACTTAGGAATATAAATCACATTAACACAAATCTCAAATGAGAATAAATAAATTGATAAACGTATAAGTTTTTTTGCACCAATTTTACCGATTATTTTATCAGCAGGGATGACGATAAAGTAAAGGAAATCAAGAAAGGGAAAAGGTATCAACATTTCTAGAAATATATTCCTGTATAGAACATGAATGCATTTTTATGATTTTCAGCTAATGTGAAATAAAAATATTTTGTTATTTTGTAAATAAGAATCTAAGCAGAAATAAACTTCTTATCATTTATTTTAAGAAGACAATTTGACAGAGAATTTCCTAACTTCTGGATTACCGATCAAAAGATTTTGAAGTAATAATGATATGTTGTAGAAGCTATCTATTTCTCCTTCGTCATATTATCTATTCATACTTGGATAAATAATATTACAATGAAATGACAACAAAATGCAACGTTAAGGAAACAAAATGATGTCAAAACGAAAATCAATAACATATCGAAAACAAAATAATAAGTAAATAAAATAAAAACGAAATGAATGAGTAAATACAACAGCATTATATACTACAATACTTAAATAAAAAGTAATTTGTAAACTTGCAAATATATTATTTGTAATTGTTTACATATATAAGTTAATGAAACTGAAAAAGTTGTTTTAATAAAAAAATCTAAAAAATAATAAAATAAAAAATATTGCATTCAAAATTAGCTCCAAAAGACAAAAAGCAACAACAACAACAAAAAAAAAAAACCTGTTCATTATATTAGTAAGTTGTACACAAAGTTATAAGGTTGGTTATAATACTAAATAATTGAATACTAAAAAATTGAATTAAAATAATTTCCCATTTGTTATAAGAATTTATGAAACTGTTAAGTAATATGAATAATCTCTCTGGCTTTTAAATTGAGCAACGTAATAAAAATAAGAATTTAATATAAATTGTATGCAAATAATTAGCATTTTATGGATTATAACTTTCTTTAGTATTTAAATAATTCACATTAACCAAATATCAAGATTTCCGGATTTATTATACAAGATTTTTTTTCTGCTATAATTAGTTTTTAGAATAATATTAAATAACATTCAACATTAACCAATAATATTTTTTTTAAGAATTTGTCAGATATTTTAAAACTGGATATTAAAATAACGACTAATTAAAATGATTTATTTTATAAAATAATAAAAGGCGTTAACAAAATATTAATTAAATACAAATTATATTATTTATTTCCATTTATTTGAACAAGAAAATTTAATTAATTCAATTAAATTAAAAGCAACTTCAAATATACGTACTATAAATATCCGTTGTCTATCACTATCCAAACACCAAACTAACAGATAACTGTTTTACTGCATTTCCACTGACGCGTATCTAACAGTAACATTGACAGATGTGAACCACGTGTTTGTGGCGCTGTGCAATAACATCCATATTAAATATTTCTACAATTCTGTCTTTAGTTTCCAAATTACTGGAGAGATGGCGCCACGAAATGTGTTAGTTAAAGGTTAGAAAAGAGGTTATGGCCACAGATGTTTTATCAAAATCTAGAGAAGTAGTAGGATTGCCATATTTGGCTCTTTAGGGACAAATTTTAGAAATTTGTCTCTTTCTCAAAGCGTATGGTCTTGAAAGTTTTTATTTAATTTTTTGTTCAGTTTGGTATTTCTCCTATCTTGTTTTCATTTACAATTTTTCGAACTATTATTTATAAACAGTTTCACTTTTTAATACTAAGTTTTTGAGGTTTTATTCTTCAAATATATCACACGTAAAACACATGAGTTCTAGTCAAATAATAAGCATTTTCTCGGAAAATTTAAAATAAGTTTTTTTCTTTCTTTCTTTTCCTAAAAATCTCACTTTTAGTCCAGTAAACTGTGGTTTATAAGTGAAAAAAAAAAAAAAAGGACAAGTGAAATGATATGTTTTTACAATTTTTGCCTCCCTAGTTTAATCAAAAACGATACCTTCAATTCGAAATACAATTTATATAGAAGTTGCAGAGCATATAAAATTCTCCATAAATATATTCCATTCTAAATATAATATATTCTAATAATATAATGACATTAACTCATGTTAAAATTTTATTATTTTTCTAATTTAGAAAAAAAAAAAAACTTATTTTTTTACGATGCATGCTGCAAAGAAATACTGTAATTAAATATTGTGTGCAAAAACATTTATTCTTTTATGCATATGTATGTTATTTGTGAATGAGAACCAGAGCTTTAGTGTGGTGTGAAAGTTCTGAGGTGGTATTCCAATCTGAAATCTTTTAATTATGATGAGTGCCTGGCTGGAAACGAATGATTTTCAAATTAACTATCTAAGAAGGGTGTAGCTGCTGATGTCGAAGAAAAAAACGTTACATTAATAGTGGAAGACAAATTTCTTTATCATATTCATAGCATCCTTTTAACCATCATTTCAGCTAATTTTAAATAAAATTTTTTTCTTTTTAAAAAATTTCATAATTTTCATTATTTTTGCTTTTATTTATTGTTGGGAATTGATCAATATTTTCCATGCATCCCTTAAGTAATGTTAAAATTCAGAAAATCTGGTTGATTTAGCTAAACAGAATTAGAAAGAACATTTATACATTTTCTATCCAAAAAATTTGAACAAAAATAATATTTTATTTTTTAAAATTAATACTATGCGCTTATGCTTCGCGTGCTTGTATCCCTTTTGATGGTTTCTAAAAACTTCAATATATTTAAAACATGATCAACATTCAGAAACTTGGATATCTTTAACCTACCATCAATAAAGAAAATTTTCATGAGTTTCGATACAGAAGCAATGAAATGGAACTTAATATCTAAACATAATAATTATATGTAGGGCATTCTTCGCTCTTCGAACGAATGCTTTCACTTCTTTCTTATCTGAGGTATAATTTCTATTTCCTTATTAAGCCATTTTATCGGTGCGGTCTGAGTATTAAAAAAACAAATGAAAAACGAAACAAATAAAATCTAGCAAGGCCTTTAAAGCCAGTGCTTTCTCTTCGCCATTTTTTTATTTTGTTTGGCGGCTTACGAAGAGATGATTATTTCACGTGTTCGTTCTCGACGGAAGAGACGATAGCGAAAGTGGGCTCTGCTTCTAAAGTTCAAGGCAAGCAAAAGGAGTTTATCAGTTAACTTGTGTTGTGTGTAATCAGCATATTATCAATGTTTACATTTTGAGCATATTTTTACATTGAACATTTGGCTTAAAGTATGTAAAGCTCATGCATAATATATCAGATATCTTATAAAATTATTATTTCAATGATAAAAAGCTGCAAGAAATATGTTTTAAGGCATTCTGTGTTGATTCATTAAGCTAATTCTATTGATGCCAAGAGTAAACGATGCTTTAGATGGCTTTAGGTAATTTGCAACTATAGTCAGAGCGCAATTAAATAACAGATAAAATGAATTTCACATTTCATTTCATTTTTAATTAAATACCTCATTGATGTTTTATAGAAGATCAGTTGTTGGTTTTATTTTAGTAACTTTGTGAAAATACTATGTTATTTTTTTTATTTATTTAGACTGAGCTGCTTGTCTATAAAATATCATTTCAATTGGCATTTGTTGCTTATAAACAGTATAATAACCAAATGAATGTAATGTAAATGTATGAAACTATTCAGTTATACTACAAAGTGTTTATATTATATTTTATAGATTTATTTATGTGAAAACTTGAGTAATGGCATCTTATTCGATCTGCCTGGATCCTAGGCAGAGGCCTGGTCTGCCTAGATGGAAATCCGCTATTTATTTAACCAAGACTTGATTTGGAGTCCTCTAATCAAGATAATTATTACTTGCGTGACTGATTTTAGGACTGAAATCACATGTAGTAACCATAGCTCAAGAATTTCGAAAATAATAATAATAAAAGAAATCATGGATTTATTATAACGAAGGGATCCAGAATACAAAGAATTCATTTACATTTCATGGTGGCTTAGGTAAAGAAAATACACTTTGAATTAATCGAAAAATCGGGATTTTCTCAAGCAGTTGTTAATAAATTCTTTATATAGTATATACCTTATTTTTTTAATGATTATATAAATAAATTGAAAAAAAAAACTACTTTAAATCATCAACCGAAAGTGTTATAGCGATAAGCAGATTGGGTGGCTTGACTAAAACGGATCATATTTCAGTAATTTCCATTTATGATCCAATTTTATTTGAAAACTAGCCATATTTGGCGATCAATTTATTCGTCCGGAATATTGGCATTATAATTTGTGTAATTATTATTATGGAAAGTACTTATTTAAAATTTTATTTTATTATTTCATAAAACTGAAAAATCTGGATTAAATGGAAATCAGTCTGCTACAAATTAATGTGTATGAAAATTAATAAAGCACATATAGAGCGATATAAAAACGGAAATGGAAAATTCTACATTCTGGTAAAAAATTAAATAGTAAAAAATAAATCACATACACATATATATCTAGTAAACGGAGAATGTTAACTTAAATGGACATTATTTTATAAAAGGAATACCTATGAAAAGAAATTGGTAGTGATGTGGCTCTGAGGAAAAGTTTAAAATGTTGTGTTGTGACTTATGGCACTTCGCAAACCCGCTGACAGTTATCTGTCAGCGATTTAAGTCGAGTGAGTGTCTCTTGTTTTTCCAGTAGCGCCAATTTGGGCCAAGAGTACGACTTAGCTATTTCATGCGTCACATTCGCTTCCACAACCGCTTTTTACAGGGGGGGGGGGTGTACATTCACACACCTCACAGATAGAACACAGAAGAACAACCATGACCAAACCGGGATTCGAATCCGGAATGCCCAGATCACGGGGAAGAGGCGCTATTCTTCTGCCAGGACGCCGGCAACAAGCTTAAAAGGAAATATAGAAGTTTTAACATATTAATGGGATTTGTTACTACAAATTACTGCCCATACAAAAGTAAGAATATGTATTACGAAATAAAAACAGAAGTGAAAAATCTTACTTCGAAGATCTGTTCATGGAAAGCAATTTCTTATTTTTATTTCAATTCTGGTAAAAACATGTTTGGTATAAAGCATGGAAGAATGATTTGACGAACGATTGGAATTAACTTGAATCTCATCATAACAATACAAGTATAGGTACGGATTATACAAATTGAATTTAAAAAATTTATAACTTGAGAAGACAAAAGGTAATCATTAAAGAGCTAATTCTTTGAAATTTAAAATAGTATAAATGAGAATTTTGTGATATATTTTTTTAGGAAAAAAACTGAAAACATCAAAAAATTTAGTGAATTTTTCGGCTTTTGAAATGTTGATAGAAATCTTTCCCCCGTTTTGAAGAGCATTTGTGCCACATTTCATCAATATAGAACAAAATATACATACAGAACATACAAGCAATCATTCATCTTAAAGGAATCTAAATCATTTAATATTGTAAACGGTTTCATTAGTGCTGATAGAAATGCAGATACCATAGCCATTTTTTTATAAAGCATTGAGGGTAAACTTATAACTGAAGATGGTTATAGGAAGAATCAAAGAATAAAATTCTGTTTTAGGGAAAGTGGTAAAACGAATAAAAATTTCATTAATGAGAAGAAATTTATTATTTACAGTACAATGACAATTGCTTTAACTCTCTTTAAAGACTGGACAGAAAATTTACTCAGTTTACAAAAAAATGCATTTTAAATTTTTTTTAGTCATGCTGTACTCGTGAAATTTTCCTTTGTCATAATATCGTTAAAATAAATGAATATTCCTAAAATATAGTAAAATTATTTTAACCGTGCAACCAACATTTACTCATTTTTAATTTAAAATTAATTTTGTAATAGAATTAAGTTTTTATAAAGTTAATAGTACAATATGTTTAAACACAAACAGTCCGAGCTTGCAGATTAATATTTGTACTAAATTCTTAAATATTTCAAATATCACGACTTAATTAGGATTATAAAATTGTATTAAATAGTTTAAATTTGACAATTGTAAATTACATTGTAAGTAGATTGACATTAATTGAAAATAATGTCAATGATTAATTACATTAATTATAATTAATGATTCCAAAAGACGCTTATTTCGAAAACAAAAAAACTCTACTAAAAACTACTATTACTTTTGTGGGAAGAAACAATTGCGATATTACAATGTGATGAACAACATTAACCGTTTTGGTTAAAATTTCATTAACATTATTTACATCAAGTTTTCTGCTTCACAAGAAATATTACATTCATAGACAATTTTTATGTCTTTTTCCTGTTTATAACTGACAATGCATCTAAAAAATTTTTTCGGAATTTTTAGAAATATTTTGTTTTGGCATCTTAACCATAAAATTTAATGGAATTCGTAATCATCGTCAATGGGGTATAATTTAATGATGATAAATTTCTAAATTTTTTTAAAGAAGAAGTTAATAGTTTATTTATATAAAGATTTTATAGCTAACTTATAATAGAGTGAAATTATTCTATAAAAGAAAACTCGCAATATCATTGCACTATGAAGCTGCAAAACATGAAAGGTGAGAAATCTAAACAGTACTCTTTCCAAGAAAACAAAGATGTTCCAAGGCTTTTCAAAATGTGCATTCAAATATCTAATGAATTCTATTAACATTCTTAATCGGAAGTTAATAAAATTATATTCTTAATTTTTTTTACATTGGTATTATACATTCAGATATTCTAAACCTTTGTTAATTTTTCTGATTATTAACCCTTAACTAGGGGCATGCGGTCTGTCAGACCGCTAGCGATGGATTTTCTGTCACCCCTATTCTATTTTTAGCTCAATTGAATGGATTGGCCCTGTAGCTTCCTGTTTTGTGACCTTGAATACACGTGCATTTTTTTCAACCGATTTCAGCAGATGTTTTTTAAAATAATTCAGTTATTTCTTCGAGCACGGTTTCTAAGATCGCATCTGCCTATTAGTGTTTCAGTGATAAACAAGGCTTAGCATATGGCTCTAAAACTTGGGTCTCTAAATATCATCCAATTTACTGATCCTTTATGAAGCAGCGCTCCAGACACTTTTAAATGAAGAATAAAGTGATTTTAGTCATAAGAATAATTGTACAGAAGAGTTTTTCGATGAAAGTTCGCAATCAACTAATTTTGATATGTATGTTCAAACATAATTAATTTCTCTAGTGATAATGTATTTTGAAAAATTTATAAAATATATTAATATACCAAGAGATATATATACAGAATTTATAGGTTGATTTTAATACTAGTTCTTAACCTGTATATTTAAAATTCCCTAGAAAACCGCGCTATGAAAGTCACACAAGCCGATAAAAAGGGGCCAATTTTACCCATTGTCACTTTTTCTTATTTTTCATATAATTGTTGAATTTTACATTACATTGTCTTCTATATACCTTCATATACTGTAAAAATAAATATGATCTAAAAAGTAAAAAGTGAAATGCTTTACCAAGAATATTATTTATTGTAACATGTAATTTGAGAAGACAATGTATGTTCCAACACATTTAATTTTTTCAATGATAATATATTTTGGAAAAGTTCTAAAACATATCTATACATCAAGAAAAATATCTGCAAAATAAATTGGCAGTTTTTCATACTGATGCATTCATTAGAAATTTTCATTTGAGTGTAAATGAAATGCGGTCTCGTAGACCGCACCTCCCCAGTTAAGTCCTAAAATTTCACCTCCCCAGTTAAGGGTTAATTAAGTAAAAAGAACTTTTATCTTAAGTAATCTTTCTGAGAATATTTTAAGAAAAAGCACATAATGATTTTGCTTTAGATAAAGCACAATTTTAGTTTCAAAGAATATATTTTTTCTTTTGTGAAGTGTAACATAAAATTAAATATGTGAAGAATTTAACACTGTCTAATTACTAACAATGATTTTTTGAAAACTTACTTTCCCCATTAATTAAAAGAATGATATTAAAAAATGATTTACAAGATGAATGAATCAATAAAAGGAAATACTGAAAACTTCATATCATCAATTTAGCATGTAAAAGGATTAAAAAAAAAGCTGCTATTGCTTTCTTGCAATAATTTCTTTCAATATTTTGAATTTAATTTTTTGATGAATTAGCTATTTGTTATTGCATCTGCAGAATTTAAGAAATATTGAAATCATATGATCAGTTATAATTATATGCATTCTTATTGATTTCTCGGACGAGCAACAATAAGCAACTTCCCAGTCATAAGTTCTTCAGAGGTAGAGATCTTTTGACCTTCGGGACGAACAAGCTCAAAATTCTTTACGATGGTTGCCAGAAACAAGAAAACCTGCATCATTGTGAAACCTTCTCCCATGCAAGATCGCTTTCCTGAAAATAAAAGAAAAATATCCAATGGAATAATTTGAAGAATTGTTTTGATACAGAATAAAATTGTTTAAACTAATAATGATAAAAGTTCAATTAATAACCTATTTATTTTAATGTAGTTAGATTATTTCTGCTTTGAATCCATAAAAGGAATCGAATTGTTGTTAGATGACGATATCTAAATCGGCAAAACAAATTTTTATGGGAGCAGGATGAAAGTACCACAATATTTCAGACGGAAAAGTGAAATAATTTTTTTAAAAAGGTAAATTCATTACCATATACATTGCAGAGAAGACCTTTATTTTGAATTTTTTTTAATCTAAAATAATTTGCAGTCCAGCATTTCGTCATTTATCTTCAAGACTTAGATAAGATACTTATTTTCATTTATTAAAAGTGTATTATTTTCATTAATCTAAAAGTGTTTTACGATGGAAGAATCAGACGTTAGAGTTCAATTTCAAACATTAGCCGAATGTTGGCCTGTCTCCTATTAAATTTGTCATTACGAATCAAATCTCCTCACATTAGCATAGTAAAAAATGAGGAGTTTAGTAAAGAATGGTAGCAAGTCCCGGAGCACGTGTTATCAACATCACTGCAAAAGTTACCAAGATTAGTTCCAAAATAATTCTAGCATTGCTTTGAAACGATGAGCAACATAAATGTACTGATTTTTAGAAGAAATATTCTCATTAAAATATATATGGCTATTTTATTATATCTGGTACACATTTTAAGATAAGTAACGGAATTTCTGATGCTTCTATAAGCGGAAAGGGTGTTTTTTGAAAGTAGGGGATACTGTCATAAAACATGATTCCTGATATGAATATCTGTCAGTGTTCAACACAAAACGAACTAAGAATGATTCCTATGAGTCAGCTGCCGAACTGCTTAATAAAGATTCTGTCTATACATCTGATATTGAATGCAACAGTATTGTTCAATCTTTGTGAGCAGGAGATTTTGGAAAAACTGTCGAAGGATTTGGACATATTTCAGTATTATCTTGCAACAAGCAAGATTCATTAATTATCTTGATCGCTAAATTTAACATGCATGGATTTCTTGTTTTGAGAGATCAATAAGAGTCTGATACCCAATTGAATCCAAATTTCAAGAATTAAAATTTCCAAGAGGAAATTCAGAATCTGTTTCCTGCTTCAAAAGAAATCCGAAGTCTGTTTGACTGTGATTACTTTCTTCCTTTATATAAAAATAGATATTTACTTCATTAAATATACTTCCAAACAGCGTTCAATTATAAGAAGATAATTTTTAAAATATATTCATGGAACTTATGAGAGTGTCCCAAAGACAAATATATTCTTGAATATGTTTAAAATTTCATACCTTAAACTTTATAAATCATTAAATTTTTTTCTATAACGACTATATATATGATTTCGAATCACAAGAAATTTGATATTAAACATACAATTTAACTATTTGCATTGTTAGCAAAGTAAATCAGATTAAATTATCTATATTGATTTTTTTACTTTTGTCCTTTTTACAGATTTTTAACAAATATTTTTAGAGGATTGGTAATGTTAACTTGTTTGTCTAGGGTTGCAGATTTGTTGTTGAATTTTTTTAGTTATTCATATCTTATTGTATTTGTATTTTATATACTAATTATTGTTCTTTCAGAACCACAATTGGTTTTCGAATCTTAGGTGCAGATGGGGACAGTTTTTTGGGTACAAATCAGGCCCTCCCACACAAGGAACAATATCCCTGGTTTGATTTTTGGCTTGGATAAGATCCTGAAGCCGGATTCACTTTTAGTTTTATTTATTAATTCTCAGTAATCGTTGCTTTTACATTACTGATGTTTCTGCTTTAGATGGTGTCATTTATGTTTTAGATACTGCAGCATTTTGTGCACTCTAAATAGGATTTTCTAATATTTTTCTTTTGTTTTTCGTGTAGATTTTAACAGGCTAGATTCATAAATTTTCCTTTTAACTTTAATTGCTTTATATTGTTATATATACTAAATTTACATTATAAGTAACACATTAAATAATTCATAAATGCGCTTTAAATAAATCGCATTCTTCTGATAATATTTTAAGGCCAACCAGGAAGGTGCCATAAAATAAACGGCACATTGCTTTCTTAAAAAAATTGTAGTATTAAAATCTTACCAACTCCGAACGTGATGGGAAGCTCAGGCCGCTTCTTTGGATCTTTAACAGCGTATCGTGACGGATTGAATTTTTCTGGCTCATCATACACCTCAGGATCATAATGAGAAATATGATTATGCATCACCGTTATAGATCCCTTGGGTATCCTATAACCACGCAAAATTGTCTCCTCTAAAGCAAAACAACAGAATTAATTTTTGAAATTTTATAATAATTTTCAAAAATACTTTAAGATGCTATTTCAAGGAAATGAAATATATACAGCTTTCTGACTCGATTCTGTAATTAAATTTTTGTTAAAATGACTCGATATTATAAATCAATTGGTTGGATGTACAAATGTATCCAGAAACCATGCTCTGCTAAGGAATTAGAAAAAAAGGAGCGATTATTGGAAAAATATTTTTATTGTAAAATGTGGAACAATGCATCGGTTATTTTTCAGCATAGTAACAACCGTTGTTGAAACATTTATCAAGAGCGTTTGCATGCCCTCTTAAAAAAATGCCACCTGAGATGCGGAAAAAATAAACGGGTACTATGAATATAATGAATTGACGAAGTCGTAATGGTGAATTTTCGGTTCTCTTTAGTCTTCTAATCAACTTATGTTGGAAAATAATCATCAATCTATGACCGCCAGACACTTTTTTCTTTATCGAGACATAATCACGCTCTTCGTTAAAACTTCACATTCATCTACTTTCCATCTAATTACTCACTGTGTCTTTTCCCAAACTTCACAAATTTGTCAAATTGAATTTCAAATGGTTTTGTGTCGCTAGTATAAAGAAGTGGATGAAAAATCATAACTCGCATGAAATGGGATAGTGATTTTGTACAGAAATTAAACACTCAACTTGCAGCTAACCCTATAGTCAGTGATTTAAAAAAATAATATGCGCGGCTTGCCATTTTGTCTAGTAAATGGATTTGCTTGCATGGACGGAGCACTTCTGCGGCAAAAATTGAAGACGGTCATTAGTTTTTGGATAGCTCTCGTAATAAATAGAAAACGGTGGAACCTCGCTTATAGAACATAATTCGTTCTCGAATTATATACATGATGCTGAGCACTCGTTAAATGAAACAATTTGTTTCCAGAAGAATCTAACTGAAATAGGACAATCCCCCCTCCCAAATCAAAATGATAATGTAATTTATTACTTATAAAAATGCTGTTTTTTATAAGAAAGTCTATCTTAAGACATTTGTCGTTGATCATGCTTTAAAATTTGGGTAAAATGAGATAACTATTAGAAAATTTGTAGCGTATTGCTTAAGCCTGATTAAGGTGATTCTTCGTAGCAAAGATACAATAACATTTCACGCTTTCAGCATCTTCCTTATTTCACTGGAAGGCTGTTGCTCTGTTGAGGCAACTATTATAAATATATAAAAGCTAAAAAGGGATTTTAATTTCCCAAATGAATCACATGAACAAAATTGACAATTTCAAAATTAATTTTACATTTAAATTACATATATTTAGTTTTACAACATTTAATAATATAAACTTTTACAGTAGTACACTAAAAATTATTTACCTGGAATGTGAACATTTATTTACATGTAAGCCAATTTCGAATATTTAGATACAATTCATATTTATTACGTCATTTTCAAGCGTTCTTGGGATTTCTATAAAGTCTATAACTAATAAATCTCATCTATGAATTTTTAAATAAATATTTAAAGACAAGTTTTGATAATCTTGAAGTATAATCACAAATTATGGAAAATTTATATTTTCAAAAAAATGACAAAAAAGGCTAAAGGAATGCATATAAACTTACTAGTGCATTCCAAACTGGGAGCATATGCAATGAAATTCATTGTCCTCGATGATTCTAAAATGAAAGCATTGGTGTATGTCAGTTTACTTTTATCATCGATGGTTGGTTCTCTACCCTTTCCAACCACATCTATAATTTCTTCATACAGTCTTTTCTGTTCTTCTGGATGATCTAATAGATTCTTGATGGTCATAAAGATGAATGCAGCCACGGCCAGAACACCATCACCCACAATTTGTTTCAAAGTTGACATCAGTGCTTTGTCTGTATGTATATCACCAAAAATATTAAATTAATAAAAAAGATAAATAAAACTCACATTTCTAAAGTTTTATTTATCGTGTGGTGCAAGAAAAACAATAAATTAATAATACTCATATCATTATAGAAGGGAATTATTCATAATAAGTTATTTTAAAAGGATGATACTCCACACACACACACACACACACACACACACACACACACACACACACAC
>JAPMOR010073474.1:0-14137 GCA_026543865.1 Argiope aurantia
ATACGTACATTAGTATTTCTCCTCATGTTAAAAATAAGATATATGAATTGCGCAGATGAAAACGAAATGTCAGATTCTGCTAAATATCAACCCAAACCTAGTGTGGTAACTACAAAATACGGATCTTTACGTGGAGTCATAGAGGTTCTCAGTAACAAACACTTACAACCGGTGGAAATGTTTCTGGGAGTTCCTTATGCTGGGGTTCCACTGGGATCCCTGAGATTTCTTCCACCCGGAACACCACCTCAGTGGAAAGGAATCCGGACTGCTGACCACCTGGGACCCGTCTGCCCACAGAGAGTACCGGACATTAGTAATGAAACGGAGGCTCTTAAAAGAATGCCAGCCGGACGATACGAATACTTGAAGAGACTTTTGCCATACTTGGTAAATCAGAGTGAAGACTGCCTCTACTTGAACATTTATGCACCTGCTGGGAGTAAGTAAAATTTCATTTCATTAAAAGGTTTATCGAATTTTTTGCATTGATTAAAAAATATTTAACATTATTCTTTTTCAAATGCATGCATTCTGTATATGAAGAAAACAATAAAGGGGGTATTTAAGATTACACTTCGGAAGATGAGTGGTCAGTTTGGAAGAAAAAAATGAATATTTATTTGCACTAATTTCTATTGTAAGATGGTAATGTTACTATTCAAAGTTTAATTGCATTTTTTTACTGTTCACTTATGAAGTTTATGCCCATTTTGTAAATATTACCATTAGAAATTAATTTACGAAAAAAATCTGCTATTTCTGTGAATGCAAAGAAATGGGACAAATCTTAGTAAATGACAGGATTCTAATTTTAAGTTTAGAGTTTAGATGATAAGATTAATATACTTTTTATTAAATATTTTCAAGGATTTTTTAGAAAAAAATGAACAGGATTGCATGCTTTGAAGGATTTATTTTATATAAAATATTCCAAAGAAAGTATAAAAATTATATAAAATATTTATTTGTTTTAATTTGTGCTGTTGAATGATAATTTCAATATTTAATATTTGATTACATTCTTATATTATTCACCTATGTAATTGATGTACGTTTTCAATGAACATTAATAATGTATACTTAAAAAACTTCTATTTCTGTGGTCTTTATAAGGGGCATGTTCCTGATTTCAGGTTTATGGATCAACTGATAAAAAAGGGTAGTATTTTTAATAAATATTTACCAGAAAAAAATTAACAGACTTACATGCTTTGAGGGACTCATTTTACATAAATATTTCAATACTTTGTGGAAATATTCTCCACAGCTTTAAAATTATACTTCAAAAATTAAAGTTGGACTAATTGAAAGTCTGAAAGGTTTTAAAATAATCGTTATTTAAAGTAGCAAGGAATTACTCTATCACTATGTAACATTCTTTATAACTACATTGTGGGGTAGAAAACCAGAGTTTAGAGAGAAATGAGGCTCTACTAACGATAATTCTTAACTGTCTTTCTTTTCACCTGGCCGTACAAATTTTATGCTAATGGACCGATTTCCTTTTTAGACGCGGGATTCAGAATATAAATCGAGGCAGCACCCTTAGTAATAACTTGCTTTATATCCTTCTCCTGTCGGTTAAAAAAGTAACAAACTCCAAAACGGTCCATTAGAGTGGAACTTTCACAGCCAGATTGGGTTTTGTTAGTAGTGAAAGCATTTGCAAAAATTCACGATTGGCACATTCTTTTTAAATAACCTCATTTGTTCTTTCTAATTTGAATTATGTCTATATTTTATAATAATATTAAATAGATTGAAATATTTTTTAAAACTAATTTCTCACTATATCTCATTTATTTTAAATGCTTTTATTTTGTAATAAGTAAATAAATCTTGTGATAGTGTGATTTTATCATAACAAATTATATTAATGTTTTGATTGATAACCTTTAAGAATTTTTTTTTCTGATTTACTTACGATATATACTATGAATATAGTAACTATAAACATTCTAAAGTGTTCTAGATTGCATTTAGAAATAACTACTGATTTTTTATACTCTTCACTTAAACCCTTTTTTTAAAAATCTAATATTAAATTTAATACGTTTTGTAAACATATGAATAACTGTTAACAAATTAAGATTATCAATAATATTGAAGTGTTTTAACAGATAGAATAAAGCTTAATACATTATCTGTAACAAATAATTTCTTAGTCAAAAACTATCAATAATATTGAAGTGTTATTGATAGAACAAAAGATAAATATATTTTGGTTATCGAATACCGCAACATTTCAGAAAATAAAAACTCAGCTTTAATTGTTTGAAAGAACAATTTAATTTCATGATTGAAAGCTTCTTACAAGTAAAAATGATTATTTTGTCAAAAATAAAATAAAATGGATTCATTTTGAAGAGAGAGGCGTAAATATAAACAATTAAATTCCTCTCTTTTAAGAGATTTACAATATTAAAAAGTTTAAGAATTAAAATACCTACTTTTTACAGTTATTCATAGAACTATAATTAGATCCTTTGATATTAAAAGTTTTAAAGGTGAACGTAGACCTCATATCCATTTTAGATGTTTCAAAAGAATACATAAAATTAATTCTTCGTATAATATGAAGAAACTCACAACATTCTTCAGACGAAATGTTGACAAAGTAGCATGCGAGTCTTAAAAATACCGAATCTACCATTAATGAGTAATAAATTGCTGTTTCGTTAAGGTAGAGAACGTGATAATATTTTTATATGACAAGATATTATGCATTGAAACGTGTTAGAATGATGTATATTCTGCAAACTTCAAAGAAATATGGCAAATTTCGAGTTATGCTAGGGTTTGGGCTCATGTATATAAAAAAAAAGAAGAAATTATGTCTGAAATTCAGAGATAAACGAATGAAAAAAATCAAATAATGACATACAAAGCATACTAATACATATCCCCAAAAATTTTTTTCAGCAGGGTTATACACCATAGAGCCAAGCTAAATCAATGTATTCTTACTTTTATGCTGATTGCCTAAATTTTAAGAAATAAGAATTATGGCTATCATTTTTATCGAATCTACTCCTGGTCAGGGAGGGCGGTATTCTACTAAGTCTGGGATTTCTTAACTTTCATACATTGATAATGAGATAAATTATTTTTTAAAATGATTTGTGGTGTGATCGGATAATGATGTAAGCAATTATTTTTGAGCGATTATTTACGTAAATTATGTACTTATTTTTTTCATCCATACGGATGTGACAGCAAATTTGATTACAATTATATGAAAAAAAAACTATCATTTTTTTTCATATTTATAAAATAAATTAGATGAATAAGGTTTCAGTAGTTATTAGTAACAGGAAATGCTTCTTTTAGAACTTGAAAGTTTTTAGAAAAATGGAGTAAAATTTCGAAAAAATACCAAAGCCATTTGTATTGCCTAGATATTTCCTTGTTATATCCAGTCAAACAAAATTTCAGTTATAGTTAGGAATTTTATTTTTAATATACATGAGTTTAAATTATAAAACATTAAAATCATTTTAATATTCAAATTATTTAGACTAAATAGAAGAAATTTTTTTAATTCATACATATTTTAATATAAATAAAATTAATTTAAGTTGAAAGAATTATGCTATGAATAATCTAGATATATAAATAATAAAAATTCCTGCATTTAATCATAAAAATGGAGCTGGATTTATTAAATAAAGTATCCTCTGCAACATTTTCTAATAGTTTTACTTTCCAATTTTTGTGTATTTCCGAAAGATTTAATATTCAAATTGGATATTTAAAAATATACGTCTTGTCTACTATTATAATAAAATATTTAGGCAGAGAATTATTTTTATAGTAAAGAAGCAAAGAAGTATTTGCTATTGCTTTCTAAAGATGAATATTGTTTCGCCTCTTCTACTTGAAGCTAAATTTCCATAATGAATAAATAATAATGAAATAATTGTTACAAATATATTTTTAAATAAATAAATATATCTTTGCATTGAAAATTTAATAATTGGATATAGATGAAATGATAATTCCGTCAAAATAGGATAATCTGATGAACTGGAAATTTAATAAATGTGCATGTAATAACAAACCAATAGTAAAGGTTAAGTGGGTGATTTTTTTGTAGAATAGAAATCTTCTATTGCCAAGATTTAAAAGTGACTTCATCAAAAATATTAAAATGCATGCTATCCTTCATTTATAGTAATAATATATAACAATAACATTTTATTATCTATAAGACGAGGCTATTGCATGATTCTATTTGATAAAAAAGTCGTTCAAAACTTTCTTATTGTAAAAGTTTTAAATTTTAGAAGCCATTTTATAATTTTAGAAACCAGCACTGAGAAAATTGTACTTGCATTAGTCTTTTCTGCTATAGTCGATCATTCTCAAAGATAAAAGGAATTCATTCAGTCCAATTTATTCATTTTGCAGTTTACATCTTTGAAGAATTACAATAGCATACAATTAAAACAGATAAAAATAAGAATGATGAAATGAAAATATTTTGATTTAATTGTAGATGTCTGACAGAAAAGAATTGTAGATAAAAATCGTCAGAGAATATTGAATGAAGCCAACACTTCTTTTATCACTTTTCCTCAGAGATATCTCAAAAAATCTTTAAAAAAAGGCATGATACCCTTCTAATTGATTTCTATGTGGAATGGGCCATATACCAAAATTAACTGAAAGTCTGCCACCACATTGATGAGGAGATGAGATTTCGGCTTCTAGGCTCGAAACTCGATTGCACAGGTGTGAAGCTTGTTAAATCAATCGAAATCAAATTCTATCCATATGTATGGTTCTGAAATATATGAAAATGTCTCCCAGATCTGGTGTCGTCCTCATCCTCCTGCCTTGGTACACAATAATCAGGTCTATCTCAAACACCCCTACTGTTGCGGCGAAACGTAACTTTAATATTACCAGAATCAGAAGAAATTGCAAGCTCATGATACTTAATATAGAAAATTTATTCATGTTTTAAACTATTTTTAATCACTCCATTGATAATTTTTTACGTTAATTTTTGTCGATGAATAAAATTTAAATCCAAAATAAAATTCATTCCGAAGGAAAATTCCAATTATGTCAGTTCCATCGATACCACAATTAGGGATAATTCTGCAAATAAATTGACAGATTAATTGTAAATATATTTTATTTGAAAGGAATTTGTCCTATATAATATAGAAAATAAAAATATTGAACTATTTAAATTTTTAGTATCTGGATTTAAAACTGGTAAATTTTACACGAATCAAGTTCAAAATTATTGATAGTAAAAAAAGGCTTATAATTTTCGTGATCCATTCTCGTCTGTAAACGTCGTTTTTCCTTTTCCTACGTTCATAATAAAGAAGCAAAACGTTAGAATTTCTTGCTGGCTGTTTCGTTTCTCTGCAACTGTTTACTGAGTTCCTTCTGTTTCTTATCCTTGTCTTACTCATTGGACTTGGCGTTTAATTTGATTTTCGACTGAACGCATTTGGTAAAGTTAGTAGATACTTTTATTCAAAAAAATAATATATATTTTTTTTTTTAAAATGACTGAATAAAATATTTTATAGAAAGTATCAGACTAGAAAGTTTATTGTAATAAATAATCAGATGGTTAATTTTTTATCATTGAAAATATATTTGAAACTACTATAAGGTTTTGAACATCTTTCAAGTGTACCTGTATAAGAAGCAGAATTTTGATTTTATTTCCATTTATTTAATGCATCACTTAATTATATAGGAATTATGCGATAAAAGATAAATCTATTTAAACTTCTTTTATAAATTAGACTGTAACAACATAAACTTTCAAATATCGTATATCTTTTTCATTTTATTCACGTTACATTGAATAGTAATGAAATTATTAAATTTTTGATATGAATTTATTGCTCTTGTAGAATTTATTTTATGTAGAGCATTACCATTTATATATTATTCAAAAAAAGTACTCACACATACTTTTCAATTTGGAAATAAAATCAAAAGAATATTTAGATATAGAAGATCGTTGAATTATTTAAGAGATTATGATTGAAATATCAGCTTTCCTGAGGAAAGTCTTTTCAAAATTGTAAGCAGAAATAATCAAAATGAATAATTAAATCCAATTTTGTAAATTTTTGTAACATAACAAAATTAGAAAAAAAAATTATTAATAGAGTAAGAATTATGGTTTTTAAGTGATTATGAATAAATAAAAGCTTTTAGGAATTCTCGAAATTACTTTTTTTTTAACTTAAAAACTCGCAAAGTTTAATTTTAGAATTATTTTTAGCTTTTTACAATAAAATTAACTCTTGAATTAATTCTATTTTGAACAGAAGCGAATAATTTATTATAATTTCAACACAGATTTCTTTAAATTATCGTTTGCTTTAATAATTTATCTAAAATAACTCATATTAGTGCATTAAACATGAAATTTGTCTAAGCCAACTTGGAATTCTTTGATAATAATTTTAATATAAATTAAATTTGTTAGTTAGTTAGTTCATGTCCGTGCGATAGTATTTCTGCTTTGTTCAGCTGGATAAAAGTTTTGATTTTGAAATAAAACAAAGCACACTCAAGGAATGATCTCTCAACTAATATACTGTGATCTAAAAACTATAGAAACTTAATTAAAAGAAGATTCTGATTAGTTCGATTTATAAAAAAAAAATATTGATTGATTAATAGTAAAAATGCTTCTGATAATAATGTGTTATATGTGTTATATATATATATATATATGAAAAATACAATTTCTGTCTTTCTCTTTGCTATTATTTTTAATCGTTTTATATCTCTGGAAACTAATGTTTTTGATAATATTTCAAATAAGATATGACAGTAAAATATTTTAATTTTCAAAGTAACAAAATATAATTTTAAAAATATAACTTCAATACTTTTATGAGAATATATTTACAAAATATTGTCTTTTAAAATATCCGTCATGTTTCATCTACACAAATTTCTACTCTGGAAGAAAATACTGCTTTGGAAAAATTAGGATTTAAGCGAAAGTCGATTTCTTTAAGCTTGATGTTTACGTTTGAAGGTGGTGGTATTACATTTTTTTGCTGAAATTCTATCCAGCTCCGAAGATAGCAATTCCTTATTCTATTTTTGGATAAGATATTAATGTTCCAAAAAATTTCTCAGTTTTAAAACTTAAATCTTATTTTTAACTTTAAATGTAATTTAATTTTAAACAAATAAAATATCAATGAAGTAACCTTATGATTTCTTTTGTTATTATCTAATTTATAAATATTATTAAGAAGTGTAGTTTCATAAAATTAATTATAATCAGAGACGTAAAAATTGTGTCCAATCTTAATCTTTTTCTGATCCAGTTTTTCAAATATAAGGAGAGGCAAGACAATTATAGACAAAACAATTATAAAAAACAAAGACAAAACAATTATATTTTAAAAATAAACTCAATTTTTTAAATATTTTATGGAAATACACAAATGAATTGCAATAGGAACATAATTTTATATTTCTTCATCTCTAGGAGTAACAATTACATTTCTATTAACTTTTATTTTCTTACGTTCAAAACATTTTATAAAACATTTCGAAAATTCGCAAACGGAATTGTACAAAGAAAATTAGATTAGAATATCATCATCTGAATATTTTGGATATTTTATTTAAAAAAATACACAAATATATTTAAATTTACAAATATATACAAATTTACCATTTTTTATTTTTAGGATGTGTTAGGAATAAATGTTGTTAAAATATGCTAAGAAAGAACAGATCAGAAAATTATACAAAATACTGAAGAATTCCATATTAACAACGATACTATTGTTAAATGGTAATCTCATTAACTTTATAAAAAGCATCTTTATATTTATTTAGAAGATTCAGAAGTTTAATTTCTCCATTCCTCACGTTTATTTATCGATTTTTCTCAAGAAACATAATCAACGATCTATGAAAATAAAAAAATAAAATGAAAGAGGAAAGACGGAAAAGTGCCCAAGGGGATAAAATATGCGTGTAAACAATTTGAAAAATATTGTACTAACACTATCATCGTTGCCGATATGTATCTTTTCAAAACTCCTTTCGTTGTTGATTTTTTTTCTATAAATATACAATATCATTTTTTTATTTATGTATCATTATATTCATTTATGCATTTATCATTTAATATAAATATGTTTATTTTTGATACATATAATCGTCTTTTGAACCTTTTTTAATAAATTTATTGTAACCTTTTTAAGATTTTAATTGCTAAAATAATATCGTTTGTGTTAACGACTGCGAAATGATTTCAGTATTGAGAATCATGAAAAATTAAATTGCGTATAAAAATGATTGTTTTAAATTTAAATATCATATTGACGTAAATTTTTAGTATAAGGTTTCATTTTAAAACAGTATAAACATACTTTTTAAAAATATTTACTTCGGAATAGGCAGTCAAATTTGAGCTTCAATTCTATAATTTTCAATTTCAGGCCCACAAATTGGCATTTACATTTAAGAGATAATCCGCTTTATAAATTTCTATAAACATAAATTTCAAAATCAGAATAAAAATAACAATTTTAGCTGTATTTAAAAACACAGAACTAAGATTTATTGCCCCGTTAATATTTCCTGTCGAGTTTTTGAAGCGGTCATAAATTTAATGTGTATGCTGGAATTTCCGATTAGCTAAATATATCCCAAGCATGCAATAAACCTTTCAGCAATTTATCTTTAAAATTTTTGTTTACAGTTGAATAAAATGGTATTGTAATATGCGCGAATAATTTTTGGGATTAATCAATAGGTTTAAAAATATTTTTTCGCCTATACACTGAAAGAATATATATATAAAATTCAAAAGAGCAATATTGAAGTGATTTGTGATTTGTAGAATACTGAAGTGACATGAGGATTACTGAGGTGACTGAATACTGAAATGATTTGTGTAACGATATCTTTGTCTTACTTTAAATAATGCAATTTTGTTGTAAAATTAATAACCATACATTTTTATAAAAAATAATTTGCATGAAATTATATAATATTTTAACATAATAAAATTAAAAGAGTGACTATATTAAAAAAATTAAGCAATAGAAAGAAATAAAATGCTAATTTTCGGAATTTAATTTTCTTTTCAATTAATTGTATAGATTAAAGAATTTTTACGTATTAAATTTCAGGAATAAAATATTTCAGTTATGTAAATTAATAATTTTCAGAATTCATGATATTGTTCACTATGACCTTAAATACAAATTGTTTCTGAGTCATATAGTGGTCCTTAACGTATACTTAAATTCTCCTTTAGCGTCTCACTTTTTAATTTAAAATTTTATTTCGAATTAAAATCTATTAATTTTTTTAAATCTCAGTTATATGAAAAAAAGAATATATGAATATCTTGTTAAGAATAATAAAAATATGTTGTACCCAATTCGGTCAATTTATAACTAACGAACTAAATAAATAATTTTAAACTATACATCCTTGTGCAGCTTTATTTGAGAAATATAACAATAACAAGAGTGATGTGCTTTTCTTTACCAAAACTGCTCCACCATTTCGTCATTAACAAAGAAGACAAATACTAATAGAAATATTTCAGAAATCAACAAGTAAAAAAGCCTTTATATAGAGTAGTTTTAATACATGCTTGAATTGATCTTTAATTCATTGTGAGGAAATCATGCTTCTTTGGATCAGTAAACTCTCTAAAGTCGTATGTACTGATTTTAACTTACTTATTTATTAATTATTTAAATGATTAATTATTTCTTTTCCGTGAGAGTTAATTCATTTTAGAGTGATTAAGTTCACGGGGAGGAATCTCAGACCAGGTCGCTTCTCCTTATGATTTCAACCTTTAATATTTAACAGCGCTAGGCGTGCTTCGATTGTGCTTTTCTTACTTCTCATAATAAAGGACTTGTGGAGGAATACACGTAGAAAAGGGAAAGGAAAATGACCTGAAAGGAAATTTGAGAACCACGTGGTCTTTATATTTTATTTGTTTATTAGAAAAGAAAAAGAAATTTCATTGTCATAGAGTAGCAACTACTGTCAAATTTCTTTCAGTATACAGACTCTTAATTTCCTTAAATTGCTTAATAGTTATAAGATCTAATCATGAAAATGACACAAATATGAATTTTTACGAATATCAATGTGTGCAAATATTGCCATTCCTTTTGAAAAGCATGTTCGTTTTTTATTATATTTTATTATATACTGAATTATCTTCATAAACAATCTGAATTTTTTTTTGGAGCATTAAATGTTGTTTCATCCTGTAAAATGTGGTCATTTGCTCATCTTTAATCCCACAGAATCTATAATTTATAACTCTTCAAGGCTGATGAATAATTTGATCCTTATTAAAGGGAAATAGTTTTAAATGGGAGACGTTTCATACCAAAAACAATAGAGCTTCAGTATTTAGTTGCATTTTATACGCATTTATTGAATTTACGTTTACTTTTACTTACACAAAAAAACTGTTTTATAGAATGTAAGCAGAAAGAGAAATAGAATATTTAAATTTGAAAAATAGTATAACTATGTATATTTTTTTATTCATGCTATTTTACTTAGCGTAAGTGAGTAAAAAGAAAGAACACGTTATTTGAAATATTCAACGAACGAATTTTATAGGAATTTATTGAATATATCAGAGTGGAATTCAGTTTAGTTTAGTTATATCAACGACCCTTTTCAATGTAACTCTAGGGCTATTTT
Source organism: Argiope aurantia (assembly GCA_026543865.1). Taxonomy (NCBI): domain Eukaryota; kingdom Metazoa; phylum Arthropoda; class Arachnida; order Araneae; family Araneidae; genus Argiope; species Argiope aurantia. Next base: position 10,711 of record JAPMOR010073474.1, read on the forward strand.
GGGATGGACCTAGTAAATTTCAACCGCGGTCAGACGACGAGAACGACAACTAATGCATAAATGTTTCTCCCCGATGACCATGAAAGAAACCTTTAAGAAATATTCAAAATAGACATATGAACTATACTTAAAATGACTTCTTCACAAATATTTGCAGATGGAATTTATTCAATAACAAAAAGAAATAAATGGATGTATGTATAAGAATTCATACACAGTTATTATAAATTCACCATGGAACAGGATAATTTTATCATTTTATTTGACCGTTCTTTCATTGACATTACATATCTTGAGCCAAAATGGCTCCCTTTGTTAAAGCGTTAAGCCTTTTACACTGAATTTTAAAATTATTAAAATTGTACTTTTTTTCTTCAAGGATTCCGTAATTCCACTCCATTTATGACTAATCAGTACTCAAAATATTGTTAACCAATTAAAGCTTAATTGAATTATTTTTGAAGAAATTTCACTGATTCCATTCTGTTCATCAGATAAATAAAAAAGGAGCAAAAGATCTTAAAAAAGAATGTATACGCAAATAGTACACACATATTTTTAAATAAGGTTCTTTTTCTATTTTATTGAACCGTTCTGCCATTCACTTTAAGCATCTTTGGGCCAGAAGAGTCCTCTTTCCTATGCGTAAAGCCGTTCACTCATTGCTAAGTTTGCCAAATATTTACTTACTTTCCCCCGAGGTTCAGTAATTTTCATTCAAATTTGAACCGTCTCTATTCAGTATAGCTAAAGTACCATGATTTATTGGAATTCTTTTTGAATAATCTTTACACATAGATTTTATTCAGGTATCGAAAATAAACGAACGAACGTCAGTAGATTGAATGCTTACACAAGTCCTATAAATTCACTTTTAAACAGGATGCTTTTACTATTTTTATTGAATCTTTCTGCCATTCACATTACGCATCTTTGGGCCAGAAGAGTCCCCTCTGTCATGCGTAAAGCCGTTCACTCAATTTTAAGTCTGCCAAAGCTGCACTCACTTCCCCTCGAGGGTGGTCACTCATTTAACCGCTGTCAAGAGCATGCGGAAATAGCCCGTAGCCAGAAGGCTTTCCTGCTGTGAACTCGAGTTTTATTATTTAGCAGCGGTTCACAACTTCGATCGTCTTCGCCTTTGCTCGCATAATAAAGGACTTTACTGTGGGATTCACGTAGCAGAGGAAAAAAGAATGGCTGGTTTGGAAGTCTACAAACAAGGTGGATTTTTTTTATTGGAGACATTTTATTCTGTTTGTTTATCGGAAAACGAAGAAACACCGGTGTTCGGAATGTCCGACTGTTGTCATATTTCTTGGGATACATTGGATATAATGGAGTGGACTAGACGTTTTATAGGAAGTCTTATAGACCACAAAAGGGTTCGAAAAATTGAAAGTTTCTGAGTAAGAACGTCATAAAAATTGTAAATATTTATTGCGAAATTACAACATCTTTGTATTTCGTTTTATTCATTTTAGTTTTTATTTTTATTCGCTACAAGATCTATAAACTATTCACGTTAAAATGTAATAGTGCCTGAAACACCCGTAGTTTCTAAAGAGAAATTATAAATAAAATAATATATTTATTGACTGCTTAAAAAAAGTACACTCAAATTTTAAATAAAAATTAGTATGATTATTTTTTTATTAAGATTGGGATCCTTTATTAATAATAGATAACAGTGTCGCTTTCCATGTACTGTAGCATGCTGAAAAATATTGCATAATATCGTGCGATATGATTTTATATTACCCACTAAGCAACTAAATTGTATAATATTATACAATATTATACAATATCATCATACATAAAATATACCGAATATTGTACGATATATTATTAAATGTAATACTTTAAAATATATTGTATAATATCGTACAGTATTATACAATATATGTATGCTATTGAGGTCATTGTATTATATTTTATAGATTTTTATTTCTATTTATCTGCTGTAAGATCTATAAATTTTCACTGAGAACACAATATTGTTTCTTTAAATCTAGCTACCTCTTCAATAATTTTAATTAGAATAATGTACTTACCGATTACATTTAAAATCGCATCTTTATCTTCAAATGATCATAATGGATTTGTGTCATTTTATTATAAGTAAATTTGCTTCCCTTAATTGATTTATAGGATAAAAAAAAGGAAATGTTTTAAAAAGCTGGGCCATAAATTAACTAAATTATTCTAGATTGTAATATATTTTATTTTAAGATGAATCAATCAAATAATCTTTGTTTTCAGAGTGTTTCGTTTACTTAATATTTTATTTACATTTTAAGTTGTATAAAAAATCACATGGTTAAAGCACTTATGTAAACGTTGTTCATCCAAAACTCATTATGCTTGTTACCATTTGTTTTCGGTGGGAAAAAACAAACTAGACAGGAAGGTAATCTAGTCATAAAGTTGGTTGCTTGTTTTGATGACAATTTAGAACGATCTCATGTTCTAGTTCATTTTCATTTGCCTCATTTCAGCTAGTTATCATTTAATGCTTCATTAACTATAATCAGAATTGATAAAATTGTAACAGTAATTCAATTTCCTTAATAATATTTGAAGATATCAGTTTCATTACAGGTATATCTCTGATTTCTTCTGTTATTCTGTATTTTATGCTTCTTTTTCTTTCTTTTATTACGTTTATACCATATGTCATATCGTTACTGAATACAAAAGAAATAACAGTTGTAAAAATCAAACTTAATTTCACATTAGATTTAAGGTTCAGTTTTGAAATATCGTTTGATTTCAAACCTTTGTTATTTCTTCCATTTGTGCATCAAAATATTGAAAATTAAACTGTTTAATAAATAAAATTATAAAATTAAGGCATTTTTTTAAAGAAAATAAAATAAAGTATTTTCCTTTTCATCAAATTATTTTGAAGAGTAAATATAAGAAGTTTTTTTTCATCAATCATAAATGTTAATTTGTTTATGTTCTTTCTTATTTTACAGTGAAAGATCTAAATTGTTTTTTGTTTGATAATTTTATATTGAAATCATAAAATATATACAATTCTTAATGACAAATTATTTAAATTATTCTTAAGTGAGAGTAATCCCATTTAACCTTTTAAAAGTCGATTTTTTAGTCATGGTATATTAATATGTTTTTAAAGTTCAGATTGATTTAAGAAAATTGATTCATTTAGTTTATCAAATAAACCTAATTTTATTTACTAAGAAATCTGATTACCTCATAACTAAATAGCAATTTAAGACACACCATTTTGAGTGGGATAAGGAACTAAAGCTTCTGAATTTCTGTCTTATTTAAAAAATTGTCAGAATTTATTCCAACCTACATAACTTGACGATATCGGTATGAGGCATACTTCCAATAACCTTAGGAAAAGTTAAATGAATTACATGAATTTATGATATACTTCCCATGACCTTAG
>JAPMOR010073475.1:0-30745 GCA_026543865.1 Argiope aurantia
AAGAATCTTAAATTCAACAGATGTAGAGACGTTTTCTAATGAAGAAGCATTTAACAACTTAGCAGGGCCGTTCGAAACGAGTAGGAGACGGTGAAAAATAAAATAGAAAGAGATGGGAAGAGAAAATAAAGAAAAGAAAAGCCCTTTAGGGTGAGTGTGAAGACATCGACTTGCTCTTTTTCTTTTTTCCCCCTTGTACCTTTCAAACTTTTTCAGCGTTGCTCTTGCGGTTGTGATAGGAGGAGACTGAACCACAATACTTTCAAGCCAGTTTGGTAAGCCTTTCATTCTAAACCATCATTTTACGGAAAATGTTTTGTCATTAACGGTTTCTCTTTCACCAAGAACCCCTATAAAGTATAATCAATGAAAATTTCGAGAGGTAATTCTAATATTTATTTCCAGAACGTAATAGGTGTTTGACACAAGCTGTTGTTAGGCTTATCAATAAGTAGCAGATTCTTAACGTATTAACTGCCAAGCCTACTTTGAAGGAATCTAATAAACATGGGTCAGTGTTAGTTAATTATTCATTCTTACATTCAACTTCAAAAGTTTTCGTTAAAAGGCCAGGAATGTTTCAAATACACTTTAGTTGCAAAACGAAATTTTTATTTCGATATATCCAAATGTAAAACTTTTGGGCTTGGAGCACAGCTGTGATCTAAGCCACCGATGAGTTGATAATAAAAAGTTGCAGCAAACTTTATAACTATACAAAGGTATTTTCCTTTTTTTTTTTTTTTTAATGTTTTAAAAGAATCTAGAGAATTAAGTCAACTCTTCATGAAGTGGTTATTTTTGGGGGGAGGGGACAAAATAATCAAGGCTTCATTGAAACTTCGATCTTAAAGTCCAAAAACCGAATATTGTAGTATCAAGCTTCACTAGCAATAGAAATATTCGTTTTAGGCATTAAAAAAGAATTCTAACTTTCACAGAATGAATTCATACATTTTTTTGAACTTTTATAAAAAAGCATATTAATCCCAAAGAAATGGACGAATTTATTCTTTTTCATCAATTATATGTAATAAATTCGAATAGAATTATGAGTCAAGAAATGGTATGGACAGGGGAAAAAAAAAAACAATTTTTCTCTTAGTAGTCGATTTCATTCTTATTCCATCATTATGGGCAGAGCCGGCGTTCTCTACAAAGGGGCCCGGGCGCAAAAAACCATTTGGGGCCTTCACTTTTAATGAATAAAAATTCAAGCTTAAGTACTAGTCAACTAACTAGGAATGAAATGAACCATTTGACTGACGGAAATGAAGCAAAAAGTTTGTTTAACCATCCGTTTCAGAAAATGACATTAAAGTAGACTAATTTTGATTTAAAATTTAATTCCACTTCTTTATAATAGTATTAGTTCAATGCGGAAATAAATGAAAACACCATAGAAGTAATTTTGCATTAAATTACAATAAAAACTAATAATAATTGTTCAGTATACGCAATTATTCAAATCTCCTTTGAGAAAACTTGAGTAATTATTTAAACAAATGATTAATAAATAAATTAATCAAATTGCGTTTTAAAAGAAAATGTCGAAACAGGAAGTTTAGAGAGGTAATTTTTTTCAGGATTACCTTAAAAGGAAAGAAAATCAGAAAGGGAAGAAGCAGAAAGCAAAAGGACAGAAAGAAAGTCTCACCTAATAAAGGCCAGAGTTTTTGCGAAGACATGGTTGACTAAGTCTTACATAATAATACAAAATGTTTCATGCTGGACAATTATTAGATTTTAAGGGTCTCCTCTCCCCTTATTTCGCTAATAGAGTTGGTGTTTGAAGAATATCCACATTTACTTTTCGCATTAAGGAAGGAGGGGATCTAGATTTCCTTCTGATTTTAATCTGTATTTTCTACCATTTCCAAGGTCAATTTTGCAAACCTGTAACTGCTCCGCTGCATATTTTAGAGTGAGAATTCCTAGCTTTCAAGCTGGGTTTAGTTTAGTTTAGTTTAGTTATATTAACGTCCCCTTTTTAAAGCAACACTAAGGCTATTTTGGGAAGGGCCTCTTAATTTTGAACCGCTGTCAGATAACGAGGCCGACACCTGAGCTAGCACTCCCCTCTCCAAACTTCAACACCACATCATCTGAAGGACATTTGGCCCCTACGGATTTAACGTGCACCAGATCGCTTACACGACGGTTCTTCGGTGGAATCAGGTCTCGAACCTAAAACCCTCCGGTTCCGAAGTTGAGATCTTATTAACAGGCCACTGCCGCCGCTTTCATGCTGTCATAAAAAGGGGAAAGTCAATAGAAAATCTGCCAATTTATAAATAGCACGGGCTTATACATGGAATTTAATATTAAGAAATATAAGTTTATAAATGGAATTTTATTAATATTAGAAGAATTTTACAAAAGGAAGTTTCGAAAAAATAAAAGAATCGAATTCATCTTTTCAAAATATTTAAATTTGAACTATTAACTTAAAAGCACTGATACCAATTGAGACATTTTATTCAAAAATTAGACAAATCTAGAAATTTAACAACCAAGAAAAAAAATTATAGCGAGACTACCTCGGCTAATATTTTGGGCTTTCTTATCCGATTGTAGCATTGTACTGTGAGAGATAATAGATAGATTACTCACCGGATTTAATAAATGAAACAGCATTAATGTGAATATAAATTAATTTATATTCGTCTATTATTTAGTATTTATATACTGTGGTTTAATTGTATACTTTTTATACTTTAATTATAGATCACGTCTATGAAGTTCTTGTGCCATTTCAAAGAGCTGCGACTAGAACCCTGTTAATTTTTTATGTTTTATTTTGCATCTTGATTCATTTTTTTTCAGCTCAAATATAAAATTTATTTACAAGAAATAAATTCTATTAAGCTATTTCTATAAAGCTATTTAAATCAATGGTTTATCTATGATGCTGCATTTTTAATTTATTAATTTCTAAAAAAATGCAATATAAAAATATAATCATCGGACTTCATAATTTCGAATAAAATCTTTTTTATTAATATCAAATGAAACATGCCTAAAGAAATAGCAGCCTAAATATAGAAATCTGTTTTTAGTGAAAAGTTGTTACGAAATAAGATGGGCGGCCCTCCAAAGAAAACATCATGATTTCAAAGAGACCTTGAACTTGTGTCATGGCCTCTGAATTGTAATCAGCACGAGGTGTGAACGAATTCTCCGAGATCGATGCGAGGCGAATCTAAACGATTGAGTTACAATAAGAATCGAGTGTCAGTCACACAGCTGGGATGTCATGTTCTTTCCCACACTGCGTTTAATTGCAATTTATTTATTTTAAAACGTATCAATGACATTTATTTTCTATATATTTCCAAATGGGAAAAAATATTGTAATCGCCAAAAGATTTCAAAAGATAATTTGATGAATTTCCATGTTTTAGATCTCCTTAAGTAAGAAAAACACGTTATTGGAAAATATCTGTCTGTCACAAAGATAACTAAAAAAGAAAAGAAAACGCTTTGAGCTGGATTGATGAAATTTTGCACCAAATTTGTAGATTTCTTTCGAATTTTGAGCAAAACCTAGAAGCCCATCAGTCCTGATGATCGAATATAAGTTAACAAGATATCTGCAACACAAAGAGAGCTGGATGGATAACATTCGGTACACAGATTTACAATTCGTTGAGAAGACATCTATCCAGTTTTGAGCGAACTCCAACAAGGGATAGACCGTCTGTCGGTCAGTATTTTCAAACGCGTGTAAACACGATAACTCAAAAACGCTGCAACTTCGGTGTATCAAATTTTGTATGTAATTTTGTGACTGTAACTGTAGTTCTGTGTCAAATTTTGGTTTCAATCGGTTGGGAAAAGGGCGTCTAAATAATTAGACTTCCGAATTCCGTGTTAATTGTATGAGGACTTAACCATATACCAGGATTAATCCGAGCCGCGGTGGTCTGGTGGTAAGGTCTCGGCTACGGAACCGGAGTCTTTCAGGTTCGAGATCCGATTCAACCGAGGAACAATGGTGTAAACCGGTCTGGTGCACAATCCGTCGTGGTCAAACGCCCTCCCGCTGGTATGGTGTGGAAGTTTGGAGATGGGTGTACCGTCCTCGTCATCTGATAGAGATTAAAATTTACGAGGGTCATCCCAAAAAAGCCCTATTCCCGAAAATCTCGCCAAAAGTCATATGACAGATTCATGCCAAAGGTTAGTGTATTTCGTATTTATTATAGGCCAATGCCGTGCAAAACGTTCTGTGTTTTAATCAGACACAATTCTTTGCAGGAGTAAGACAATACCTTCATTAGAGAATTTACGCGATAGTGTTTTGGGGGGATCATTCCCGCTGGCTCAGAGTGATTTTAATTTTATACGAAATTCGTTAAACTGGTGACGTCATTTTTCATCACAAATCTTACGCATCAAATAGTCAATACGATTCTTAACCGCTAACTGTTTATCATTCATAAACAAAACCTGTGCACTTCAAATTAAATTAATTTTACTCTACGCTCTCTAGTTATTACATTAGCCACCGCTAAACACATTATTATTGCACTAATATAAAAGTTTTTTTTTTTAACACTGTCAAAAACATTTTCAAGAATAAGTCACGTTGTAAATAGTGGTGACGAACACTTGTTCATATTGAAATCATTCGATTGTGTTCATGTTGGATTCAATAGGAGAAATTACAAAAGTAATAAGAGCTCCAAAAACCTACCAGTGGTTTGAAAGGATTAATAGTAATGCTATTAATAGTAAGGCGCAAAGCAAAGCGATAACAAATTTTAATAACTTACTTTGTTATAAAAATTATCACTTACATGACGTGAGTAAAATAAATGCACTAGTTTAACAGGACAGGAATATACAATAAGAAGTTCTGTCGCTCGTATACGTGCATTGAGGTAGGACGCTTTCGATTATTAAACAGGAATAGGAACTGAAACAGTTTTATTTTTGCAAACAACAAAAGTGGAAAGAGCCTGAGGAAGACGAATAAAAGCAGCAACATATTGTTCAAATCACGTCCGGGTCACCAATGTGCAAGCTGAGGTTCGAACTCGCAACATTAAGGTTCATAGCCGAGTGACAAAGCCACTAGACAAAAGTGTACACTCTTCTCCGGAAGTTGTTATCTGGCTTATGATGTTACCACCACAATATCTTATAAGAGACACGTTAATGTACTCGCTCGCATTCAAGCTATTATTTTTTGCGCTAAATCACTGGCCACTAAAGATTATTTTCAAATACATGCCTATTATCTCGGTTCCCAGTGTTCTCATCTTTGAGAAGACCTACATTAAGAATGTCATTTTAACAGAACTGGGAAAGTCCACTTGGAAAGATATGGAAAATAGAATGTCCATCCAAAGTGGCATTAGTTAACGAAATTCTTTCATAGATATTTAATGGATAATTCTAGTTCTCTTCAAATATTCGCAACATATGTAATAGTTTTAATTTAAAGCTGGACAATTTATTTCAGGAAGAGAACAGCTCTCTATTCATCCGCAGTACAAAGGGCATATCGTAACGCACTAGAACGTTTCTTTCAGTTTGGCAAACCAGTGGGGATAGTCTCCCCAAAATTTTCTCGCATACTCTAATAAAGGTGAATTTATATTCAAGAAGTTTTTTTCCCCAACTGATGGAAACCAAAATTTGACACAGAATTAATTGCATTTCCAGCCACAAAATTCCATTCCAAATTTGATAAATATAAGTCTTTGTGTTTTATCGCGTTTACATGTTCTTGAAAATACAGACCGACAGGTGTTCAGACTAGAGATTTGGTTCACAATTTTATTCTATTCACAATTTTATTCTTCTACAATATGAAGATTAAATATGTGTAGTTTATTCTATCGACCTAGCTCTCATTGCTATGGAATCGTCGAGCTATATTCGAAAACCGAACAGACAGACTTTTTCTGAATTGCTCAAAATTTGATAGAAATTTGATGTAAGGATCATTTGGCAAATTTCATCAGTCTAGCTCGGAGTATTTTTGAGTTATTTTTGCCACGGACAGATATATTTCGTAAATATGTTTTCCGAACTGAGGGAGGTCTAAATTTTTTGATTACAATACTTTCTTCATAGTTCATATACGAGGAAGTAAAAATGAAAAATTGCGCGTTTTAAACAATTTCGGTGAGGGGAGCCATTCGACTAAGCAAAATTTCGGTAAAATTCCTTTCACGAAAATATATATGCTCTGAAAGCATTCCCACGGTCTTCTTATTTTCTGTGTTTTGCTTCGCTGTAATGAGCGCACTGTGGTTTTTATTCAATGGTAGATTCTAAACAAAATTTTTGATTCCATTAAAATGATCATTTTGTTAATAATTAAGCGAAAAAATAAAATTGATTCAAAGGCGCTACTCTCCAGCTAATTGACCTCACAAGAATATGTCTTGCATTGCGCATGATACATTTCTTTAGTTTCAGAACTGTATTAAAGTTACATCACCGTATTTTTTCATGAAATGAAGCGAAGAAGAAATCGTATATAAAATAAATTATACTTAGGGTTTATAAAAAAACCGTCTTTAAGAAAAACCGGTTTTCGAATTCAATATTTCCAAAAAAAACAACAAAAAAACTGGTTTAAGCCGGTATTCGAATTTTTATCAATAAAAAAAAATTGGAAGAGGGAAAAATATTTAATTTCATTTATATAAAATAACAAAAAACAAAATGAATGTCAAAATATAAAAAAATTAAGGAATACATATACATATTACTTATACAAAATAACGAAAACTCAAACAAAAATTTCAAATAATATTTATATTATTTTCACTAATTTTAATTTCTCCTAAGGAAATAGGATTTTAAAAACATAAAACATTCACTGAACGGGGGCTAAGTCTTGTTCTTATTTTGGACACAATATTGCCCGAAACTGCGTTTTTCTAGTTACTGAGCTTGGTTTTTTAATTTCAATGGCATGAAATAACAAATCTAAGTTTTTTGTTCTTTTATTCGTTGTCTGAAATAATGAAAATCAGCTTTCAGTGTATCTGGATTTTTTAAGTTTTTCTTCAGGGTTTTCAAGAAACCTATGAATTGATTTTTCCATGGCTTCTTTTTAAAAACTGCTCGGATGAGTAGTTTCTCCGATTTCTCTTCAATATTCTAGACCATATCTTTCCAGATAACTTAATATTTTCGGTTTTTGAAGCTAAAGAAAGTACACTAGATTTCGTCGTTGAACTAGAAATGGTTTGTGGATTTTGCAAATACAGGAAAAGAGTTGCTAATTCTACTTTTCTTCTTTCTTGAATTCCTTCTTCTAAAGCATATAATAATTTTAAACTTGTTTCAGTGTTCAAATTTTCTAGTTCATTTAACAGAAGTTAATCATTAGTTATTAGTCATTTAATTCATTAACATTAATCATTTAGTTCATTAACAGAAATTAATCAATTAAACAAATCAAATAAGTTTAAAATTAATTTTTACATAAAAAATATGAATTCTTTAAACCGGTTTTCGAAATTTAAAAACCAGTTTTCAAATGTGATAAATTTACTTTAAAAAACCGTTTTTTTTTAAACCGGGTTTGAAAAACCGTCAAACCCTAATTATGCTGAACAAAGCTACTTAATAAGACTTATGTGGCATAAATTATTGCAGAAAAATGAGCTTTTAACCCTTTATATTCCAAATCAAACTATCAGCAGTTTTTTTGTTTTGAATAGGGCAAGTTTTTGCGCAGAATAACCACAAGAAAGAGAAAGAAAACTAAATAATTAAAATTAGTTAAATTTGCTAATCTCCTAAAAAGTTTTTAAAGGTATTAATTTAATTAATTTTGACTTTCAACTGTCTTCTAGCAAGTACATCAGACAAAAATCATACTTTACTCAAGTTTTTTTCATGCTAGGAACAAAATATGGGAAAATAAAATCTATGGAATAAAATTTTCTGAAGTATTTCGAATTCTAGAAATGCATTTTTGAAAGAATATACAGTGTTAATATAAAGGAAAATGTGTGTTTTGTGTTGGCGATCTACTGGACGTTTGACCTATAATTCGGGACAAATACACCTTGATGAAAGGAAATGTATACCTCCGAATGACTTAAAAAATTTTAATTAATAAAAAATCAAGGAAGAATAAACTTCCGAAAATGATTTTTATATTGTTTAAAAAAAGAAATCATCTTTTTAACTCCTTCCTGATACAATGTTGTGTCTGACATACGCTCCGAATTACAGAATTTTCGGTTTTAAATCTGTAATTCAGTGAAAATATTAAGTAATTTAAAATGCAGAAATGTCACTTAGGAACACTGCAATATCTCAAATGCCCTTATATTCTTTTAGGAATTAAAATAACAATAAATGCCCCAAATAGACAGCATCGTCTAATTAGGAAGTTAGGTAAATTCGTAGACCAAGGGTTTAATGATATAAATTCAGCTGCAGCATAATTTTTTCTAAAATGTTAAATTATTTTTTTTAATTTTATTTTCGTATTGATTTTAACGATACATTTCATTGTTGCTATGGAATTCAAACCTTAAAATAATGCATTGAGAAATCTTCTATTTATGAAAGCTAAGGAAGAAATTTTCTGTTTATTATCTTGTCAATTTAGATGAGGACTAAGAAAGAGAAGTTACATTACCGCAAAAAACAACGAACAATTACAGGATAAATGTCGCAGATAATTACATTTTTAATATCTTTATGGAGTCAAAGAACTTGACTCCATAAAGACATTATAGATGCCATGGGACTTGACTCTGTGGTGAATAGCATATAAGCCAGTTAACAACTCTTCTACCCGGACGATCGTTTTGGTAAAATTGTTAAGTTACTGGACTGCTAACCAAAAAAGGTCCCAGGTTCTATCCTCACTCATCGTTTACCGCCTCATTGGTGACCTCGGACGATGAATCTTCAACCTTCGTACAGCTGTTGTGGCGCCATCTACCCGCAACCAAAGTCGTCAGACTCACTTGACGCAGCAATCCAAGTCGCCAGACACACTTGGTGCATTAGCACCCACACAAGCTCGCCATAACGCTTGGCGCTATTCAACTGAGTACCGGCCCATTAAGACAGCAGCTAATATTACATCACCACTCAACATCCATATCGTTCGTCTCACCTCCGACTCACTGGAGGGAGAGTACTGTGGTGAATAGCATATAAGCCAGTTAACAACTCTTCTACCAGGAAGATCGTTTTGGTAAAATTGTTAAGTTACTGGACTGCTAACCAAAAAAGGTCCCATGTTCTATCCTCACTCATCGCTTACCGCCTCAACTCCATTCGAAAGCTTCCTTTAACACAACGAATAGAACATATGTAAAATGATTTGGCTTTAGAGTCTGCCATAATTTGGAACTTAAAAATACTTTAATGAAGGAATCATAACACGAAGTTATAACCAAGAGATTTCAATGAAATTAAATGTAACCAATTGGTCACCTAAAGTGACCCGTTAGTAACGAGTATATGATAAGATCTACACTGTGTTAAATGCATCCCAGATTGCAGCGGCATGCCTCTATACGAGAGGTTCCAAAATAGAATTTAACGTAGGATTTAGTTTAGTGTAGTTTTATTTGTATTAATGTTCCGTTTTACTTATACATAAGCCTAATTCAGGATTGACCTTGAAATTCTGAAATGTAGTTAGAAGATGAGGGCTACATCTCACCTGGTATCTCTCCGCGCCATACCAGCGCTAGATCGTTTGACCCTCGAGACATTTAATATGCACTAGGCCAATCAATATACATAACGGATTTAAAAAAATTAAATATTTAACTGCGAAAAAAGAATTTTCAAAAATTAATAAAATGGAACATGCCGTTTTTAAAAAAGTTTATTAAAATTTAAATTTCGTGAAAAAATTGTCAAAGGAATGAGCAAATCTCAAAGTAAAATAAAAATAAAGTGTGGGAAAGAATTGAAAAACCTCGTATGTATATAAACGTTAACGTACGTGGTATATAAATCGTCTTATTACTTACTGCCAAATGGCAACAGTCAAATATAAAAATAATCACTATACTAATGTTTCAGATTCCTTCACTGAACGTTTTTACAGTTCCGTTTAGTTAAATACTACATTAACTAATGAAGCAGCAAAATATTATTAAAAATACTCGGGATGAGGTTCACCAAAAACTATTCACTCAAAGGATATGAGATGTAAAAGAAATAATAAAATATGCATCAAAGCTTAATCGGAAGCGAAAATAGGGTTAACCGTTGCCAGATGGGAAATCGCTGCGACTCGTGGAAACTGATATCTATCAATATTTTTTTCTCACAAAAATGGTTTTTGCGTTAACTCAAAAAAAAAAAATCACCTTTCTTAATGATATCAATTTTATTTTTTGCACAGTATTTTCTTCACCTTTAATAATTTTTTAATGTAAAACACAATTTGTAACAATTTTCAGTATTATGAAATTTAAACTCACTCATCAAAGCATTCAATCGAGTGCTTTTATCAATGTGGAAATTAAGATTAAAAAAAGAAATGTTTTCTTTGGATTGATATCGGAAATTGATTTAAAAAAAAAAGGTTTTAACCACTTCCGTTTTTTTTTCTTTTTAATTTATTCATTTAAATTCATATTTTTCGTTTTTCAGTTTTCAAATAATTAGATGTTAATATTTAACTGTTAGAATGAATAAAAACCGTTTAAGCTATTGATATTTAACAATTTAAAAGTAAATAATCTGGAAGAACAAGGCTGATCGCCAAAGGCAGCTGGTTTTATTGGAGCATTTTAAATTCTAATATTCTAAGATTTATTTAAAAAATGTATACAATTATATTTATTATTTATTAGTTTTAAAATTGAGAAGTCTTCTCAGCAGGATGCCCAACCGTACTTTTAAGAACTAGATTATATGATTACGAGTTGATTTGAAAAAAATTATTCAATTACAAGTGCCTAGGGGGCGGGGTGTCTAAAATTACTTACTTACTTATAAGCAACCAACTTTCCTGGAGAATTTTTCACACCATCCTCTTCCGCAATGGCCTTTATTTTATCCACACTCCTCGCGCATCCGACGACCACCATGCCATGCTGCACAAGAGCTCTGCACACACCGGCACCGATGCCGACAGAAGCCCCTGTCACAAGAGCCACTCGACCGTTCCAACGCTCCATTCCGGATGCTTCAATTCGAATTGATGCAGACAACGAGTTTTAACTGAAGAGCGTTTCGTTGAAATTACTTCAGCTGAGATAATAAATGAGATATTAGAAAAAATAAAGTCAACTGCCGATTTCGTGACGGAGTAGGAAAACAAAGTTCTCGTGATTTATCTTTAGACTAGAAGGTTACTCAGTCAGTTATTGTTCAGTGTATCCTTAACCTTGACTCTCTTGCTACATTTGGCGACTTATCACCCACTAGTTGAAAAACTTTTGTTAGTTAACAATTGTTCGTTTTAGAACAAAAGAACAGTTATAACAGAACGTTAAGAATTTGCGAATCAAGAATTTGACAAAAATATAAAATTTATTTAAATGCTTTTAAATCACATTTTCTTTTTTTTAAAAAATGGCAGTTTAATCTTTTTTGTTTGTCTTTATTTCAGATAAAGATTTCGCTGCCATGATTTTTAAAACATTTTAACAATATTTAAATAAAGATAAATATTTTTAATGAAATATTTGAGCATTTGCAAATATGTTTTAAAGAACTTTAGATATCTTTATATGATGAATGTTTTTTTTTTCTTATGATAAAAAAATTGAACTGAATTTTAAATCATGATCTTTTTTAAATTTTAATCAATTTTTTTCCGTTTAATTTTTTGCTATATGCATCTGGCATTTAAATCTTTTATTTTAAAGAAATGCTCGTATATTAATTTTAAATTTAAAAAAAATATTTTTCTTTTTAATTTACAATATGGAAATTAACGAAATATGATCCAATTTGAAAATAATTGATCTAAGAAGCATTTATTTAAAAGTAATAGAAATTGTTAGTAAAAATATTACAAATTCAATAATAGGATTATGGAAGTAGCTTTCATCATAGCTACTTCCATAATCAAATTATATTATTAAAATGCTTATCCGCCCATTAAAATCACTAATCGTTTGCACATTAAATTGTAATCACCGCCCATTAAAATTTAATGTGCAAACATTAAAATTTTTATACTATTTGCATACTCGAATTGCTGTTCAACAATTTGGTTTTACTAATAAGAAACTCATCGATGAAAAAGCATTTTTAACTAAAATTTGATTCATTTTCTTTCATTTACGTTCCATTTCGAAGCTTGAAATTGTATAATCGAAGAAATACGTCATAATTTTCTCAAATGTAATTTTCCGATTCAGTTTTCGTAATTTCCGAATTTTATAACGTCAAAGTTAGAAAGTTTGAATCTACAATTACAACAATTCTTTTAAATTAAGTAGATTAAAACCCATTTGCCCAGTGCGCCCCCATAAAAATTTGCAAAAAAAAAAAAAAAAAAAAAAACCTCGTATAAAAACTACCCTATTGTTGACTAATGTTAATCAATAATATATTATTTACATAACAATGAAGGGACGATTAGAATTTGATTGAATAATCCATAGCGATGGCGGGTTTCGGGTTATACAAATAGATTGGATTCTTTTATGACAGGTTATTATAAGCCTTTCCTGAGCAAGCATTACTCTGCTAATCGGCTATTGTTTCTGCCTATTGAATCGCGTTCAAAGCTCTGTTCAAGATAGTCCAGGGAAAGCAACAAAACTACCTTTTCCAAGCTTGCATTAGGGCCGCGGTGGTCTGGTGGTAAGGTCTCGGCTTCGGAACTGGAGGGTTTCAGGTTCGAGACCCGATTCTACCGAAGAACCGTCGTGTAAGGGGGTCTGTTGCACGTTAAATCCGTCATGACCAAACGTCCTCCCGCTGGTGTGGTGTGGAGAGGGGGGTGCCAGCTCAGGTGTCGTCCTCGTCATCTGACCGCGGTTCAAAATTACGAGGTCTGTCCCAAAATAGCCCTAGTGTTGCTTCAAACGGAACGTTAATATAACTAAACTTAAACAAACCAAGCTTGCATTAACATAGGCGCATAATACATGAAAAGGTTTCGAATATTCCTAGAAATATATTTTTTATTTCATGTAATATAAATGTTAATTGCAAAATTTTGTGAAATCTTTATCACCTACCATATAACAGTCTTCCGATCATAAATTTATTTTCTTCTCTGTTGATAACGATAAAATAAATGTTATCTTAAAGAATAACCAGTTTTCTGTCACTTTCTATACAATGGTTTGCGTGTAAAATTATGAGGACTTTGAATGGATGACGAAAAGCGCTTTTAACCGGTTCATTGTTTTTGACGAGTATACTCGTCATGAAAAAAGTACGACATTTTGGATTACAGTGGGTAAAAAAAGTTTCCGTACGCAGTTGTGACTGTTAATAAAAGTTTAATTTTTGGCACAAAATATTTTGCTATGAAAGGGATATATTTTGTTAAAATTGGTTTAACACAATTTCATTTATTATTTATGGATATTATAAAGGAAAAACTATGAAGAAAATTAAATACTTAAATTGAAAGAATAAAAAAATACCACTAATAAGGAACACAAGAGTTTCCGTACGGTATTTACATATGAAAGACTTTTTTCTTGCCGACCAACTTGCATTTAAGGATCGCTTGGCCTTACTTTGGCCTTTATCACTTCTCTCAAATGTTGTGGCGTAACCCCCATCAGTTTTGTTGTTGTTTCTGGAGAAATACTAATCCAAATGTCTTGCATGACCCTTTTGAGTTCAACTTTGTTATTTGTATAAAATTTCTTTAGTTCACGGCCGATTTCTTCCAATAAATGTTCTATAAAGATTAAATCGGGAGACTGGGAAGGGCTATGAAGCTGTCTTTTAACATGATAGAGACATTACTCATGACAAATCGTGGAGGCGTGCTTAGGATCGTTGTCCTGCTGAAAAGTAAAGTCCATTCCAAGGGATAGTTTATCTGCATTGGTTAAAACGCTTTGTTTTAGAATGCCAAGATGTATGTACCTATCCATATTTCCATTTATAAAACATAAATATCCGACACCATCCCCGTGCTTCCCAGTTACACATAAATTCTTAAGTAACATAGACTGTTTTAATTCCCTCCAGATCATAACTCGACCATCTGACCCACGGATATTAAATTTTGATTCATCACTAAAAGATGGAGGCTTGCTTATATGCTTCTTTGTAA
This sequence comes from Argiope aurantia, assembly GCA_026543865.1. NCBI lineage: Eukaryota > Metazoa > Arthropoda > Arachnida > Araneae > Araneidae > Argiope > Argiope aurantia. The sequence continues at coordinate 14,216 of JAPMOR010073475.1, forward strand.
ACTCGAGACGCTTTTTCTGTAGCAGAAACTTATAATAGGCTTCTTACGAGCCCCCCCCATCCAATATAACTTTTTTTAAATGACATTTCTCACAATTTAAGATGTGAATTTAATGTTGTAATTGACCATTAAATCAGTTGCAAGTTGAGATGCACTAATCCGAGGGATTATCTTGCACCTTACACATGATATTTCTTTTCTGCAAGCTATTTAATTTCAGAGTTCTTCCGGATCGATCTCTATCCTCAAATGTTTACACATCACGGCATCTTTCAATAATATACTGCACAGTAGACTTTGGTTTGTAAGTCATTTCACTGATTTTTTTCATAAATAATCCATTTTTTCGCAACCGAATCACTAATTCTCGAATGGATTTCTGAATTTCCATTTTAAGATGATCAGCGAAACACTGGCATTAAACAACTGTTGTTATGTCGCATTCTCCACTCTGACAAATCGTCAAACTTCGAATATTTACTGTGGATTAGTTGTAGAGCACGTCAGGAGGAATTTGCATATTGCGTACGGAAACTTTTTTTGCATGATATTTCGTCATTTATCTTAAAAATTGCAAAAAAGACTTGCTGAGTTTTGCAAAAAAGGGAAATTTATTATGAAACTCCCTTTTAAAGACTCATATTAACAATATATAAGTAGTTTATAAAGATCAAAAGCAAAGATTTGAATTTATGATAGTTTATTTTTATTTTAGTCTTCCGTACGGAAACTTTTTTTTACCCACTGTATGACGAGTTTATTCTTCAGGAGTAATAGGTAGTGACAATTTGCAGCTTGAATTACAATTTTAGTAAAAACTCAAACATATTCGTAAATTTCAAGGTGTTTAAAATATTTTGTGGCTAAGGCGAAAATGGAAGGAACAAGTAAAAGATTATTACACTTTGTACCATGCTTTGCTCGATACCATTCTCTAACAGCAAATAAAAATAATAAATTAATTTTTCATGTTTCTTTTCTTTCATATGCAAAAAAATGTATGTTAGTTTAACTAAATAAATATATGTCATTATTAAAATAAAAATAATAAAAGTCATTTCATTACAACAAAATTTCATATTACACATACTCTGTATCGCTAAATTTTTGCGCCACACGTTTAATTCTTGCAATTTAGATAAGTATTTTCCGAAAAGGCCGAAAGAGTTAACTCATTAACTTTCGAATATACCACTTCAAGTATAAATCATAAAATTTGCTTATCTTTGAAGTATGTGATCGAGAATGATCCGCGAATATTTGATTCGTAAATCATCAAAAGGATGAAACGTATTTTCAAATGAATGTTCAAAATTTTTGTTTTAGCAACGAATGATTTCTTTCAAAAGTAAAACTGACATATTAATTGTTAATATTATGAAAACCGAACTCTACCGGAAATCGGATTAATTCTTTGCACTCGGATGTCCAAGCAAGACGATACATCATTTTGCCATTTTTTTTTATTTATTAAAAAAAAATTGATTGATAAATACACCCACAGAGTGATAAGAAGATGTAGATAATTTTTCCAGGAGATTTAACTTCAAACAATTATACATATTTACTTTTTGGAGCAATAAACAAGTTATTGTATTAGGTGAATAATTATGTATCGAATTACTTTTCCGAGTGCAAAGAGTTAATCTCGGTATGATTGCTGTTCTTAGAAAATGTTATCATAATTTATTTTGAAGATATCGCTTACGTCGAGTAAAATCTGTGAAACGAATCATTCTATTCTAGAAAAGTAATGCTATCAGTAAGTCTTCGACGCAAGTACGCGGATAAATAATAAAATAAATAATAATAATAAAATCAGTTAAACTGTTTAAATTACTACAAATTATTTTTAAAATTTATTAACGATTCCGGTCTAATGTTCATGAATTAATCTATTGTTGTAATGATTAGTTTTTTTTAATAATGTTTCAAAAACAGGCTGTCGAATATTTACTCTTTGACATAAGAATTCACTTAGGCCGCGGTGGCCTGGTGGTAAGGTCTCGGCTTCGAAACCGGAGGGTTTCAGGTTCAAGACCCGATTCCACCAAAGAACCCGTCGTGTAAGGGGGTCTGTTGCATGTTAAATCCGTCCTGACAAAACGTCCTCCCGCTGGTGTGGTGTGGAGAGGGGGGTGCCAGCTCAGGTGTCGTCCTCGTCATCTGACCGCGGTTCAAAATTACGAGGTCCATCCCAAAATAGCCCTAGTGTTGCTTCAAACAGGACGTTAATATAACTAAAACTAAACTAAATAAGAATTCACTTAACTTCCTAATTAGATGACGACATTTATTATCAATTTAATTCCTATAAGGTTATAAGAGCGTTTGTAATTATGACACGCTTTTAAGTGATTTCTGCATTTTAAATTACTTAACACTTTCCTTTAATCGCAGATATAAAATTAAAAATTCAGTCCTTCGAAGCGCAAGTCAGACTCGTCATTGTACGCGAAGAGGTTAAACTTGAATTCCTCGTTTTATTTATTTTTCAGCATCGAGCAAGTATTTCTTATCATTTATTACATATACTTTGCTGCTATACTAAAAAAAAAACTATTTTTATAATAACTATCAATTATATAATCTTAATTATCAGTACTTCCAAAATTATAAAAATCATAAAATATGCATTAATAAATGAATTTTGGCAAAGTGTGATGGACCTCAAGAAATCTGTTGATAAGTCTTCCCACAGAAATGTCCTATTTTGATCAGGTTTCTGTTGGGTCAAAAGAGGAGAGTTGTTATAAACGACTACCAATAAATTTTATGTAAAGTTTTAAACTGAATAATAAGAATGCTTATTTTGAAACCATTTTGAAGCTACTCGATGAACAATTTTGGACAATATATGGCACCACGGCGTGGTAATCTCAATTCAGGTTACAAACCCATTTCTATTCACAAATATACTTCAAACTGAAATTTTATATTATTAATTTATAAAAAATAAAATTAAAATATGTGTTTTTGAGGAGTGATGTTAAAATTGATGATGATTTTATTTTTTGATTCATCTTGTGAAAGTAAACATCGTTATATTATACAACCAAGCTTTAGCTCTGAAATAAAAGAGCCGAAAATTTTACTTTCGCATGCCAACTATGCCAATGAATGTATGCGGCTTAGATTTATTGCTAAGTAATTGCCTTTGGCATCCAGTTCGATAGCCAGAATTAAAGATTTCTAAAAATTTCAGTTTAATGCTTTTTAATAATTTAATACTTTCTCTTATAAGAAATATAGAGAAAATATCGTGATCGTCAAAAAATTCGAACGAATCTCCACATTTTTAGACTCTCAGAGTTGGAAAAAGATATTTTTGGAAAATACTTGTTTGTGCATTTGTCTGATTGTGACAAAGATAACTCAAAACACTTTGAACTAGACGGATGAAATGCGATTCATGATCTTAAAACCAAATTTGTTGATTTCATTCAAATTTTGTGCAAAATCTAATCAGAAAAGGACTATCTGTCCGGCTGTTCGAATATAATAATAACTACAAAATAAAGAGAGGAAATTGGATAAAATTTAGTACTCAGATATTTATCAAATTTTGAATCAGATCCTACAAGGAGTTAAATATCTATCGGTTTGTACTTTCAGACGCACCTAAACGCAATAATTCAAAACGCAATGACTTAAATATATCAAATTTAGTTTGTGATTTTGTAACTGCAACTGTAGTTCTGTGTTAAATTTTGGTTTCCATGTATTGGGAAAAACGCATCTAAAACACAAATTCATTTTTATGGAGAACATGTAAGAACGTTTTGGGAGTACTGCTCTAGCTGGACCTCGTAATGGTAAAAATTTTCGTAACAAAATATTTTAAACTTCAAATTATTGCAAACAGAAGTCTTGCTTTGTTCTGTTTGTTCATTGCACTGTGCATTTCTTTTATGCACTTTCTCTTTCCTTTGAATGTCCAATTATATCACATAAAAGAATAGCACAGCTTAAAAATGTCATCGCTTAAAATAATTTTCGTTATTCGTCCGATTTTAAAGTTAAAACGGAATTTACAAGCAGAACAAAAGTACAATAAAATTTCAGAAATTTTATTAAAAGGATGCTTTATAGAGCTTAAATGAAAAAAATAATCCGGAATCTTCAAATCTTGATCATCAAGAGCGGGAAAAAAAAGCAAAAAAAAAAATATTAGTAGCAACAATAAAAAAAGATTTTAGTTTCACTTTAACAATAAAATATATTATTGTAAAATTTGCTTAGAATATTTTTTAAAAAAAATTAATTAAAAACCGAAAAAATTATGAGGCAAAATATGTATTATAATAAAGATAATTTTCCGAATTTTAAGATGATTAAAATTATTCTAAAAAATATATATATATTTTTAATATTTTCGGGAAGTATGGTGTAAAAACATCAACATTTTAGTCAGTTAGATTGCTTATATAAATTTCCGAAAATTGCGTCAAGGTACACATTCCTATATGCTTGTATTTTGCGTACATATACTCCGAAGTCTGTATGTGCTAAATTTGGTTGCTCCAGGTCAATCGTTCTGACCCGTAGAGCGCCAAAATTCACACTTTCATATTTCTTATGTGTGAAGAAAGAGACATAGTGAGGCGTGATCAGTTGTCCCAGTGGGCGTCTGTCCTTTCAGGAGTAACGGAAATACTGATTCAGAATTCATTCTCGTCACTCGAATTAAGAAATAACCACCCTTTTGAGGTTTTCATTCAGATGCTTATATAATAAATCAAATTCAGATTTAATGAGCACTTATTTCTGCAAGCACTTAAGCCATGATCATCGTACGTTGGGTATAAGATCGCCACTATTCTAACAGTCTTACGGAAATAGCAATAATCAAAGGAAATAAATACAAATTTATCAGGTGATTTTTTTAGTTTTATTATTCCGTTTTAAAGCAATAAGAGATTATTTTGGGACGTGCATGTTAATTTTTAATCTTTTTCAGATGAGAGGACGACTTCTTTTCTTCTAAAATCCACATCATATTGGAGGGGAGGCATTTAATTCCCACCTGTTTAACGTGCATCGGGTATAGGTAACGCAGTAATTTTTTAATGTTAATGACTTAATCAATAAAGATAATTGTTTATCTATTATATAAACAATTATGTAAACATTGCATTTTATTCGCTTTGTGATTGGTTGATAAAGAGTCACCTGACTCATGACATTTGAGGTATGTTTTGGCAGCATTGTTTTAAGTATTTAATGAAAATGATCGTTACGATGAAGCAAATATTTATATTGTACTTGATGGTGAAATGGTGACAAAAAGTTTTAAAGTAAAGCTTTAATTAATACCAAATTAATAGTGAATGAGTTTAAAACAATATTATTTATTAATTCTAATTTTATATTCACCGTCTGTAGCAACACTAATAAAGTTTAGTTATATTAACGTCCCATTTGAAGCAACACTAGGGCTATTTTGGGACGGACCTCGTAATTTTGAACCGCGGTCAGATGACGAGGACGACACCTGAGCTGGCACCCCCCTCTCCACACCACACCACACCAGCGGGAGGACGTTTGGTCAGGACGGATTTAACGTGCAACAGACCCCCTTACACGACGGTTCTTCGGTGGAATCTGGTCTCGAACCTGAAACCCTCCGGTTCCGAAGCTGAGACTTTACCACCAGGCCACCGCGGCCCCATGTAGCAACACTAATAAATAGCTCTCTGGTTTTTTCGAGAAAGGAATTTTTTCGTCTTTCCTTTAGATCTAAGCATATATGTGTAAACCTTGTATTGTTTTTTTAAATAGTACCAAGGGATGGGGTATCTAGCGATATCAGATGAAGAAAAAAGAAAGAGCAAGAATCTGGCAATTTAAAAAAAAAGTTGATCATAAAACTGCTAAATGTGCGGCAAAAATATGAAAAAAATGATTCATTATTCAGATATTGGAGATATTTACAAATAATGTTTTCATTGAGGGTTTTCGAGGTTTGAATCAGAAGTAGACCGATGCATATCTCATCATGGAAAGATGAAGCTTCCAGTATTGAACGAATGTCCAGTGCGGTTTAAAAACTTGCGAACTGGAACTGATGAACATAGCGTTCTATATAGGACAGCACCGGAGTTAGTCAGGGAAAGCTAAGAGGGGGCAAAGGCCCTAGTCAATAAAAATAAACTTTCTCACATACTCACTAATAGGGATGATATCTTCCACAATAAAATGTGGATCTTTGGTAAGATATAAAACACTATGCATGGCCTCGACTTGAAATAATTACGAAATAATTTTTGGTGTGAATTTAGCTTTTTTATTGCATCTGTCAAGTCATCGTTGGCGAGTTTTTTGGCGGTTAATCCTTGGCATGCGGTTAATTGCATTCGAAAATCGAATTTATGTTTTAGACGCGTTTTTCTCCATAGATTGAAGCCAAAATTTGATACACATCTATAATTGCAGTCATAACATCTCATACCAAATCCGATATGTTTCATTCATTTTTGAGTTATCGCGTTTACATGTTGTTAAATCTGTGTGAGGAATTTTATCCATCTAGCTCTCATCGTTTTATTGTGTTAACTTTTATTCAAACAGCCGGATAGATACGTTTCCTCTAAACGGATTTTGCTTAAAATTTGAAGGAATTCTACAAATTTGATGCAAAGGTTGTATTTCAAATTTCATCCGTCTAGCTCAAATCGTTTGAGTTATCTTTGTAGCTGGAGACAGACAGACAGAAGTAATGCCAAAAATGCGTTTTTTCAACTTAAGGATGCCTGAAACGAGGGATTTCTTCAAAATCTCGAGTTTGATTTTTTTTTTTTTGACGAACATAATACTCTATATTTCATATACAAGAAAGTAAAAACGTGTCGTGTAATGTGCTTCTTTACTATATTCTCGTTTCATTTTCTGGATAACAATCCATAGTTCAATTTCTAGTACGGTATTGAATCAATAGTATGCAGTCACTTCATATCTTTTTCGATCGTATTTGTCTAGTTTCGCAATTTATTTATATTGTAAGGTCACATGCAGACTCTTTGTTGTTAATTGCTCAATCTTTTCTGGCCAATCCGTTCCCCTTGACCTTGATACTTTAATCTTTCGGCAGATAACTGCGACTATCATACCCTTCAGTTTTTCGGCATTTTCTGTCATAGCTGGCTGTGACCTCGGAGGAATCGAAAGAAATGGACCGCTGGTTTGGACGAGTGGCTCTAGTGACGGGCGCTTCTTCTGGCATTGGTGCCACACTGTGCCGGACGTTGGTACAGCATGGCATCAAGGTGGTGGGGTGCTCAAGAAATGTGGATAAGATCAAAGCCATTGCCGAGGAAGTAGCTGTTCAGAAAGCTCCAGGAGAGTTGATGGCAATCAAGTAAGTTGCACATTTCCTTATCGAAGTTTTGAAACTTTTTTAAAAAAATTTAATATTTAATTTAAGAAAAAAAAATATGTAATTCAAATGTACTGTTCTTTACACAATAGCTTTAAAATAAAAAGCAATGCGTAAATGATTTATAAATGCATATGCCATAGTCATTTTGCAGAGCTTCATGAAAATAGAAGACTCAATCTATTTTTGAATAGAAAGTTTGAAAGTTTTCTCTGTTCAAGAAAACATGTTTTAAGGCAAATTTATCCCTTTTCTGTTGAATAAAACTGCAAGTATATTATTGAATCCTGCAAGTTTTGATCAGAAGAAATAACAAATGATCCAGTATTCAATTCTTAACCATAAAAATTGTTAAATTTTGTTACACAGGGAGTCCCAAAAATGTGGAATGCGTGTTTATTTCCTTCAATATTGTACCAAGGCTTGCGTATACTTCCAATTGTAAATATTTCCAAATTTCATTAAATAAAGTAGGCAACTGTATGAATTAAATTTGATTTCTGTAAATATTAATAATAAAAACAATTAAAGAATTAAATTTTACAATAATTAAATACCCCGTAATTTAAAACTGCCAATTGGTAAAATGTTTATATACGAACATAGAAATTTGAAACTTTATATCTATGAAATTTTCGGGCATATTAAAAGCAAATTTATTGACTTGGGTTAGAACAAGGATAATATATACATTGGAATATGCTATCAAAAGGAAGCGATTAAAAAAAAAGGACAATTTGCTTATTCTGTCTTAAGTTTTAAAAATGGTCACAATACATTAACTGAAGTGCTAGCATAACTTTTCAAAACGAACAGTTTCGACACCTCTACAAAGTCGCATTCTTCTAACAATACTTGCATCGTATGCGGCTGCATTATAATTACATACAGCCGAAATCCCAGCATTTTAAAACGTTTTTAATTATTAAAATACATTAGTTTTTAGAAAGGCTAATTTTATGTGCATACAACTGGAGACAAATAATTTCATCTTTCTATTTGGCATACACTCCTTCTCATTTTCTCGTTCAACAATAGGTCAAACTGAGTGAATAGTAGTATCAATGATTAGCATATTCATTTTAATCCATAATGATTGAGTGATATATAAATAGATAAATATTATTATGAAGTAAATGTTGTGATTAGCCCTCCTAAATTCAGAAATAGAAAAAAATAGCTGTGCAAATTTTGTAGACAGAGGCGTGAAATTCTGTGTTAATATGGATGCATGCAAAGGACCATTTTACCATTTGACACGTTTGCGGTATGAGAAGACAGTAAAAAAACTTCATTTTTTTAACTTTTAATTATGAAACTCTACAAATTCGAACGATTTTTATACAAATGCTCACCTTTTTTAATGAAACTGTACAATTAGAAACATAAGTCTGATAGTAATATTTTAAGAAATAAGCGTTTGTTCCTTTTTATTTTCGTACACCCTGTGTAATGCATATATAGATTTAAGAAGTGACTTGCTATAATTGACTCACTTCAATGACTCGCTATTTCCTCTATGCTATTATTATTTAAAAATAAATTTGCTCTGTGCTGTTATCATTAAGTATAAATATGAAATCGAAAATATATTTGCACTTTAATTAGAATGCAATACTTTTAATACTTTTTGGTTTTGGCATAATCGGATAAATAGTAATATGTTCGAAAAATTTTTTGTTCTGTTCGCCATTAAAAATATCTATTTTCAAAAAAAAAAATTACGTTTGAACTTGTTTTATCTAATTAAATTTGTAAGTTTTCGCTTTTTCTACAAACTTGATCAGGTAACTTCCATCTTAAGTTTTTAAAAATCACTAACTTTATGCATAAAAGAAAGATTAGTTTAAAAATCAACTATAAATACGTTTCAAGTTAGTTTAAGGATTGTTTTATGCCTTGTTCTATTGCATTCATTCTTGAATCGTTCTCTGTTTTATAGTGTCCTAGGAAGAAGAAAAACTAAATTTGCTTTATAAATGGTATTCTAAATGAAAAAAAGTGATTTTAAAAGTTGAATTTTATAAAAATATTTTTTAGATGCGATTTGACCAAGGAAATGGACATTCTGCATGTATTTGATGAAATCCGCCGATCTTTTGGTCGCCTGGACATCTGCATTAACAATGCTGGACTCGGTCACGATGCACCTCTTCTTTCAGGCAAAACGTCGGATTTTAAAAATATGCTGGATGTGAGTATTTATTTTTTTAGTCTAGTTCGAATTAACTCATTCGAAACCGAATTTGCAATTTTGAGTCATGATCAGACGATATCTGTGGCGAAGTCTCTTTTCCAAACTTCCACTCAATACCAAGAAAATGCACTATAATAGAATGATAGATGATCAATGATTTTTTCTATGAAATGAATTAAAAACCGTTGATTGTCAAGGTTTGGAGGCTTACATTTGCACCACCCAGCCACTCGATCTTATCCCAACTTGAATAGAAAACGAATTTTGGCGTCTTGAAACCATTAGCTGCCACGATGGTTGTTTAGAGATTTTGGAATTTTACATAATCTGCGTGATGCAAAAAATGTATTTGGTACGCCCAATAGTTTAGTTTCATTCTTTATATATCGGTCGATATTGTGTGTAGCAGAAAGTTCTTCATTCTTTATTGCAAGAAAACATTTGAAATTCGCTTGTAAGTTGAACAGAGAAGATTTATCATATTTGAAGCATTAAAGCATTATATTTTTGGTTTGGTTATTTTTTATTATAATAAAATACGAAACTAAATGGAATCAAGATCTTATTGTAACGATCTGTTACTTACTCAGTCTTCTGATTTTTACTTGAATGATTTTATTAATCATTTTATAACGATAATCTTTTTTCAAAAATATTGACTGTTTCCGAAACAAAGCATAATTTGAATATCAGATAATAATAAAGAAAACAATTTGATATGAATTGTTAAATGTATCAAAATAAATCAATATGTTTGTGATTTATTAGTTCTCCTTGACGCTTTTTTAAAACTGTTTTCAAATTGAAGAATAAGTGATCTGATTCTTGAAACATTTTCCAGTTCCAGAGTGATCTCACACAATATTTAATAATCCCTTCCTTTATTTATTTAAACTTGAAAGTATTTTCCCAACAAAATGACATTTTTAAAATAATATAAATAATGTACTATAAAAGAATGTAACAGGAAATATAACAATAGTTTTAATTAACGAAAATTCCATTGGATTTATAAAGAAAAGAATGAGGGAATATTTAATTCGGAATATGTCATTAGTAAGAGAGAAACTCTGCAATCACAATGTTTAGATTCCCCATAATTTCAAATATCTCCCTAATCGTTTTCCTCCATTATATAAATCGGGCCGCGGTGACACAGCGGCTTTGACTTCGAGACCGCATTCCACCGAAGAACTGCCGAGTAAACAGACTTGGTGCACGTTAAATCCGTCATGGTCAAATGCCTTCTGGTATGGTGCGGAAATATAAAAAGAAGAATGCCAGTTCAAATATCGCTCTCGTCATCTAACCAAGGCTCAAAATTATAGTTACCTTAAAACAAGATGTTAATATAATTAACTAATAAATCAAATAAAGAAAGAAATCGCTAATTTCTTATTGCTCCAAAGTGCACAGTAGACAATAGCTTGCAGAAAATTTTTTTTTGCCCTCTCTGGCCGTGTAATTCTTTTAAATCACTATTTAGATGTGATGTTTGCAAACAAGTTCAAATATTTTTCAACGAAAGTGAACTGATACTATACGTTAAAGATAATAATATAATATAATAAAAATCTTTAATTATAAAAATAAACACTCTGAACTGTGAAAAACGCGGGATGCAGCAGAAAATGGACTGATTGTCAATCCGCGGAAATCGCAGGATACTCAGCTGGAGGGTTAAATATAAACATTTAACCCTAATCTTCCATTTTACCATCTTTCATTTCAGGTAAACGTTCTGGGACTTACTATATGCACAAGAGAAGCAGTCAAACTAATGAGAGAAAAAGAAGTGAATGATGGGCAAATCATCCATATGAGCAGGTAAGTTTCTATTATGTTCACTATCTAAAAGTTTTAGCAGACTATAAGAGAGAACAGCAAAGTATCTGTTTATTGCAGACTATCCGCCTTTGGCTACCGTCTAGTTCGTCTCAATAAATGGTTGCTAAAATTTTCTATTCAGCATTTTATCTAACTTGTTCATAATGGCTTCTTCAGTAACATATTTTTGAATTTCAAATTTTGAAGTTATTAACTTATAATATTTAAGAAACCCTACTCTGTTGCGTTCATTTTATTACGCCTTTTATTTATTTGCTGTCAGCCCCTCTAAAATTAGAGGCTTTGATTTGAAGTGGAAGTGATCGAACTCAAACGAATACAAAAAGCTCTTTGACTAAAACCGAACTTTTAGAATTATGAGTACGGAAAGTAGAATCTTTTAGCATTGAAATCTTATAAGTACTACAGAATATATATATATATAATATAATTTATGCAATATCTCAAAGTGTTATTTAATACAATTTTCTTCTCCGATTCAACTTACAATTCAATTTTTAGTTTACTAGAAGTGTAAATTTTATACGATCCTATGCCTCTAAGGAATAATATTTTTGACAATCTAACTTTGAAAAAAAAAGTTTCAATTTTATGCGACCAAGTTACAGTTAAGAAACTTCAAATATCAATATTTTAAGACAATTTCATTATTTAAAATTAATCAGTCTTCGGGAAACTCCAGGTGCTGTTTGGAATTATCACATGAAGTCAATAAGTACTCTAAAATCACGTGTTTTTACAAAACATTAATATACAAGTGTTTCATAACTCACTCAGTTTCAAAGACAAGGAAGTTCAAAGAATATAGTTTCAAAGAAGAGTTCACTATTTTTTTTATTTGAAATATTAATGTGTCAAGACTATTTTATAAAATATAACTCATAAGACCGAAGGTCTATAAAAATGTAAGTTATTTATTGACTCAGATTACATAAAATTTTATTTTTTACTTTATCTAGATAATATTTCCTACTTGATGTCTGTGGTTAATACTAATTATTTAGAAATTTGCTGTTGGAATCCGATTAGAATGAATGCCTCCAATTATAGATACCATGTTTGTCTTTAATATTAGAGTATTTTAAATAATAATATTTTAAAAGTTTACTATAAATTTTTCTTGCACTCGCTTTTCTAGAAAATCTGTTTCTTGTTTATATTATTTTATACAAACCCGTGCTGAAAATTATACTGTTCTGTATTTAGTTTGCAGTACGAGTTAATTTAATTTTTTTTGTTATCACAATGGCAACACGTTGATAAAATTCGAGCAATTCAAAGCTTATTTTTATTCTATATAAAATATATTTTGTGAAATATGCTTATAATATTTTTTAATAATTGATTTAAAATAAGAAAAGAATTATACGGCATTATAATAGATGCTATTAAAACCCTATCTTGGGGAATTTTAAGATTATATAAAAATCCTTTTTATACTGCAATATTTTTGCAAGTTATACTAGAAAAAGAAAAGATATTTTCATTTTTAATTAATTAAAATTAAAAATAAATCACTCCGAGATTAACACTTCCACCTTCCAAATTAGAATCGTAGTAGCCTGGTGGTAAGGTCTCGGCTTCGGAACCGGAAGATTTCAGGATTGAGATCTGATTCCACCAAAGAACCGTCGAGTAAGCGGTTCTGGTGTATGTTAAATCCGTTGGGGCCAAGCATCCTCTCGCTAGTGTGGCGTGAAAATTTGGATAGGGGTGAGCTAGCTCAGGTATAATCCTCGTCATCTGACCGCAGTTCAAAATTATAAGGTTCGTCTCAAAATATCTTTAGTGTTGCTTTAAAACGGGTTGTTAATATAACTTAACTAAACCACCTTCTAAATTGTATATGTGACAAACTTGGTCATCGGCAACTCTGTGTCAAATAGTCTAGCCTGTAGAGCTCCAATGTGTTTACACGCACGCACAATGTTCTACAATGAAAAGTAAAATTTTAAAAATGATATAAAATGGATGAATTTAAGCTTAAAACTTTGTGATGTTTTGGGTTAAAGTTTCGAATCGCCTTAATATTTTAAAAATCTGTGTAAGAAAATTTTGTTTTATATAGCTGCTGTAAAATTTCTGGTTATGAAACCCAATTCCATTAAAGGAAAAAATCTCTTACTTGTCGAATGAGCAATCGGCTTAAGTCAGAAATTGTGTTTTTTGTTTATGCTGTGTACTACCAAGTACATGTATATCAAATTAATTTAATATATTTTTAGATTCCCTTATTATCGTTTCTTCTTTATTTTATTCTTATTATTTAATTTAGCCTCGGAGGTCATTTTCTACCGAGCCCAGGATGGGTTGGAGTTAATTTCTACTGTGGAACCAAGTTCATGGTCCGCGCTCTCACGGAAGGCCTGCGAAGAGAATTAAAAGAACTCAAAAGTCACATTAGAGTGGCAGTAAGTTCTCTTTATTATATTTGCATAATGAGATTATCTAAAGACAAGTTCTTTGTTCGGAGAATTTTCCATTAATAAAGATTCAATTTTAAAAAAAATCGCCAATGATGTTTGTATGCAGATATACTGTGGGAAATGGATTATAGTCATTATAAACTCAAATTGACTATTTATAACAAAGCCTCTTAATTTTAGAATAATTTGGATTTACATTCGGCCAGTTATAAGACGGCCAATAGGCAGCGCATGCGTAGAAAGGCTGAAAAATGCTGTTCGGTCGATGAAAAATAATTGTCCCGATTCGACAACAATATGACGTTGTATTGTTTTTTTTCTTATTGTTCATGCGTTTCTAGAATTTGGCTGTTTTTATGGCGTGAAAAAATTGCTCACCTAACATAGATTAATTCCTACATTTTCTGCTCTTTGTTTCTTTTGATACGAGTTTGTGGGTTTTTTTAAATTTCATTTGCCATTTCTCTTTTATAGTTTTTCAAATTTATGCAAGTTGATACATTTTTTTATTTTTATTTTACCATGTTTCTTTGTGCAAATATCCATCATCTCAATACGATACGCAGTGAAAAAGAAAAATTCAGGGACGCTAAAACGGCAATTTAAACCCAAGCATGGAATGCCTGAATCTATTTTATGGAATGGTGGCAAATATAAATCGGGCCCTTTCTGCGAATGCGCTACCCACTGGCCGTGTTTTAACTGACCGAGTGTAAACCCGGCATAATACTTATAGTTCATCAGAATTTTTTTCATCAGCAGTAGATATTCAATTCTTACTTCCATCTGGGTTATTTATGAAATAAACTTGAATTTCCTGACATTTTAATGGAATAGGTAAACTACTTATAAGTATATCACTTTCTTTAATGTATTTATTTCTGATTATTCCCCCACCCCCTTTTTCCCCCTTCTAGAGCATAAGCCCAGGACTGGTACAGACGGAGTTTTTCGACAACTATCTCAAGGACAATGACAATCTCAAGCCATCTGATTTGTTCAAGTATCATCCTCTTCAAACGAAGGATATTGCTGATAGTGTCCTCTATGTTCTGTCGACACCCCAATACGTAGAAGTCCACGATATTCTCGTCCGTCCCTACACGACTTAGTTCTTTTTATATGTTCTTACAAAATTCCTACTAAAAAACCATATTTTATTTCATAAAATGTATAATCAAAGCAGAGTACAAGCATTAAAAATTTGAGCAATGTTAACATCGTAGCTATTCCGTTTTGATAACACGGAAAATTCGCAATTAAATGACTTGTAAATATTCATAAGAATGATTTTTGAATTGTTTTTTCGTTTCCATTTTATTTTCTATGATAATTTATTATGTAATATGCGTCTAATACATTATTTTACTTTTTTCTAATAAAATATTTATATTCAATTTCTTATATTGTTTTTTTTTTGTTGGAATATTTAAGTGAATCTGTGATGAGACCAATACCTTCGAAAATTATATTATTCAAGAATAATTTGATACAAACTATAAACTATTTTTAAAGTAAAAAATTATTTTTTATGTTCATCAAAACTGCTTTTCTTGTAAGTATTCAGTTAATTTTTAGTTCAAAACTTCCCGTTTGCCCTCGTGCATCATTGTACAAAATTTATGAAAGTTCAAAAATTTCAAATGTAACATTGTTTTTATTTTTTCAAATCGAATGTTTTGAGAGCAGTAGAATGAGGAAATTTACGCTTTTTTTTATAGCTACTGTAAAATAAATTTAGTTGGTTTTACATTACAATAACAGCGAATGTATCATTAAAAATATTTTTTTATCTTATTTTGTAAAAAAAATTCTTTAGAAAAAAATCTGATTGCTTTCTAAAAAGTTATTAATATTACCTTTTTAAAATTCTATTTAAAACAATATTTTAAAAAGAATTTTAACTACATAGGAGAAACGAAGAAACTGTTAGAATAACTCATTTTTGATTGAAGTGAAGAACTTGGTAATAGAGTTGAATCGTGCAATATGAATATGAAAAGCTAATATTCAAACTTGCATTTCTGGGAAATTTATCATCACATTTAAAATAATAAAGTAAATAAAAAAAACCAGTTTCGCAGTCTACATCATTGATCCAATTTCATCAATTTTTATATCATACTGATCATCTTGGGTGACCAGCTGGTTCACCAGGATTAATGTTTGTACTGAATATTAAATTTTCAATTAAATATTTCGTATAGCAATTTCAATATTTTTTGTAACTTGGTCTCTTAAAAGCTACTTCAGCTAATTATTTGTAAACTTCAAATTTTGAAATTCATATAACTTACGCTACTGTATAATAGAAGCCTTACTCAGTTCTGTTCATTGCACTATGTATATCTCTCCAATTTTCTATCGGCTCTTTTTAAAATTTGAACTTAAAAGAGAAGAGGAAGTATTTAAATTTCAATAAATACAAAAAAAAAGTTTTGATGAAATCAAGCATACATTTTAAAAATATGACAACAGAAAATAGAATCCTTCAACACTCAAGTTCTATGTATACAACAGAATACTTTTCACAATTCATTTCACTTCATACATACCGGTCCTGAACATTACACTTTTCCAGGTTTTTTTAGTTTGCAGTAGAGTTAATTTAAGCATCTGTCATTGTCATTACAACACATTGATAGAAGCTAATTTTTCCCACGTGCGTGTAACATGCTTGTGCA
>JAPMOR010073475.1:30755-45662 GCA_026543865.1 Argiope aurantia
GTGGAATCGGGTCACGAACCTGAAACCCTCCGGTTCCGAAGTCGAGACCTTACCACCAGGCCACCACGGCCCATTTTAGTTGACAGAAGCATTGTATTGCAACAAGTTTCATGATTAGAGTTCATATTTTCCCTTGGATATCAGTTAATGAATTTATATTGTGATCAAGTGCTTTAGAAAAATAATACTAAATCACTAAGTGAATTATAAATCTATTTTCCTATATCTTGTTAACCTAAAATTGGCAGAGTTTTACTTTTCAGGTTTTAAAATCTGATTCAGCCATATCTACTTTCCCACATGTACAGTTTTTAAAGAGATCTAAAATTTGATGAACTGTAACGTTACAACTAAAAATGAGATTATATTTATGAAGGGTTAAAGAAAGTTCAGTAAATCTTATATCGTCATATTGATCCTGAAGCATTCTATGGTGTGTTTTTTTCGTTTTTGCATTCAACGTAATAGCTACCGGTTTATGTCATAGTAAAAATAAATCTATTTTCTTTTTTCCTTTTCAGTATAATGTGATATTTTTGTGTTTTAAATTTTTTTTTTTTTTTTCTTTTTTTTTCTTTTGTGATTGAGCGATATACAAATATTCATTTATCCAAACTTTCTTACTCCACTGGGTGTCGCTTCAAAACGGGATTCATGATGAATCATCGTTATTTTTCATTTGTATTTTCTACATTTATAAAAAGAATAGAGCTTTAATACTGAAGTTTAAATGTGGAGCTTTTATTTTCGAGTTTAATTCAAATTTGTGTATGATCTGTACTTAGCAAAAACTACTTTTGTACCTGAAATTTCTATCTCAAAGAGTTATATAAATATTTTTTTCGTTTGAGCTATGATCATTCCGAATAATAAAGAAAAATTCATTGAGATAAATTGTTCCAAATTCTCGAATTGCGAGTGAGTATGCAATTTTGTAGAAGACAGCCAGGCAATATACAGCACTGTAGTTGTTCTAAAATATATCATGGTCATCAAATTAAATTAATTCGTGTAGACATGCTTTTTGCTGAACATTTTTTAAAACGAGCCAGCTTGAATTGCCTGATTTGACTTATCCCTCCAATCCCTATCAGGCATCTTATAGAGTGAAAGAAAACATATGAAAATAAACATCTCTGGCTACATAACATGATAAAAGAAAGAGTAGAAAAAAACCCCAATTAACTCCATTCTCCAATTTTTTAATATTGAAATGTGTCGCAAGCCAGTTTATAGCATTAGGCTTAATATGCAATACGAGATGAATGAATTTAACTATGCATCTTTTCAGATATTTCAAAGTACGCACATTAATTTTACTTTTACTTTTGAAAACAGGATGACAAGAACAAACAATTGAACGAACAAAACTTTAAACAGGCCAAAAATGATATAAATCCCTAGTTGTCTTCTGGAGGAATATTTTAAAACCAATAACCAATAGAAAATTTACGTGAAGGAAAAAATAGCTAATCAAACACACTTAATAAATTCTTTTATAAGACAAACGAATTTTACAAAAATAGTTTCCGATATAAAGAAATATATAAGAAAAGAAATTTATGAATGAAATCGGAGAAACTTTTTCTTCCAATCTGGATTCTCTTCTGCTGGAATTATTTATTTCCGTTCAAGCGTGTCGTCATATTTTCCAAATCATTAAGGAAATATTCTCCTCCATTATGTTGTCAATTAGCAGAAATTTATTTGACTCTTCATTGCGCACTTCGTAGCGGTGAATTCAAAGGAAAGTAGACATTTCTAGAGAGACCAGAACACGAAGAGAATCATGTTTTTAGTTGCCGCATGGTAATACTGAAATTTTAGAAGTTTAAAAATTTTTTATTGTAAAATATTTAAACCTTTTTTTTCTAGCAAAGTTCGTTCCCACAGGTAAATATATTTGTTTTATTTATAATGTAGTCTAAAATGTGAATAAGTTTATTGCATCTATTTGTTCAATTTGTATTTTTTAGTTGCCACTTTGAACAGTCACTTTTGTTTTTGAACTGTTTCTTTGAAATATTAATATTAGGGGACGTTTATCGTATTTGGGGAATCAAAATATTTTTTAATGGATAAAGAAGTAATTTTAATAAATGATCTACAAAACAATTGCGTTTTTTTTATCTTCAAAATGATTTAATTAAGTTTTTAAGAAATGCACACATTAAAACTGGAAAACATTAACATATTAAGATTGTCATCGATCCAAATAAACTGTTTTTCGATTTTTACCAAATTCTTCAAGCACAATTAAAATGATATTTTGACTTTTATATCCCATATGTTCGCTGTTCCTTGGTTTATATAATTGCCCGCATTTACATGTGCAGATGACAATTTCCATTTCATTAAATTGTTTTATTGAATGTGTCATTGTCTGTTAAACCGCACTTATCGAGTTTTTTTACTTTCTCGTATGGACAACGTATAGTAATCGTCAAAAATATTATTTTTGGCATTATGTTTATCTTGTCTGTGACAAAAAAACAAATACTTTGGTTAGAACCGAAAATATTTGATATAAGGGTTTTACACCAAATTTGTAAGCTTTAATAAAATTTTGAGCAAATTACGTTCAGAAGTCTGTCTGTCACTACATTCCCAAAAAAGCAGATGACTCCCGTTTCTACTACGACACTAAATTCATGATTTGTACCTTCACGATAAGTTTACGAAGTGATTCCAGTTTCAGAAAGCATACATCAGAATAGCTTCCTCACTTCTTTCTGGAAAGATGAATATCGAAAAAGAATTCTTGTTTGTTACAACTGATTTGCAAATAGAATTATTAGATGGTTTATATATTTACAAAACACTCATCTTAATATGTCATTCCAAATGTCTGTAGAATTCCAGTATACCCTTATACAAAGTGTCTTCTCTAATTGACCGTCTCTAGCTTAATTCTAAACCACTAGAGACAGGTATACACTTCTGCTTAGAAAATGTTTTAAATGGCATAAAGGATAATTGACGTTTTTGTCAATACATATAACGCCAGAAAAAATTAAGAACTTTGAATTTTTGCTCAGTTTACTCGTCCCATGAGTCATATTAATGAAAGTATTCTCGCCAACATTTTATTAAAAAAATTCACTTTTCTAACCGAGTTGTGAAGCTTTAAATTTCACTGTTTTAGATCATTTTAACTGTTCACTTGAGTCGCAAGAATGGTCTTAAAGGGATTGGATTATAATTGATTTATCCGTTAACGTGTCATTAAATTTAAATTTCTTCCCATTACGAGAAAACGAGGGCATATTACTATAACTTTGGAACGATTTTAAATAATTTTTTTCCTAAAAAAATTTTTTAAACTAGCAATTTTACTGTCTTTTATAGTGCATCACTCCACTATATCTCCAAATTATTTCTCAGGTTTTATTATAAAAAACTGATCGAGTGAAACAAAGAATCCATTTATGGTTTGATTGACAGTTGATTTGTTTAGAAAATTAGAAGTTGCAAATATATCTAGTAACGATATTCAAAGCAAATAAAATGTTAAGCATATATACTTCAGTGAATTAAGGGTTAAAATATCGTGTATTGTTCCCTGATAAGTATCATTTCCATAATTTGACTGAATTTAAAAGAAAGCAAAAAACAATGGAATTCCTATTAATTAAACATGTTTAATTAATCTAATTTTTTAATTCCTTTTTTTGTTTAGTGGGATACCACAGAAATATTGCAAAAAATGTTATCACTTAATATAAAACACCATTTAAGTATTCAACACACTCAAAATTAAGTCGAAATATCCCTTTTTTTTATTGATGAGAAAATCTCGAATGAGTAAAAAAACAGTATTCGTCGTGTTCCACAAATTAAATTGAATCTATAATAAATAAATTCCATTTAAGATACCAAAAATAAGATAAAGAATATTTCAGATTCAAGAAAGCCAATACAAATTTGCTTTTAAAAAGGATCTTCATGAGCTTGAGTTTAAAAGCAATACAAGTTATCGCTAAATCAATAAAAGTTAAAGAAAAGTAACCAAGCTCGTTGGTTTATGAATGTGTATTGCAAAATATTCAGGACCCGAATAAGGGAATAAACATTTATTTCTGTAACTATTGCAATTAAACATATACTTAGAGCTGCAAAGTTTCATCAATTCATGTGCCCAAACGTATGAAAATACTTCAGCTTCTGTGGGAGGGAGGGGGGGGGGCGGAATTACAAAAATTAAATTCTTATACGGTTTGCCATAGAGAAAACGCATCTTTTCTTGCAGTCATCTATAAAGATAGTTTCATGCTTCTAACTGTAAAACTTAAAAAAGCAAATTCATTCATTTAAATCATTTATCCATACATATGAACAGTGATTGCGTGACGCTTCCGTTTACTTTTCACAGATAATATAGATGCCGGGAAAGAGTATAAAAAAAAAGGCAGATTTAGAAAATAATAAGGCATTTATTAACCTTATTTAAATTTTAAAGATAGTCAGATAATACATTAATTGAAGTGTTTAGAAACTTACCCAAAATGGACACATTCGAAACAATGCAAAGCTGCACTCTTTTAATAATGCTTATGCATATACGATCCTCATTTGCCATTTCAAGATAGGCATTTTGAATTTACCTGTGTTCTTTTCTTTTTTGTATTGAATAAATTTACATTTTTGAAATAAATATTTCCATCCAAATTCGAGGTCAGTCTCTCTAAATATAAAAGTAAACATATATGCGCGCATATTATGCATAGAAGCGAAAAAATTCGTGTTTATGTAGATGAAAGTAAGAAAAACATTTTACTTAGTGGTAGCATTTTTTTAACTGTAGGGATCGTATAAAAACTTAATTTTTGCATTTTTTTATCGTTTTTTTACGTAAATAAAGAGGCTTTTATGTAATTGCCCGCCTTGTTTAATGAGCCCTTGTAATTGGAAGTATATCTTAAATACAATATTTAAGAAAATAAATGATTTTTTCTTCTCTTTTTTTGCGACACACTGCATAGACAAGTGTTTTAATCGGGCCTTTATTTTTCGATGACGCTGACAATTCGATGAGAGACAAGTGTTTTATCTCTCTACTTTATGATATGTCAAAATATGATGTCAGTATGATGGGTTCCAACTTAAATCTTTTCAGCTACCCCTTTCCAGAACATTAAATTTTGAAATATGATAGATGTTGCTTGTAGCTGTCACTTTGGATCCAGTCCAAAGAGAACGTTACATCCAAATAATCATCATATCCAAAAGGATTTTAAAAAAATACAGTTCTATAAATATACAATGACAGCAAAAAAAATATATATATCAGACGACACATTAATCAGATTATTCATTCGTGTTAACTAGAAGCTTGTATATGAATACAATATGATACAGGAGTGAAAAATATTCGTATATATTTTATTTCATTAACATTTTTTATATAACTATTGACCAATGAATTATGAAGTATTTGTTGGATAAAACATTTATATCAATATGTTCAGAAAGAGATTTGCGTGGTATTGGACTAACCTTTTTATGTGTCCTGTGCCTGGCTGATGGTGGGTTTTCTTCTGGTTTTTCCACATCTTTTCGATTCATGAATGCATGAAAAATTGTTCCATAAGTAATATTTAGTCTCTATGTATAAGGAGTTACTTTTTATTGATAGGGTGCGTAGAGAAAGTATTGTAATCGTGAAAGATTTGAACTCGAAATTCTGACGAATTCCCTCGGTTTAGGTTTCCCTGAGTCCTAAAAAACACATTTATTACACATTATGTTTGTCTGGGAACATGATAGCTCAAAAACACTTTGAGCTACATGGATGAAACTTAGTATATGGAATTACAACGAAATTTGTTGATTTCTATCAAATTTTAAGTATAATCCATTCAAAGGAAAGTCTGCCTAGCTGTTCAACTGAAATCGGCAATTGCAAAACACAAAGAACTACATTTTAAGACACAGGTTTAGCATCTAAAATATAGAAATGTAACAAAATCCGAACCGTATCTGTTAAATGACGGACAGTTTATCAGTATATACTTTCACACGCGTATATATATTGTATTAACTCGTAAAAGTAATGCCTTAAATGATTGAAATTGAACATTACTTGTTACTACAAATCTAGTTTTGTGTCAAAATTTGGCGTTAGTCAGTCGCAAAAAGGCGTAAAAAAACATATTTTCGAGATAAACTCAATAAAAAGGATAGAATGAGCCAAGGATCTATAATTTGTACTCTCGTTTATCAATGCCATGCAAAGGTTATTCGTCTCCTGGCCCGATTTTGTGTGGTGGAAATGGGATGAGACATTTATTGGAGAATAAATGAAAAACTTTCCAAGAGACCTCTTCCACCAGTCTCAGTCTATGTCAACGTCGAAACAGTCATCAACCGTTTTGGGAAGGTCTGCTGATTTTAACATGAATCAGTCATCCTCTTAATGGGTCCTCATAAAACCTCTATGCTGAACCGCCTGGACATTGAAATGGATCATCACAAACGAATTGCTGATCGCTAAGACCAGTGGATATTTTTTATGTTATTTACGTAAGGGAGATCCATTCCTCGCTGTTTTGAGCAATACAACCGATTTAATCGTAATATCTGTGATCACTTCAAGCGACGGCGACTGCAACGTCATTGGATACGGCGACTAATGTGCGTAGTCATCGGCAAATCCCCTTTACCTATTCTTTCTTTTTGAGGTTACTCAAAGAAATAAAGTTTACGAAAGGGAAATCATGAGTTCAGCAGATTCATACCTTACGTATGACTCGGTATATGAATTTGTTACATCAGAATTTGTTTGAGTGTATCTATATATTTCAGCCAAAGTAAAGTCATTTCAAGCAAGTTTGAAGGTAAAAGCGTTTTTATTTCAAATTTGTAGAATTATTTATTATAATCATATTTTAAGTTATATTTCATTTTGAATTGAAATAGATGCTGCTTTTTTTTTTAAGCTGTGTCATTTCCCATCTTTTGCATTCTAACTGAGTATCTGTTTTTCACTTTTCTGATGAATATTTAAATATGTTCTAAAGTTGCAATATTTTCAGTCTTATTCAAATAAATAAATAAATAAAAACTGACAACTATACCTTGATTTTTGTACATAACTGTTTTACTTTATTCAATTAACTGCGTTTGGCGTGTATACACGACGATCAAATTTTCAATTTAAATATGATACGAATCATCTAAGATAAATTACCATTCGAGAAAATTAAAAATTTCAGTAAGATGCAATACTAATGTCATTTAGCGGTATGTTTTCTTTATAATACTAGTAAACATGCAATAAATTAAAAAAATAACTAGATCAAATTCTTTAGTACATAAGTTATTACTCGTTCAATGTATTGCTCTTTACAAAACGAGGTGATTATTTTCTTCATGACGAGTATTTCGAGTATTCCGTACTTGTCTATCTAGATTTATCTGCACTATAATTATTCTTTGGGTACTTTCCTGTAACGATTGCAATAAGATAAATAAAATGCGAAAATTACGAAGGCCCATAGTAGCTTCTGGTTAAACGGAACCACGTGACACTTATAAGTTGAAATTTTCTCATTTTTTAAAAATTATTATCAATGCTAATGCTGGTTGACCGAGTATTACTGCCAAACCTACACGTCTTTTAGAAAAACATTTGCCCATCTTTATGCCATCTACACCATCAATATTTACCTTTTTTTTTACCAATTTTTTTGACATCTTTTAAATTTTTAGTAATATTTTCTTTAAAATGAATTGTTAATTTTCGTGTTTATGAAATCTTATTCTCTTTACAGCGACTTTTTTTTTCAAAAAATTTGTTATGTAATCATATGTATTCACGTCTTCATTTGATATTGATTACACACCACGTGACAGACTTTTAAAAATAAATTGCACAGTTATCTGGTAAAACAGCTATGACTTGGATTACTTAGAGAGTCAAGGACATTTTTTTTTTTTTACCGTATGTGTTATATTTGGAAAAAATTTGATATTTTGGCAGATAAGATTGGGGGGCTGAATAAAAATTTAATTCCGTCATTTTCCCACCTTCTCGTAACCGCATTAAACGGCTTTGTTCACACATCTGCACAATGCCAAATCCAGAAGACACACTCGTGAAGAAATCGCGTATTAAATCAAATGTGATTTCCATGTTTATAGTGGAGCAGATAGTGCCATTGACATTATCCAGGGGAAAATTTGAAAAGAGGCTGTCTTTCAGATGTGCTAATGCGCCTCCTAAATTTTCTTTTGACTGTCACAATTCCTTTTTTATCTTGAGAATTTATTTTGTGCCCGTGTATTTCTTTATTGCATATTCTAAATATTCCAAAAATGGACGTACTCCTTAAATAATTGTTACATAAACACTTACAAAACTTTAAAATTGACTCAGTTTATCTAAATGTAATGCAAAATATTTGAAATTACGTTAATTTAATTAATACGACTCAATTTCTAGTGTAATTAAAAAAATTTATATTAAATCTATTTTACTCAAATGCGTAGTTCATCGTCACGATTGTCATTTCCAGTCTTTTGATGACCCTTGTTTCCTTCTATGATCTTGCTAAGTATTCAGTGTGAAGAGTAGTTCATTAGTATAGACTCTTCTTCTTTGAAAATAATGGAATAGGTCACGCTTACTTGGACTTTTAAAAATGAAAATGCAATTCCGGACATATTCTAAATGTGTTATTCAAGAGATGATGCTGAATGAGGAAGACATTTCCAGCAAACAGCACTTCCTCATTACTGTAGTGGCCTAACATTTTATCTCGAAGGCGCCTTTTTCAATGCCATCTGTCGGTTTATTAAGTATTTATTAAGTAAGATACCAAAAACTTCGGATAACACAGTATTTCACTTTTACATAAAATTAACTTCAACAATGAAATTTTGTTGGTATTTGTTTAAATAAGCCAAAATAATGCATTCATTTTGTGCAGTACCCAATATATAAGATTACAGTTTGTGCGAAGAAAATGAACGTAAATAGAGTATTTCATGGGGTGCAAGAGTGAAATGACTTTTTGATATTAACATGAAAATGGTGGTCATCAATAAAAGAAGTAATTTCTATTAGACAGGAAACTTGAATGTCTTGATAATATTATATACAAAATTTTCAACAGTGAAATTATTATTTTTACTTTCCTACGTTTAATTAAAAAAATACAACAAAAAAGCGTCGGTTAATGACGTACATTTTTCATAATGAGGAAATCCATGAATATTCATGTATTGTGAAAATGAAAATATTATATTATGATATGCGTTATCCTAAATGTTATGTCATCTTCATCCATGTTTTGTGTGAGAGATGACAATTTACAAAAACAAATAAGCAATATTTTTCATTGGATAAAAATCCACACATCCAGTTACATAACTCAGTGCGTTTGATTAAATATTTATATACAATTTTAAAAGGCGTAATAAAGGTTTTTTTTTGCACAGAGACTGTTTAAAATTGTAAACTTTTGAATTTTTAAACCAGATATAACTTATCGATTTCATAAATTTCTAAATTTTTATTTCATGTAATTGACTAATTTATCAAAACTCTTAAATCAATAATCATGGAGAAAATGCAATAAGAAATTATTTGAATACCTTTATACTTGATCAGAAAGACTTAATTAAATCATAACTGCAGATCCATTTAAAATAATTATAATGTGTTATTAAATAGTCAATACATACTTTGATTATTTATTTCTTAAAAAACCCCCCACATTATTCTCATTGCATCAATATAACACCATTTGAAAATTAAGTACCAGATGTATTTGTCTAGACAGATTGCTGTCGTGTTAACAATATCTCGTATATAATAGTCACACATCAACTAACGAAAGTTGTAGAAAATTTTATGCATATTGGTAAAATGCTTAAAAAATAAAAAATTATATTATATATATATATATATACACTTTAGGTTGTTTCCTTATTGTGGAATTTTCCCTGTTTATAATGTTCAGGAATACTCAAAAGTAATCAATAAAATCGTTTTGCACCCCTAACAGAAAAAAGAATGCAATGCCGTATACAAAACTAAAATAAGTACGGAAAGAAAATAGTAGCAATAAATTCCAACTAAAGCGAGAATAATATGAATCAGCATAAATATGATTTCATGAACATTTCATATCTCAGCTCATTGATTTTTGATATAAAGCGGCAGGAAAAAGCAATGTATACAACATCAGAGACGGAGATCAAAGAGGTGGGAATTTTTTTTAAAATTACATACAGTTTAACAAACTACGTTGAACGATTATATTAAGATTTAAAAATTGATATAAAGTATCTGTCCAATAAAATGGATAGGAACGAAATATTATGTTATCCGACCGAACAAACCTGCAGATCTAAATCCTAAATATTTCATCTTATCTACGAATTCGGTTTTATCGAAACGAAACGATCTGCGTCAGCCAGTAAGAACTTGTAAAGAAAACTGAGCACAAAAAGAAAACACACAATTATTTTGCATGCCTTCACTTATCACCGTTATATTTGCAACAAAAAGCCTTCCATAAGTGTTTTTCATTTTCAACTAAAAATTCATCATTCAAAAATAAAATAGTTATTATTTTAATCATTCTGCAGTATTTAATGTTTTTATCAGTGAAATGAATAGAAATAGAAAAAAAGAATTTTTAGATGACACTTGTAATGATTATTGATTTTTGAGAAATGCAAAAGTTTGAAAAGATTTTACATTTTATTTTAATCAGCATTTTTATCATTTTAATGGATGTAGAGCATTGTTTTCAAAATTATCTTCGAAAGAGATATCTTTACCATGCTGTATCTAATGACTGATTTGCCGAGTTATTGTTGATTAAAAGTGAAATATGGCAGTAGCATAGTATTTTTAATTCTAATTAAAATGCCATTAAAAAGCGAATAGTCTCAATTTTAAGAAAATAATTAATTTTGTAGATAACTAAAAATCGTTTTTAAATTTATAATGAAAAGGCATTTAAAATACTTGGAAAATTATAATAGAACTAAAACTCAGTAATTCGAGAGCAAAGAAGAAAAAAACAAATGACTTTTATCACAAATAAAAAGAAGTATAAATTTGTATTTGGGGAGAGAAGATTTTCTCTGTCCAAAATTTATCAAATGAAATACGAAATATTTCAGCCAGTCAATTTGAACTGCGGAATTATTAAATACAGTTAAAATTATTAATTTTAAACTGCATATAATCAAGCTGAAAATCTATTTCGGAGTAAGAATATAAAAGAGAACAAATTTTATTCTCTTTTTGGTAGATTATAGAAACACATAAATGCTCACATTGGGTAATAAATAAACAATTGAAATGAAAAAAAAGATCCTGTGACAAATTGATCCAGCGATCTCATATAAAAACTCAATCGATTTGGAATTATGTTAAGAGTTTGTGCTATCATCTGTCTACCATAATTTTTGCAATTTATACTAATTGTTACTTTATATATATATATTTTCGTCTTTTGATAAACCAATGCAAAAAAATAATAATTAAATTGAAGAAGTTAAATACTGTTATATATATTAAACATCGAATACTGAAAATTTAGATCAGCGTATAAGGGCCAGTCGGATTATTATAAACGTCTATTGCAGAATATATGGCTCTATCTCAGGAAAGGTCATTATGACTATTAACAGCGATTACAGGCGCTCCGGATTTTAATGATTGATGCTATATTTCTTTTTTTTAAAATTAAAAATGAAAAAGTTAGTCAACTTTTGTAATTTTTAGAAGTGCATCTGTTTTATTTCTTTCTATTTTTATTGCTGTAATACCCGATATTTCAACATGATTATTTTTAGACCAAAGAATTGAAACAATAGAACTGATTAGTCAGAAATCCAAGCAGCGCATGACATCATGTAACAGCATGAATATATGGCATAATTTGAAATACATTTTCTCTGCGTACATTTGCATAATAATATCTTAAAAAGAAATTGTTGCTTTCCCTGTCCGTTAACGATCCATAGGGATACCCCTTCAAGTCGAGACAATACCACTGGGGAGGGAGGAGTATTGGATCAGAGGTGATAGTTATCTTATTCAGGCTTAAATTACGATTTGTGGATGAGTAAATGAAATGTATGACTGAAGTTCACCTCGTGATAAGAGATGAGACGGATGAGTAGCTAATACGTACTCTTGGCCCTAGATAGCGCTACTGAAACACCTCCTGAGACGCTAAATCTAGGGTCAAAATTGCTGACATTGTCAGCGGACTTATCTATTATGACAAGTGCCATAAGCAACAGCAACAACATAGGAATACGCACAATTCCGCATAAGGATACCGTGACATATAAATGACATCATGTAACGGTGTTGATACATAGCATAATATGAAATGCATTTTCTCTGTCTACAATTGAATTATAATGTCTGAAAAAGAAATTATTGCCTTTTTTATCCATTATTGATCCATAGGTTCGCATAGGGTATCCTGATAAATTAAATAAGTTCATTAAGTTTCGTCCAACTTCGACCATGCTTCAGCAAATGCATTGTTAATTTTAAGTTCCTTTCCTTTGTTTCCCTTTCACTCTCTCGTCTTTTCACAGATATTGATAAGAAAGAAAACTCCAGTTAAACCCTGTTAATGTTAGGATATTACTATACTCATTCATATCTTAAAATTCAACATGGAGCGATGGCAGGGGCGTGTAGCTCTAGTGACCGGGGCGTCTGCTGGCATCGGTGCGGAGTTGTGCAGAATCCTGGTGCAGCATGGTATGTTAGTGGTGGGATGCGCGAGAAGTGTGGACAAGATCAAGTCCATTGCAGATGAAGACGCTTTGAAGACTTCACCAGGAAAGCTAATCGCCATCAAGTAAGTAGAATCAAATTTTTTTCATATATTGGGCATTATATTTACTTTAATTTTCGGCATACAGAGACAATTTCAACTTAGAATGTATTAAAGAGTTATTAATTTATGGAATTCGTTTATATCAGAAACCGCTTTGACAATAATTATTGATTTCCATGATTTTTTGGTCGTGAACTGAGAGTAAGAACCTGAATTGCTAACTGAGTAGTATGATGAGTAGTTTATTGACGACTTTTTTTGCGGCATTCAAGTCGGCTTTAAAGTTGTCGAGAAAAATGTAAATTCTTATTTAATAGCTAAAAATATTTGCGGGCTATAAGGAGAAATGAAATTTTCACTAAGCCAAGTTTTACGAAGTAATTCATTTTTTTTAATTCAAGATTTTACATTCTACCTTCTACTCTATGGCTCCAATACAGACATTTCATCTTTGATCTTTCTTAATTTAAACAGGTAAAATAACAATTTACAAAGAAATAAGAAATCAAAAATCAATTTTTTCAGACAAATCGACTTGTATTTTTACACCTCGAAGTAACAATTAAATGAAACCTATTAAATGAAAACTTAAATATTTTGTTACTTTTCCGAGTAATAAATGTTGAGGAAAGTTTGTATTGTGGAATGTTCCAGATGATTAAAACTGGAAATAGGCTTAGTTAGTTTTCAATATTTTGAAGAAAACTAGCCTCAGATGGTTATCAAAGAGAATACTCTGAATTTTAGGTATTTCGCTTAAGCCAATCTTTTATTTCAATATTTTAATAAAACATGGCATTTTAATTCGTTATTTTTCTTTCACTTTGGTATTTTACGGAAAATAAGGAAGCTAAGGTAAGATCCAAGCAAACGGAACAATATGGCAAAATGTAAATTAGTGGTTAGTTAAGCTAGTTTCAACATATTTTTGTGTGGATTTCGCTTTACAAAATGATTTTAAACATTCGTATTTTCTAATGATTGTTACTGAATTTTGCCCTGGTTCCGATGAATTTTGGTTCTTTTATAGTTAATCCAAAATATTTCGTTTCAAATATGAATCTAAGTATTCTTAAGGTGTGCATTTTGATTCTTTAATGGAATAAAATAATTTTGATTTCAGTAATTGACTTACAATTTTCTTTTGATCGTGTCTTCCCATGTCTATAAAAATTAATCTTCTTAGATTTATATTCACTCGAAAATTGGTTATATGTAGTGACAAAAAATAAAAGTTTCAAAGATATTTGATCAACCTGTTGAGCCTCAATAAACAATATTCTATATTCAAATTGACTTTATAAACCTTTCCTTTTAACGTACTTATATCCGTGTGCAAGAATGCATTCAACTGACTCAGAAATATAGATGTTTGATTTAATAAATTAGTAGATATTTACAAATTAATTAATTGAGCATAAATGATGTATAGCTCAATAGTTCTAAACGTATTTCAGATGTGACTTGACCAAAGAGTCCGATATCCTGTCTTTGTTCGATGAGATACGCCAGAAAGTCGGTCGACTCGATGTCTGCATCAACAACGCCGGGCTCAGCTACGACGCTCCTCTTCTTACTGGAACAACGGAGCAGTTCAGGAACATGTTGGACGTGAGTAACAACTGAAATTCCACTCCCCTGCCATTATTTTTTTCTTTCCTTTTTGGCTAATGAAGCTGCTAATATCTAGATATATGTAGAATTAAGTTACATTTGCAGGTGTTAAAAGATTAATATCAGCAACATCAATCATTAAACTTTGAGTTTGGAATGGAAGGACCAACAATCTGAGACGCATTTTTATCAAATAATAAAATTCTAAGTGTATTATGTTAGATTTAATAGTAAATATAACGTCAAATTTCTATTTTGCATTCAATTTATTATTCCAATTTTTAAGTAAACGTTTTTTATATATAAAATTATAATCGTTGAAGAGTGCCAATTCTTTCTAGTTGTAAAGATAATTTAAAAATTTATTAAAACCTTGTAGAAGAATAAATGAAAGTAACTAAACTCTTTAAAGTGCGAGTATTTAATATTTTCTGAATTAGAAGAAAGTTTCTAAAATAATTATTTTAAA
>JAPMOR010073488.1:0-19523 GCA_026543865.1 Argiope aurantia
AATAAGAATTTCAATTAAAATTAAATGGAGATTAATTGTGTTAACTATGTAAGAAAAAGTAGGAATCACAATATGTATGCTTTATTTGTTATTTAAGCTTGATTTGGTGCATTTAAATAAATTTTATGTCTATTTTTTATATTCATATTTACAGAATTATTCAGGTTGAAAGGTTAAATTATTTTATATCAATATTAATTTTGTAACGCAAATTTGTTCAAAGAATTTGTGGTGTCAGAGGGTTTTTACATCGGATCTTTACATTTGCACTTAAAAAAGTGATTTATGCATATAAATTATGCACATCACTGCATCAAATTTTGAAAGATGAAAGCAAATTTAATTTTGAAAAAAAAAAACAATTTATAATCTTAATAAAATATCTTAGGAAGATATTTTAACTTTGTTTAAAATATCTTCCTAAAGCTTAAGTAAAATGGCAAGATAAAAAGAACTATATGAAAAAAAAGACTTTACTAAAAGATGAGACAATCCAAAACACTCTCTTAAGCCTTTAAAAGATGCAGATGAATATTAAAAAGTTTGAGAATAGCTCGATTATTTTTACATGTACAACGATAAATAGATTAAGTAAACATAATTACCACATTAATGATAAAGATATATTTGTTTTTCTTATTGTGAGTAAATCAATAATTTTTTTCATTCTGAGAAATATGTAGTGTGGAGGTACATAACTCTACTACTTTATCTTTTGGTACAACAGATGGCGTTACTTTACTAAAATCAAGGTATACTTCCCATGATCCATCTGGGGGATCATTATTAGATTGTATTCTAAATGAGTGTCATGTTTTTCTTGTGTTCGTGTTTGTTTTGCCATGTGAAATGAGGAACTTAAAAAATAATTAAATAACTGCTCCTGAATTTCGTATATTATTTTCATCTAATTCATAATGAAGTTATAAAGAGTCTCGTCCCTCTACAGTAGTAAATAAAGACATTATTCATTCACTAAAAAAAAATAATGTAAAAGAAAATAGTTTCTATAATATTTTGTTGAATCTAATTTCTTGAAATATTTTTTTAATCTATTCATGAATTAGAGTGACAAAATTTAATTTCAGTTAAATTTTAATTTAATTTAATTCAGTTCTCAGTTCAAAAGGTTCTCATATCACGAAAATAAAGGAAATCATGCTTAGGTCTAATTATTAATGTTTTTACATCATAAATTCAAGTTAGTCTACAAAAGTACCAAACATTTCAATTAAATTTCTTGAAAAAATTAGACTATCTCAACTACTTTAATGCTTTGATTATTTGATTTAAAAAAAGATATTTGTATTTAATTCAGTTTTTTTAACTTTATTAAAATAATTAATTAACCGGTTAATTTAATTTATAAAAAATGAATTTTGTCCCTGTGCTTAGCCAATCTTTTTAGTTTTGTTATATGTCTAACAGTACAACAAATTTTATTTTGATGTATCCAAATTAAAAGCTAAAAAATTGCATTCCTTTTCTGTGTTTTGTTAAAAAAATTATTTGCTTCAAAAGTTAAAAAAAATGGGATTTTTTTAACTCCGAGATAAGATTAAATTTTAAAAAGGAAAATAAATTTTATGTTAAAAGAAATTAATGTAATTTCGATAATGATAACAATAATAAAGAGTTATAATTAAATTTTAATTGAAAACAATAATGATATAATTGTAATAATATATTGCAATTACATTTTTAACGAATAGTGAGCAGCTTTAATGGGTATTTAAAATGTTGAAAATCCTTTTTTAGAATTTACTCCTATAATAAAGCCCCTTTACTGGATTGCCTTATTATTTTATAAATGCTGTTTTCTTTTTAAATATACCCATATTCAAAAATACTTTTTTTTTACTCAATTCAATTGTAAAAATTATTATATTATCGTTAGGATTTTTTTCTAATACGAGAAAATTGAATAAATATTGACAATTAGTGAATTCCATCTGCATATAAATGGATGACAAACCACCATAAACGTGTCCTGCACTTTTAAAACATTAATGCAAGAGAGAATCTGTTCTATTTCCTCATGAGGAGTGGAAGAAAAAAAAACTAAAAAGAACAATTTTGAGTTTTGAAGAATTTGCTTATATACTTGGTTTCTTCCCATCTTCGTTCCCAAGGTGACCGTAAAGCAAGGACAAATATTTAGCGCAATAATAATATGCCCAAAGATTTTGCTGTTAGCTATTAAAATTGCTATTAATTTTAAATAAAAATTTAAATACATTTTCGAAAAACTTTTTCTTAGTAAGCACCTACTGTACTATTACTACTAGTAGTATACTATACTACAACTACTACTACTATACTATACTCCTACTACTTTAAAAAGGACAATTTTGAATTTTTCTCATAAATTATAAGAGAATTAAGAACTTACTTATATATTCTATGTCTTCCCATCGTCATTCTCAAGGTGACCATAAGGCAAGGATAAATATTTAGTTCAATAATATACCCAATATTTTGCGTAATATTAATACGCACAAAGCTTTGGCTGTTAACTATTAAAATTGCTATTAATTTTAAATTAAAAATCTAATTAAATCTTCGAAAAATTCTTTCTTATTATGTATATACTGTCCAAGAGATAACTCTTGGAAAAAATTGATAATTCTGGCTTGGCAGATTACTTTTGAGTGTTTCATAAGATTTTTAAGTCATATATAACCGCAGTTTTCAGATAATATGGCAGCTTATGAACATTATCGAGTTAAAATTCATTTGTCTTCGTTTTTTTAAGAACAAAGAAACTTATTTATTTCATTCATAATTGAATCAAAATATTGATTTATGCTTTTGAGAAAATATTTACTCTTTCACTTACGTGAGAAATTAGAATCACTGCATATATTTCCAAATCTACATTTTCTCAAATGAACATCTTAATATCAACAACAATAAATATCGCCATTTTTTCAGAAATAATTTTTTAAGAATTTTTAAAACAAGTTTATGTTGCTCAAAAAATTAGATTAGTCGGATATTTTTCTTTTGAGATTAATTAGCAAGAAACATTCTTTTTTAATTGAGTTACAAAAAAAAATAAGAAGTGTTGACTGTTGATTTAACTTTTTTACTATCTTATGAAATTAGTTAATTGCCAATCAATTAAGTATGAAAGAATTAATTTCCTATATAATGTTTCTTCCAAGTTTGCACCCGAAGTGAAACTTGTTTTCGACATGACTTGAATTTGACATGTTTTTTTTTATACAAAAAAATGCCTGTTAAAAATATGCAACTTTAATTAAGATTTAGCTTGTTATAATATTTTTTTTCTTTTATGAGTAAGTAATAAATTTTTCATCTTTAAAAAACTTTTTTTATCAAAAAAACTCGAAATATATTTCAGAAACAGGAAATATTAACAAAATTTATATTGCCTTTAATATCTATTACAGTCATTTATAATCAATTATTAAGCATATTTATTATAATTAATTTTTCTAAGAAGTGTCTCACTGATTTTTAACTAAAGAGTACTATTTTTGTTAATTTTATGCAAAGAACGACACTCCTTAGATATTGGTTTAATATCCAAGTTTTGTTAGAATAAATCCAAATTTTTCAAAAAGAAAATCTCTTCAACATCTGGAAAAAAATTATTTTTGGATTATCAATCTGCTTTTATAAGAAAAAAATAGAGAATTTTAGATTTCGATTTAATATTAAAGTTTTGTTAGAATAAATTCCAAATTTTTCAAACATAAAATCTCTGCAACATCTGCATTTTTTTTTTTTGAAATATCAAACTGCTCTCTTCAGCAAAAACGCAAAAACAGAGCAATGCGAGATATTAGTTTGAAATACCAATCTCTCTTAAGAAAAAACGGACCAAATATTTAATATCAAAGTTTTGTTAGAATAAATTTCAAATTTTTCAAAAAGAAAATCTTTGCAACAACTTCAAAAAAAATTAAATATCAATCTGCTCTTTTAAGCAAAAATTGAAGCATTTTTTTTTTTTTACCTTCATTTCCCATACCTGCTTTCCTCTTCATAATAGTAAACGGTTGAAAAGACAGCTTTGAAATCAGAAAGAAACTCTTAAATTATCCTGCCTATCTTGAAAAGAAATTTTCTTACCTCAAAGAGAAATGGTGAAAAGCAGCCAAAAGAGAAATAAATTCTTATTTAATTGTAGTTCCATTCCTTTTCGGTCTATTTTTAAGGTCTCAAGATGTAATTATTTTTTGCTTTCTCTTATACATAGTACAGAAAAAACAGCAACCGTCAAAAAAATCGAACTCAAGATTTTGACAAACATCCACGTTTTAGACCACCCCGAACTCAAAAAGAACATTTTTGGAAATTGTCTGTCCATCCGTGACAAAGATAACTCCAAAACGCTTTGAGATGGGCTGATGAAGTTTGGTATACCATCTTTCTACCTAATTTGTACATTTCTATCAAATTTTGAACAAATTCTTTCAGTCTGTCAGGTCTTTCGAATACGATTTAACACGATAACTATAAAATGAAGAGAGCTAGATAGATAAAATTCGGAAAGCAGAATTAGCATCTATAGTCTAGATACCTATCGAATTTTGAGCCAACAATGGGTTGAATGTCTGTCTTTCTATACTTTCAGAACTGTCAAAATTCAGATTGTCTGTCTTTCTATACACCATAATTCCAAAACGCTATGATTTAAGTATATCAAATTTGGCATGGCGTGAATACAAAATCTGTTTCTTTTTTAAATCGGGTTGGAAAAACGCATCTAAAACACAAATTCTATATTTGAATACTATTAACCGCATGCCAGGGATTAATCGCCAAAAGACTCGCCAAGAGTGACACGATACATTCAGTAAAAATGCCAAATTCACGCCAAAGATTAATATTTCGTAACTCTTGAACACCAATGTTGAGCAAGGTGTTTTCTGGGATAACATCTTTATTAGAATGTATGCGAGAAAGCTTTGGGGAAACTACTCCTAATGGTTTATTTTATCTTATCTTATTTTAATTTTTGTTTGCATGAAAAATTGTCGAAAAAATAGTCATATGATAATTTGTGAGAGCGATGTCTTTTAATCAGAAGAGATTCTACTACTCTGTTAATAAAAAATAAAATATCCTGAAAAGTAAGTGACACTTATGTATTGAAAACGCTAATAAAACTGATTTGGATTCGATTTTCATAATAATTTCTTTAAATTTTTTTTTAATTTAAGATTAAAATTTCAATATAATTTATTTATTTTATATCTAATAAAGCTTGATGAATGTGGTATGTGAAATTTAAAAAACAATTAATAATAATTTCTCAAAATGAATTAATTTATAAATACTATATGGCAGCAAATATCTTTTCACGTTATAACACAAATTTATTTTCCATAAAACAATCTTTTATTGCACATTTCTGCATTTGTAATTAAACCAGTGGAAGTGGTCTCCCCTAAACTTTCTTGCATGTCATGCCAAAGAATAATTTTAATGACATTGGGCTCCAATAACTACGAATTATATTTTGGCTCGAATTTAGCATTTTTATTGAATCTATCGTGTCATCTTTGCTTAATTGCTTAGCGAATTATCCCCAGCATGCATTAATAATAACCAAAAATAGAATTTGGGGTTTAAACACGATTTCCTCAGTCGATTTAAACAAAGGTTTTGTACAAAACTGCACTGGTAGTCACAAAATCCCATACCAAATTTGATATATTTTTGTCATTGCGTTTTTGAAATGTAGCATTTACATGTTTCTGAAAGTACAGACCAACAGACAATTAACTTCTTGCTGAATTTGGTTCACATTTTGTTGACTTTGTCTACACTATGCATGTTAAATATGTTTACAGAATTTTTACTATCTATATCACTTTGTTTTGTAGTTATCATGTTAATTTTTATTCGAACAATCGGACAGACGGACTTCCTCTGAGCAGAATTTATTCAAAATGTGATAGAAATCCGCAGATTTGGTGTAAAGACCTTATACCAAATTTCAATCGTCCCACTCAAAGTGTTTTTGAGTTATCTTTGTCACAGACAGAGAGACAGATGGACATTTTCTAAAAATGTGTTTTTCGACAGCAGAGAGGTCTAAAATGTGAAAACTCGTCGAAATCTCCAGTTTGAATTTTTTGACGAATACTATATTTTGCAGTCTATATATGTATTTTAGTCTATTATATACAAATGTATATTGATCGACATTTCAGGCATGCTAAAAGGTGATTAAAAATTTATTACGAAATTCTATTCTTACAAAGATGAAAGAAGTTTGGCAAATAAAAATTGTCTAAATGGAAATCAAAGGTAAGTATTTCTCTCGTGCGAACTTCGACACAAAATCGTTTTCATTTATCTGATTTTTTTTTTAATTTCATAAAGAACGTTTCTTTTTCTTTTTGAAAATCAATTTTATGAAATGTCAAGTGAATAAAATCTAATGATGCCATTTGTTCTTTAGAAAAATAACACATCAACTCTTAAAATTTACTTCAAGTACTGAAAAAATTAAATAAGAGATTTAAAACTCCTGAAAGACATATTGTGATTGCTTTATATATTTTTATTATCCTTTTGTTACATTATCTCCTGAAGGAGATTTCAAAGGAAAAGTCGATTCTTTTGAGGAAGATACATGGCTGATGTTTATTTGAAAACTCTTTCACTCTTTGGATTAAAAAAGAAATTCTGATTGCGTCCCCTCCCCTTTTTTTTTCTTTGGAATGATGTGAAAACGATTTCCTTCAAATTCTTTCTGGCTCAAGGGGAATTCCAGTTTTGCCCCCTCATTTTCTGAAATAAATTATTTCCAGCAAGTAAGAAATAAATTATTTTCAGCAGCAAGCCACAAAAATCAAATATGGCACTGATGCAATAAGCAATATAGAGAAAATCTAGTAATGGTCAAAAAATTCGAACTCGAGATTTTGAAGAATCTTCAAGTTTTAGTTAGTTGCTTTGAACTTTATTTACTTTAGTTATTTTGAAAAACATGACTCTGTGAAGAAATTTCCTATTTCATAGTAGTTTCTCCCCCCCCCCCCATTATACATCCTCTTTGTCATTCTTACCAAAAATCAAAACTCGTTACTTATCTTTTTGCTTGTCAGGAAAAATGTCTGATGAATATCCTAGCAAATAATCAGTAGATGGCGTCTGTGTGTGACTTATGAGAAATTTACGCATTATTTAAATGAACTTAAAATGTGTAGATAAGCTAGTAGCAGTACAAGTGCATAAGATGTATTTGATTCTATTCTGAATTGAATGATTTCGTAAGAGTTTTTTTTTTTCTAAAAGTATTATCAGTTATATTCAAAATGCAAGTTTTCATGACTTATTTTTTTACTTTTGATAGACAAAATCGGTACATTATTTATCTGAAATATTTCATTTTTAATGAACAAAATATTTTGTAATTTGTCCAAAAAAAAGAAATATTATTTTTTAGAATAAACAATTTTCTATCATAAATTTTTCATAATCATAGCTAAAACATAAAATAAAAAATAATAAATTGTATCGTCAAATTTACTGAATTATTTGAGATTTACTTTTTTCGCAGATCCTGGTATTCAATGATTTATCATTTAAAAAAATCGTCTAAAAACGTCCCTTAACCTATAGAATTTTACATTATTTAAAACGTAGAATTTAGAATTACGATTTACAGCTTCTCTTGGAAAGCATTTGTCTATTGAACTTGTCCATTTTTTTCCCTATATATGTTTTATCGAATGAAGTTATTCGTAAATGCTTTAGAGAAAATAATTCTGCCTTTATTTATTTATTTTTTAGGCAATCAAATATCAATCAACATTTTAGAGAATAAACGTTTTTGCTGTCGTAGTAAATTTCATTTCAGCTAAATTTGTTTTATTATTATATTTATGAGATTTTTTGGTCGTTTTTTTTTTATCGTAACAATTTTATTTGTTTTACAACGCATATTCCAGAGACAGAAGGCTCTCCAATACTCTTTTTATATTACTTAATAAAGTTACCTCTATCCCAAAGCGCGAAATTTCCAGATCTTGAACTAAATAAATAAGGCCCAAAATATTCAGTTTTAAAATTCTTTTTTCTGCTTACATAATTGTTATTATAATGAAATGTCAGAGCTGTTTCTGTTACATTTTTCTATTAGTGCCCGTTGCTACAAAAGATGGCGCCACAATATAGTAGAATTTTACATTATTTGAAACACAGAATTTAGTATTACGGCTTACAGCTTCTCTTGGAAAACATTTGTCTATTGAACTTGTCCCTCCATTCCAAAATGCGAAATTTCCAGATCTCGAACTAAACGAATACGGCCAAAAGTATTGGGATTTAAAATTCTTTTTTTTTTTTTTGTTTACATAGTTGTTATAATAAAATGTCAGAACAGTTTCTGTTACTTTTTCTATTAGTTCCCGTTGCTACAAAAGATGGCGCCACAATTTAAGAGGATTGCCATATTAAACGAGTTTCCATTAGCATCTATGTGCGTGAGTTCTCTGTTTTTTACTTCTCTGTGGTATTATTACCTTCAGTACTGCAGAGTCAATAACATTCTACATTATGAAATATTCATTTTAATGAGATATGCCGCGTAATTTCACAGATAGAAAAAAATGATAAACCATGCCACAATAAAGGTCTTTCAGTGGCTATTCTTGGACTATTGAAAAGCGATCACAGCGCCTCCATACTTATAAACAAAAAGAATTACGCGCAATTTCAAAAGAAAATCGGACGATATAGCCGCATATTAGGCCTTCAGTATGAATAATTGAACTTTTTATTACTGCATCTCTTATATTGGTGATTTTATGAAACTTAACAAATGTTTAGAAACGTTAGTGGATCGGATCTGATCATAATTGAAATGAATATGTTGTCCAAAATTACTTTAATAATAATATTTTTACTTCACACATTTCAAATGTTATTAAATGAATATATTATCGATATAATTTTAGAAACATTAATTATATTAATATTTCTGCTAATCATTTTATTTTGTTAATTTTAATTAATGTACTATTAATCAACAATGTAAAAAATAGTCAATATTCTGCTGTTCTTCCTGTAGTTCAGATTATAATTAATGTTACTTGGTATAATTTTCAGTATTTTTCGAAAATGTGCGACAAATTTGGTTTTATTATCTTGAAGGCTATCTTTCTATGAAGTCACTTTTATTGTTTTATCTATACATAGTATAAAATTAAGTCTCCTGAAAGCGTCTACATGTTTAAACTCGAAAAACTCAAGAAATATTTAATTAATATTGGAGACATTTGTACCATTTTGTAGGGCATTTATTGGGGGGAAGTTTTAGTATATTGAAGTCATATCAAAATTTGAAAAAGGAGTTTTATAATTGCAATTTTAATTATTTTCCTACTACGATTCGCGCATGCTTGAAACACTTATCCATGCATGTGCGAAAACTTCAAATTGCGCTTGCGCAAATAGAAAGACCTGTGGTATGCATATGCGATACATTTCTTTATTTACGTTTGATTTTAAACAACAAACTCATTTTGCCCAAAAGTAGGAAATCCAGCCTTTTTCGGAGCACATTAAATGCCAAAACGCTTCGTTTCTTGCACGATAATGAAAATGTAGATGAAAGAAACGTTCGGTTAGCAAATATCAGAGAAAGAATGTCCACACTTAGGGAAGGAAGTCTGTTAAGCGAAATAACCATCTCTCTTTAAATCGCACTGCAAACGAATTACAGAGACAGAATGAATCTCATGAGGAGCGAAGTGATCGCCTATATGCTGACAGAGAAAGACATTTAAATTTGAGACAGAGTAGAAGTGAAAGAACAAACGTTCCTGACCTTTAGTCAGAAAAAGGGTACTCCGTCCTGAATTACAATTCATATGTGGATTATAGAAATGATGCTTCGGTGTCAGTAGGAATGATGTCTATAGTCTGACCATATTGTTCAGCTTTAACATGGAAGGATGAATCAAAAGGTATGCGTTGCTTGCAAGGGAATATTAAATTAAAATCCCCCCTTCCCCCGCCTGAACCATTACATTCACTTTTTATTAATGAGCATCATCTTTACTCGATATCCCAGACCAAGTTTATTATTCAACGGACACAGTTGTGGATAGAGAAGAAGCTGTTTTAATTTCTCTTAATCCACCTACCTGGTCTTCCTCCACACAAATTAAGTTTAAAAGTTGATGCTCCTATTGACTCAACTTTCATGCACAGTCATTTGGCGCCTTGCGAGGTTGGCATTTGTTACGTAGGGAAACACACGGACTTCGTTTCCCCGACTCAGATATGACAGTTTTAGACATTCTACAAAAGAGAGTTAAATTCAGCATTGTTCCAGAAAATAGGGCGGACGATATAAAAAAATCGCACATATCGTTGCTAATAAATACATTGGCCAAACTCTTAAGGGAGCATTCTTTGTACGCGATAAATCCTTGTTTAATAGTTTTCTTAAATACCTCCCATATTGCAGCCGATTTCTTAAATTGATACTCAGGAAATGTGATTTTTTTTCCCCTAAATCAAACTTGCAATAATGCAGATGGGTGAAATTTGGCAAGTAAAGTTTGCACCAGATTGGAGGTTTTCTGTCAATCTTTGGGTAAAAGCCATAAAAATGAGCTCTATCTGCTTGCCTGTCCGTGTAAATTCTAGAAACTAAATAAGCTTGACTGGTGAAATTTGACACTTGTTTTCATCAACTCGACAGAAAATCCACAGCAAATTATGGATCAAATTAAAAGGCTACTTTGTCGGTCCGAAAATTTTATCAACATCTGCATATTTTCATTTCATGTGTCTAAGAGTAGGACAACTCAAATACAAATAGAGCTAGACGGATGAAATTCGGTAAGTGCAGTTCGTACGTAACGTGCAGTACATGCGTGATCTGCCACATCTCGGACTAGAATAAGCGAGACACAGTTTATGTGTTTGCCCTTAAGCATACCTCTGAACAATATTATTCCAAAAATCCAGAAAGCTAGGTGAATGAAATTTGTTAAATGGAATTCGTATCGAATTTGTGGATTCCATATAAGGTCTGTCGAATCTCCGAATTAAAAATTCAAAAAGAAATCTGTATATTTGATTTTCAAAGCAAATGTGAGAATGATTATTCAACAAGCTACGTGGATGAAATTTGGTCGGTGAATTTCTCACAAAAATTTCAGATTTCATGCATGATCTCTCTAAGTTGAAAAGAAGATTTATAAGAATATTCGGCACTCTTTATAAATGGAAATATGGCTTAGTCAAAAACGAACAGGCTACAAAGATGAAATCTGGTATGTAGTCTTTGCCTAAAAATTTTAGTTTTTTGACTAAATTCGTGTTTAATGAGTTTTAAATGCATGCCACCGAGGGTGTGTGACCGCGATAAGTATGAAAATCAAACAATTTAGAAGATGAAATTTATTCCTTACATTTTTGAAAGTTCATTTGATCCGATGCAAGCGTCTTTATATTGGTGTGGCTTGGAACTTTGAAAATATTGCAGTTAATCTCCATTCAGAGCTGGCGATGTAGGGGGCTGCGGCAGGTGCAATGCACCAGGGTCCGGCGACTGAAAGGGGGCCCCACCGTGATTAAAAATTAAAATAGCGTTCTAAATAATAATAATAGCGTTTACACGAACTGAAAGTATACAAGTTTGTTTCCCCGTGGCTGGCTGAGCGTCAGTTGTCGCTGTTAGTAGGCAATGATTGCAGTGATACCTATAAAAAGAGGAAAAAGTTCATTTATGAATAAGGAAATCCCCTTCAGACATATTAAGACAGAGCGGCACGACTTCTGGGTGACTTCTTCCAGCGGCGGCCAGAAATCAAGGCTGATTTCAAATGGACTTGTAAATCATCAGCTATTTAGTTTTTTACTACATCTAATGTAATTAATATTTTCTATGCGTGCATCTATGTATGTTTGTTTCTATTAAGTTGTTCAAACAAATAGTAAAACGGAGATAAATTAAATGATCAATTCCTAGCAATGCACATTGCATTCTGTTTTACACCACCGGCCACCACCGGAATGAAAAGAATTAAGGATGAAGTTTAAATGGAACAGTCGACGGATTTGCAGTAACAGCGTATAGTATAGCATATAATAATTTGATAATTCATTCTATAAATTGCTTAATACTGTTAGATATAACAATGTCCATGCCAAGGAAATATCTCTCTGGGTGTCAAAAAAGAAAATTACCAGAAAAGAAAAAAGAAGAAAAACCTAAACTTCAAGAAGTCCTAAGTAGATATGTTTTCTTGGTTACGAAGTAATTCTGGCAATTAAATCGCTTCAACTTCACAAGTTACAATTCAAACTTCAACTGAGAAAGAAAATTCCACTCAAAGTACTCAATCTTGCAATAAAAATGTTGAAACGGTGAAATTTGTTGAAGAATCGTATGTTTATACAAATATGACCGAATCAGAAAATAATGACGGAAATGGCAATAACAAATATGATCAAGAGAGTATAAGTGATCCTGGTTTATGGGCCAAGTATTATAACAGACAAATTTAGAATGTTTTGTGTTAAAATCGGGCCTGTATAACATAAAGGAGTTTTTGCTAAAAAGGCTGAATGTAGATTATTTTCCATTACATACTACTTTAAAAATGCCAAATGGTGGTTCAAAAACGCAAGACTCCGTGTTTAGTTTTTGTTGTATACTGTTTTCCAAAAGAATAGGAAATGACCAAATCATACGATTAGGGATTACAATACCAGTATACCGGGATACCGAATATCGGTATTTTGAGCCATTTGTAAAATTTTGTAATACCGATATTCACAAGTTTAAATACCGATTTGTCTCCCTAACGGACGAAGTTAATTAGATTGTGAATACGAAGTTGCATCGTACAATAAAGAGAAGTTATAAAATACTGTATGACAACAGATTGTAAAACCTTCCACCTTTTGCTCATGCGTTAGTATGGATTTACTTTGTCAAAATGGGAGTGAGAGGAAAGATGAAAGGAGATGTTTAGGAGGATATTCCAAAACACGTCGGAACAGTTTACTCCTAATGATGGAACGATTTTTGAAACTGATAAATCCAATCCAAAAAGCAATAATGAACTGAAACCAACAAATTAATTTTTCAGATAGTGAATTCGACTTAATATCCAGAACAGGTTGTTATA
Organism: Argiope aurantia; assembly: GCA_026543865.1. Classification (NCBI taxonomy): domain Eukaryota; kingdom Metazoa; phylum Arthropoda; class Arachnida; order Araneae; family Araneidae; genus Argiope; species Argiope aurantia. Next base: position 13,140 of record JAPMOR010073488.1, read on the forward strand.
ATTTAATATAAACTTAATATTAAAACTGGCTGTTGAGGCATTATGTCGGATAGATTCTAATTTATTAACAGCTAATGCAACAATACATTTCATGTTGCAGTCACTGAAAGAACAGCACACATCACTATCTGAAGAATTATATATTACATTGAAAAATCGCACAGAAGAAAGGCATACCGAAATAGAAAATGTCTTACTGTATTTTCATAATTATAATGATTTTAAAAATGAAAAAGAAGAAAAGAGACAAACCAATTCAAATCTGATCAAGTTTATAGTAAATTTTCTTAACATTTTTTACCCACAAACTTATCCACAATCAGAAGAATCCGGTACAGTTATCGGAGATTATGATGGCACTAATGTGAAAGGAATTGTCTCTTGAACAAAAATTAAAATTAGCTATAAAAAATATTCAACAAACCAAAATACAATACAGAAATCAGCTATATCCAAAACCATCTGACGAGTAATCGATTTATTTGAAAATGAGGTATTTAGAGGTAAATATTTAGAAAAAGTATATCGCTAACAGTACCACCATAATTGCTAACAGTACCACCAACTATCGTAGATGCCTAAAGACAGTTGATAATTTTTGAACAAAATTACATTTCAGGCTTAATGACAGTACAATTGATGCATTTTGTTTTTAAGATCACATTTAAAAAAATTTGTCATAGTACCAGACTGAATAGTGGTGTTGACACTTTTTTATTTATCTAAACATTATTATTGCCAGGATCTCCGCTGAACACTCTATACACTTTCAGTGGGTGCCCTCACATGTTGGTTTAAATGGTAATGAGATAGCGGATAATTTAGCTAAGACTGCCTCAGCTGACATATTTCATGGTGATGCAGCACTAATTTATTCTGAAATCTCCTCTATCAAAAAGATGGAGTCGAGTGCACTTTGGAGAGTCCCACCTGCTCACCCTCGGTACTTTGCTAAGAGTCCCGGTTGGTGTTACCGTTTGAATATCGCTAGAAAAAAGCAAACGGCTCTCCCCCCCCCCCCCTTTTTTTAAGTGGACGCACCAAGTTCCTCACCTTCCAACACGGACGGAGGATCTTTGCTGAATGTTCTTGGTGCAAGGCAGATCAGGTCTCCTGCAGTCATATTCTTAAATGTTTAAATTTTACGATTTTTGAGATTTTAAGGGATTTGCTATTGTTTTTGGACTTTTTGGAGATCTTTGGTTTCATGGAGGTGGTATAGAGCAGCTATACCACCTTGGATCAGAAACAACAGCAGCACTTTTTTGTGATTGAAATAAAGAAGATGTTCCTTTACTTTTTTTGTGATTCTTTATATACTGTTATAATCTATAAGTTACAAATTATTTTTGTGATATTCACACTCTCTAATAAAACTGGCAAATAAAACAAAGGAATACCCGTGGTTTTTTCCTTTTCCTAAAATTTCTAATACCGGTATTAAAACCTTTATCCCGGTATTAAGATCTAAAAAATACCGAATACCGGTATTGCAATCCCTACATACGATTTATAGGTGGCTATAATAATTGGAGAAGGTTGTCAACTGTAAACCTAGATCATGCGCGTTCTAATTGTTATTTTTAGAAAAATTACTAAAACGATTAAATTTATACTTATATTTACTTTTAATAAAACAAATCAAGTTAATATAAGTAAGGGAACGGCACAACTCATATTACTGTTTCAAAGATTGTAGGTGTAGATATGTAGATGTAATTCTATTTTTATCGTGTAATAATATTCCACTTCGAGGAACCCACGAAATAATAGGTACGCCTAATAATGGAATTTTTTAAGTTTAATCGAATTATGAAGTAAATACGATCTTGTGCTAATGGATCATACAAACAAAACAATAAATACTAAAAATAGAATTGTACGTCATTTAGCACATAGGTCACGAGAATAAATTATTTCTGCGTTAGGAAATGAAGTCTTTAACAAAATTAAACACGATATAAAAGTAGCCATATGCTATAGTATCCAAATGGATTGTACTCCTGATATTTCCCATAAGGAGCAAACGTCATTATTAGATATATGAATTTTGAAGTGAAAAGGTTAACTATAACTATTTATAGGGTATATTGAAGTAACTTATGTGACTGGAGAAGGACTAGCAAAAACTCTATTGGAAGGATAAGGCCTTTAATCTACTTTGTCATAACCGGTTATAAATATATGGTGACGAATTATGTTATGAATTTGTACATTTTTGTCGCTATAATTTTTCAAATTCAAGTCATTCAGTCCTCCATCAGATTTATGATTGTCAACGCTACTGATTTTCTGTATGTGTGAGCTCTACAAAAAAAATCTTTGTCTTAACATATTTTAAATCATTTTTTTAATTTTTAGGATAAAAAATATATAATTCTTACGTATATCTAAAAAGCATTGCAGTTGTTGCTACCATAAATACACGTTCTGCTTGTTCTGAATTTGATGCTTGTAATGAAATTTTGGGGCATTAAAACGCAAAATCAAAAATTAGGTGTACAGTTTTGTCAAACTAAAATAAAAGTTCATAATTTGTTTCATACTTGAGTAGCCTCTTAGCCGATGCAGTTCCAAAGAACTGCATCGTTGCCCAGGGAACACCACGTGGAGGTGGGCTACTTCCGCTGTTACTACGTTTACACGCTTGGAAACGAGCAGATCGACAGACGCTCAATCCAAATTTGAAATACTTTAGATGTTAAATCGCCGGCATTCTGGCGTAGGGGTAGCACATTTTCCCCGTGATCTGGACGTTCCGAGTTCGAGTTCTGGTTCAGGAGGGGTTATTCCTCCTCCTGTGTTCTATTTGTGAGGTGTGTGAAAGAGCACCCTTATAAAAATGGGTTGTGCAAGCAAGTGAGAGTCATCTTCATATGAGCTGGAAGTCAGACTTCTGCCCTCGTGTGCTCAGGGTTCTTTACCCTCAGAATCCTTTCCGTGGTAACGCGGACACGACATCATCAGATGTTAAATAATACGCCGAATAAGCACATTCTTTTCAAAGCTGCCAGGGGAAACCTTTTACCTTTCAACTGATATAATAACACTTGCAACTTGCATCTATTTTATATTTAGAATATAGCGTTGTTTTGTTTTTTTCAATAGGAACTTGGTTTTTTTCTTGATCGTATCACTCGTGTCAAATAGGAAGTTTTTGTTTGTATTAATTTCCTTAATTCTAAATTTACGACCTTCAAAATTATTTATTTAAAAGGAAACAAGATATTGAAAAATTTTGAATTCAAAGAGGCTGCTGAATGTCTGCAATTAAATGTGTGATAGTAGGGTTAGGTTTAACAAATAGAGACAATAAAAGCATCATATGATTTCTTATTTCTCATAAGGATACAAAAGCAAAAGACAAATTAAAGAAAATAATCGTATATTACTAGCTGGAGATTGAAAGCAATCAAATTCATCTCTATTATCTTTTTTTTTCTTCTTCTTCTTCTTCTTTCACTTGACTTTATTTTTAAAAAAAAATATTATAAAATTTATTACGTTAAGTATTCTGTGTAATAAGTAGAAGAAAAAAGACAAATGAAAAGCAAAATTTCCATGAATTTGGAAATAAAATTTGTGGCCTCTATTGAGAAATCGTCAGTGATTAGTGAAGAGTTTTTAGTTATCGTGTTCGGCAATACACGATTAGACGGACTGAAAGACCGTCAAACCCGGAAGACAATTAGATTATTACAATTAGACCATTAGATTGGAAGATTGAGTACAAAATTTGTTATCTTTGCTAAACTTCTTAACAAAATTTGTTAGCTTAACTTCTTAACAAAATTCGTTAACTTTGCTTATCTGTTTTCATTCATCCGATTATTTTCTATTTTTGAAATATCGTGTATACATGATCCTACACGGGCAGCCAGACATTTCTCCGGCAATTTTCCTCAAAATGCTTCATAGAGCAATTCATCAAATCAACCTAAAATTTGTTACATATCTAATGTTTTAAAAAGCAAGACTTCATACTAAATTTCATCTATTAAGTTGTTGTGTCTTCCAGCGATCATATTCGCATGCACTCAGAGCAGACAGCTCATCTTAAATTTTGGTAAAAATGCTAAATATCGACCATATAACTTGTTTTGCGTTGAACTGCTCCTTTCACGTACACGCAAATATAGAGAACGAGTAACAGTCATACCGTTGCCTTATTTGATCAAACCTTTTACAGAGATGCTTTTAGAGAGATGTGAGCTGTTTCTAGTCATATAGCGATATACCAAATTTCAGCTATGTAGCTCAACGTTTATTTTCAGTTATAGAGTCAAATTGTACATTCTCTCAGACGGATATCTTCAGAAATTTCATTAAAAAATATATACAAATTTCATTCATATAGCAGTTTTGAATCATGATACTCTCGAACACAATGAAGGATTTAGAAAAAATGTATTTCTTACGAGCTCACTGAAATATTTTGATATGGATCACATGACATTACTTCGATTCTAATTTTGTGATGTGAATGCGTTGGTGAGGTGCGGAAACCAGGAGCTGCTGATTCACCAGACAAATGGGTTGCGTGCCGATTTAATCTACGTGGCGTATCAGCAGTGGTCTTCTTTCTCGCACTCTTTCATCTTTCGAGTTGAACAGCGATCACAAAACTGAATGCATTTTGGAGAGAGACATTAATTCTAATACCAGCGCTTGCGTTCTATATTTTATTTCCTTACCTCTTCGTGATCTCTTGCCCATTCGCACGAGTAGACAGCATATTTCTCGGTGACGTCCACAATTAAATGACTCTTTTCGAACTTTGAAATCATAATATGAAGATTTATCTATATTTTGGGATGAATGTTTTTCATAATTAGAATACTTTATATATAATTGAAACATGCCAGAAAGTAAGAGATTCGAACGATCCAATAAGTCCAAAACATTGTTAGTCTTTACTGTGCTTTAAAAAATCTGCCTCTTCTGTTTTCTTTTTGAGACACTTGTATCAGTTCCATAGACGAAAAAGAAATACGTAAATTATTGATATTCACACATCTTCCATCAGATGAATGTTTTTACTTGAATTAAGAGAAAGTATTTCTAATGGCCTCAAATCGACACTCGACATATCCAATAAAATTATAAAAGGGACATATCAGCTTCTGTAACAGATAAAATAAATACATTTCTGGGACATTACCAGGAAATAATAATCATAAAACTTATTTAAAATATTCAGTTTAGGAATCATTCTATGCTCTCAATACATTATAAAAATGATAAAATTTCCCGATTTTTCTTCATGAGATCGAGCTTTTATATTTTTCAACTACAACTAAGGATATAAAAAGGTTGACAAAAACTTCAAAATGAAACTTTTACTCATGAAGATTAAATATAACATGATATCCAAAATAAGCAATGACATATTTTAAAACTACCCTATTTGTCTCACACTAAGAAAAAGATTATTTATGATTGTTCAAATGTACTGTTATTCATGAAATTTTTAAATAAGAAATCTTACTTTACTAATTTTTTAATCAAAATTTCATATTTTCCCAAATGCTTTATCTAAATTTAACATAACTTGTAACTGAAGTCTCAGAGTCCATGTAATGAAACAATAAAAATTAAAATTTATTAAATGTAAAATTATGAGAATTTCTTATTCGCTTAAATTTAAAATTTGGTGCGATTTTTTAAACAAAATAAATTTTAATTGCTCTGAGTACAATACAGATAATTTTAAAATCACTGTTTATATTGTAATACGTCGCCTACTTTAGGAAAAAAAAATCTTTTTATCAATTTTATCTGAATGCCAGATATTTTAAATTTGCCATTGTTCTCTCCAAGAACGGATATTTCTGACTTAGAAAAGGTTTTTAATATAAAATATGTTTTATTGACGAGTTCACGAGCGGAAATATGTTCTTAAAATTAATATTTCTTCCAAATAATACATTTAAAGCATCAAAGCGACAATATTTTTGGAAAACAATATCATAAATAAGTTTTAAAAATATGTTTTAAAAAGACCATAACTACAGTTGAAATTTTTATGAGTTTTACTGGAAATAAAGCATTTTCCATAGTTGATGGTTGAAACAGAAATTGTTTTAAAAAATGATCAAAACCCTTTATTCAATTTTTGTTTCACTTAAAATAAATTAATATAATACCTGCCAAATGAATAAATACATTAAAACTTAATTACATTATTTGCACACGTGTCTAAATTCGTCTCGCTCCAACTATGAGGAAATAAAAAGAAAGTCGTTTGCGTTTTGCAAAGAAAAAAGGGGGAAACCGGTTGGAACCTCTTTCCGATGCATGAAACTTGGAAAATATTTCAGAAATTGGAAAATATTTCAGTTAATATTGGTGGAAGGAAAATATTTCTGTTTGAAATTCGTTTTG
>JAPMOR010073488.1:19533-33756 GCA_026543865.1 Argiope aurantia
AAGTTAATATTGGTGGAAGGAAAATATTTCTGTTTGAAATTCGTTTTCGAGAAACTAGAAAATATTTAAGTTTGAAATTCGTTTTGGAGAAACTAAAGAAATTAACAAATTTATTCCAAAAAGTTGAAGTAAATTAAAATGTTATTACTTTCGATTATTGCAATCAATGAATTATAAATTAACTGATCAAAAATAGCTATTATATCATGCAGTTTCTAATTAAAAAAAGTCTGAATAAACATGAGCTTTAATTACAATTCAACTAGATTTTGAGCAATTATCTTTAACATAAAATTCCAAACAGGCAACTGAAAATGTTTTTGACTATTTAAATGGAGGAAATGACACGCATACTATTGTTATTTAATTCATTAGTTTAAAAATCAATCAAAACGAACAGTTTTAATTCTCAAAATGCAATGAAAGCATGTTTAAAAGCTTTGTCTAAATTGACCTCACATTTCCCAAATATAAAACTAACATGACACATGGAACAATCTAGACTGATGGAACTTGGTAAATGTAGTTTATACGAAATTTTCATATTTTTGGCAAAGTTTATGTTCTTATAAATGTAAACCGTTAATGTTAATTATTATGAAAAGGAACTGTATCTGTCCCTCGTAGGTCTATAAGTGAAAATGGTTATTTAAACACGCATCATGCTGGATAGAAGAAATTAGGTAAATAATTTTTACATCGAAATTGCAGATATTTATTCAAGTGTTGTAAGAAATCCGATTGTATCAGATTGTATGACTGTCCTTTAAAATTGAAAAATATAAATACTTTGGTTTCAACTGAGAAGTTATTGAAGAATTCTACATATCGTTTGCATAGTTATGATACCAAATATATCAGAGAATAAAAGTTTGATTAAAAAATAAAAGAAGGGAAAAAAACTCCAAGAGAACGAAATGAAACTGTGATTGTTATCCATCTGCTAACGGACTGGAAGTAGAAAGGAAATGAATAAAAAGTTCATGTAATGATTACATTTTCCAAATTTTTAGAAGGAAACAAAATAATAAATGCATGCCGTATATTAAACTGAAGAAGAGATGAATACCAGATTTCTGTCTGATTCAGAATTTTTTTTATTTAATCTTTGTAACTGACATTCCAATTTTGTCTGTTATAGTTACTTTTAATTTTCACTCTGCTTTTTGATTTGAATAAATTGGTTTAATGTCTAGCCAACATCGGTGATAAAAAAAAAGAAAAGTAAATTGGAGTTAATTGTGTCCTGCACAGTAATGTGGCGGAAGGTTAGAAGGTTGCCGTCACTTGACTGCCAACTGGTTCAAAGTTTGTTTGTTTTTTAAGAAAGGATGAATTTTTACATGGAAAAGGAAAAGAAACGTTTGAAAATAATTTTATTAGATAATGGAATAATTGTAGAAAATTGTAAGAAAAAAAAAGTAATCATTGTAAGAAAAAAAAATCATAACATTTGCCATTTCCTAAGAAAATGTATGAGATCTTTTTTTTTTTAATTCCAAAACATTTGCATTTATACTCTTTTGTCAGCTCCATTCCATGAATAATAATGACCCTAAACGATTTCTGTTTATGATAATTTTTACGAAAGTAATTGCCATATTGTAAAAAAAAAAAAAAAAAAAAAATTACTTTGATTTCTGCCATTTCTAAATCTGTGCAGCACAAAATTAATTTTATTTGTAGGATAATCACACGGTCATTGATCATTTTATCATGTTATACAGTAGGTCATTTTAATACAGTAGTTGGTCATTTTAATACAGTTGTTGGTCGGAATGAAATCGATAATTTCTGAATAGAAAAAAAATACAGTATACATAAAACACTCCATTTTAGATGAAATATATAGTGAGTGTGTTGCAACTTTCTACTGAACAGCCCGGTTTTTAAATACAATATTTTAATCGGCACAAACACAGCTATACTACAAAATTTACAAAAAAAAACACACACACACACACAAAGATAAGTAAGTTAAAATAAACAGTATGGTGGAGGGATTCCACCGTTTCGTACCGAAAGCATTCGGTGTTAGCGCAAGAGTTGCGCATAGAAAAAACCCGAACGAGGATGCAGGTCTCCCGTTCAACTGCTTGTCTGTAAACGCCACAAGGGGTTTCTGTAAAACGTCACGAGGGGGCGCTCTGCTCAAGGAAAAAAAGAGGTGCTACAAATAAAAAATAGTTGGAAAAGTTAAGTTTGTTCGCAAAGAGTTTTTGGTGCGTGGCTTAACACGCATTGCCAAATTTACTTTAAATTAAAGTATTAAAACATTTCTAATTAATGAAAACTGCCAGCCATGTAGATAACAAAAATAAATTTTAATTACAAATTAAATTAACAAATATAGCTCATGATACATTGGCCGTACATCCATCGACCAGCACGAGGCAGAAGTTCGGAGCAAGCCGGCGAAGCCAGGAAGTGAGTCACTGGTTTTCGTTGGAGAGCAAAGTTCATCTCCATAGGTATGATTGATGCTTATCGCCAGCTGGCGAAACAAACAGTCATTTATCGCCTGTTTGGCCGCTGCACACTCCCCCCGCAGTCTCATTGGAAATGGACATAACGACGTGGGGGTCGAACTTGGCGTCCTGTGCGAGTTGTTTGCCTTGCTGGAACGAGGATAGATGTCTCAGCTGGAACTGTCTTGGTACACTTAGTAGTGGAACTTGTTTCTTGCTTGGCTGGTGGTACACTTGTACACTCAGGAGGAATTATAAAAGCAGGTTTCAGACGGTCTATGGAAATGGTATGGGAAGTTCCCTTGATCTCGAGATCAAAAGTTTTCTGTCGCCTGAAAAGAACTTTGTACGGTCCATCATATGGTGCTTGTAGGGTATACGCACACCGTCATGTCTCACAAATACATGTGAACACATGTTGAGGTGAGGATGCACAAAGATTGTTCTTTGTCCATGACAGGATGTTGGAACTGGTCTCATCGTTGCAAAATGGCGTTTTAAGTCCTCCACGAGCTGCTTGGGTGATGCGTCTCCAGGTGTTGGATCGAAAAATTCACCCGGTAGTCGCAGAGATTTGCCGTAAACCAGCTCAGCAGTCGTCGCTTGTAGATCCTCTTTGAAGACGGACCGGAATCCTAGTAACAAGGTGGGCAGTGCTGCAGACCACTGATCCGTGTTGTAGGCTTTCAAAGCTGCTTTTAACGGACGGTGGAACTCTTCGATCAGGCCATTGGCCTGAGGATGATAAGGAGAAGATCTGATCCTTTTAATTCCTAGTAGCTGAGAGAGAGCACGGAATAAATCACTCTCAAACTGTCTGCCTTGGTCAGTAGTAATTCTTACAGGACAACCAAATCTGGCTATCCAGTGCTTAAAAAAATTTTGTGCTACTGTCTGTGCTGTCATGTCTGGAATTGGTACGGCTTCTGGCCATCTGGTGAACCTATCTATCATTGTTAAACAGTAATAGTTTCCTTGAGAAGGTGGTAGAGGGCCTACAAGGTCCAGGTGTACATGTTCGAACCTCTGTGATTGGTCTACAAATTTTCCTACCGGGGTCTTAGTATGGCGAATTACCTTCGATTTTTGACACGGGATGCAATGCTTAGCCCAATTGTTGCAGTCTTTTTGAATGGAAGGCCAAATAAAACGCGATCGAATTAATTTTGAAGTGCTGCGAATGCTAGGATGAGATAAATTATGTAGTGATGCAAAAATTTGTTGACGAAATGATTCAGGAATATAAGGTCGAGCTGTACCTGTTGATACATCACAATATATGGGAGTTTCGCAATTTGGAAAAGCAATTCTTTTAAATTGTAAAGTTTCAGAATTATCGATTAAATTTTTTAATTCAAAATCAATTTGTTGCGCTTGTGCAATTTCGTTATAATCTATGGGATTTGGCATGTTTATAGCGTTTATCCTCGAAAGTGCATCTGCTAATATATTCTCAGAGCCCTTTATGTGGTGAATATCGGTGGTAAATTGGGATATAAAATCTAATTGTCTTGCCTGTCTGGGAGAGCATTTGTCCAAGCGTTGCTGGAAAGCGTAAGTTAACGGCTTATGATCCGTAAACAAAGAGAAATTTCTAGCTTCAAGCATATGCCTAAAGTGTTTGATGGCAGCATAAGCTGCTAATAACTCTCTGTCGTAAGCGCTATAGTTTCTTTCTGCTGGGGAGAGTTTCCGAGAAAAGAATGCGAGCGGTTGTAATTCTTCATCTACTAATTGAGACAATGTTCCTCCGATTGCAAAGTCTGAAGCGTCGACTTGTAAAATCAATGTGGCATCTGGTTTTGGATGTGCCAATAAAACAGCATTTGCGATTAATTTTTTACAATTTTGGAATTCTTCTTCCGCTTTATCTGACCAGTCCAATTTTGTTCTATCATTCTTTTTCGCTCCTTTTAAATATGAAGTTAAATGTACCTGATGTTTTGCTATGTTCGGTAAAAATCTACGGAAGAAATTTAAAAAACCTAAAAATCTTTGTAGATCCTTAACTGTTTTTGGTTGTGGATACTTGAGAATCGGTTCAACTTTATCGGGTAAAGGTTTAGTTCCCGAACTAGTAATTAAATGACCTAAGAAAGGAATTTCTGAAACGCCAAATATGCATTTTGAAACATTTATGGTTAGTCCATATGTGTTTAATCTCTCCAGTACAATTCGTAAATGAGCTTGATGCTCTTCTTGGCTGGAACTAAATATTAAAATATCATCCAAATAGACATAGCAAAATTTAATATCCCCTAGGATTTCATTCATAAATCGCTGAAAAGTTTGTGCTGCCCCACATAGTCCAAAATTTAAGAATGGGAACTCAAACAGTCCAAATGGTGTACAAACTGCGGTTTTTTGTATATGATCCGGGTGCACTGGTATGTGAAAATAAGCGCGGACTATATCAAGTTTCGAAAAAATATTTTTTCCATGGAGTGCATTGGAAAAATCCTGGATATGAGGTATGGGGTAACGGTCCGGTACAGTACAGGCATTCAATCTCCTATAGTCACCCACAGGACGAATACTGCCTGAGCTTTTGGTGACGACATGAAGGGGAGATGACCAAGGTGATTTTGATGGCCGGCATATGCCTTGATCCATCATGAACTGAAACTCTTTTTTGACGGCGTCATACATTTCTGGATTTAGCCTTCTAGGTTTACTATGGAAAGGCGGACCGGTTGTTTCAATAAAATGCACCGTATTATGTTTAACAGGTTTTACCCCAAATGTTAATTTTGTTAATTCTGGGAATTCTTCCAAAATTTTATGGTATAATGATTCACCCGAAATAAGTTTTAGAGACGTATAATCTGTTGATTTTGAAATTATTCCGGGTTGGGTAAATTTAGTAACATTATCAATAAGTTTGCGCCCTTTGAGATCTATTAATAGATCAAAGGTTTGTAAAAAATCCGCCCCTATTATTGGAACAGGCACATTAGCAATTAAAAATTTCCATGGGAAATTTCGCCTGAGACCTAAGTCCACATTTAATAATTTAGATCCATAAGTATAAATTTTGGAGTTGTTAGCTGCAAAAAGTTGCAGGGAATCAGGTTTTAGATTTTTTTGGTTTTTGTTTAGCGGTATGCACGAAACATCAGATCCAGAATCTATCAAAAATTTTAAATGGGATCTCTTATCAAAAACATGCAAACGATACGATTGCGCGGCTGCCGCCGATGTAGGTTGATCGACAGCCGCTATTGGGAGTTTTCCTGATCCACGTTAGTTGAGTACGAACACGGCGATACGCACTTCAGTGCCTTTTCTCCGAAACGCGAATGATAATAACAGAATTTTCTCCCACGATCACCGGAACGCCCGCGAGAAAAACTGCGCCGTCTGTTTTTCCGATGGAACGGGCCTCTGCTTCTGTCGCGGGAAAGCCGTTGTACCTGCTTACTTAAAGCGGCTATTTCGCTTCGGAGTGCAGTAAACTCATCCTGAGTGGAAGCTTTCCGCATGGCAGTACTTTCCGCGCCTCGGCTGACGGCAAAGACGCTGTTTTCTGTTGAGGAAATACGGACCTCGGCAATTTTGTCAGCCATGTTGGCCAAATTGTCCAGGGGTTCAGAACTTATTGATAAAATTGCCTGCATTTCTGACGGCAGTCTTTGCAGCCATAAAGTTTTGAGAAAATCGTCTTTTATGCCTGTGCCACCACCGAGTTCGCGCATCTTTCGGAGTAACTGTGACGGTTTATCGGCGCCTAAATGTAATTCAGAAAGCAGTCGACGGATCTGTTCATTTTCCGAAGCGGAAAATTCGGCTATAAGTCGAGCCTTTAACGCATCATATTTGTTGGTGTCGGGGGGTGCAAGTAAAATATCAGCTACCGCTGATAAAGTTTCCGGATCAATAGACGCAATCAAATGATTGTATTTTGTAAGATCATTAGTTATTTTAGCTAGAGCGAAATTGCTTTCTACTTGGATGAACCACAATTTTATATTGTTCCTCCACAGCGGCGGTATTTTCACCGAAAGATGGGACACCTGCGACTCTGTCGGAGGGTCAGCATTGACAGTTTCGTTTTCAGTATTAAGCATTTTTGGTTACTCGAGGTGGAAAATGATAATTTTTACAATAATTACGAGTATTAGAAAAAGTTATGATTATTTAAATATACTTTTTTTAAATTATGAGTTAAGAATCATAATAATAAACATGGTAGCCAAAACGAAAGTAATAAGAAATTAATACTTCGAATACAAAAAATAACATGAAAAATAATACTGAATATAAATAATACGATTTCTTCGCCAAAATAATGGGGAAATGAAATACTGACCAATCACAGAGAAATGAAAAGAAAATTCGAACACATACCTGGTCCTTGATGCATTATTACTTCTCGGAACGATTATCCAAAATAATCCATAATGGTTGGTAAGTATGAAAAATAATTGAAGAGCTCAATTACTAAAAACTGATTTGAGCATATTTTAGAAATTTCGAGGCTGGACTTCGCAAGTTTTAGAAAAGTAAAAAAGAAATTGCCGGGTCACCAGTTTGGTGCGTGGCTTAACACGCATTGCCAAATTTACTTTAAATTAAAGTATTAAAACATTTCTAATTAATGAAAACTGCCAGCCATGTAGATAACAAAAATAAATTTTAATTACAAATTAAATTAACAAATATAGCTCATGATACATTGGCCGTACATCCATCGACCAGCACGAGGCAGAAGTTCGGAGCAAGCCGGCGAAGCCAGGAAGTGAGTCACTGGTTTTCGTTGGAGAGCAAAGTTCATCTCTATAGGTATGATTGATGCTTATCGCCAGCTGGCGAAACAAACAGTCATTTATCGCCTGTTTGGCCGCTGCAAGTTGAATGACTTGGAACAACACAGTTAACCAAATTTGGTCTAGGCATCTTAACATCAAACGCAATCGGTACAAGTGAATACAGCTATAATTTTTTAGGAATCAGTTGTTTTTAGAGTTGCCTGCTTTCAAAATGGAATCATCACTCAATGATACTTTCTCCACTATGCTTCGTGCAAAATGTGGAATTCATACAAATAACGATGGATTTATTTTCAAACAATCTACTTGAGAACTGCTTTCAAAAGGAAACAATAAGGTAATACGGCAAAAATTTGCTGATTGCATGGGTTTCAGTTGCTGCCAAAACCATTATACAGCCATTACGATTCAATAAATAGTGTAAGAATTTCAAAAGATTTTATCATAAATATTTTTCTGAATTTTTTAATATGCTTAATAGTTACTAAGGGTTGTATTCCTATCTATATATGGAAAAACCAAGTTATTATTTAATGCGTTAAAATTTCAGTATAGAATAATTACGATTCACTGGAATTATTCAAAACAGATAAGCTTTAGTTTTTGTGCGCTGTTTACTGAAAGTTTTTATGTTTTTTGAATTGCTTGTTCATTTTCAAGAAAAATTTCCCTTCTGAGATGCTTTTTTTTTATTTCTTTTCAAGGATGAAATGCTTCATTAAAGTTGCAATCTGAATTTAAATGCTCACGTCAATCTGTTGAGTTTCTTATATCACCACTAACAACATTGTTATGCGGAAGAACGAAATCTTAATTAAAATACTAAATGAATAAAAAATATTTCTAAAAGAAAGAATTTTTTTTAAAAATGAAAGAAAGAAAAAGAACGCCTCTCAAAGTTCTAGAAATAAAGAAAAAATAATAATAATTTAAAAAAACTTGGAAGAAAAGTAATAAAAAAAACTAAGATATGATTATGCTACCCTTGAATGGAGAAAATAAACTGCATGTCCATTTATTTTGTATTATTAATAAATTCCAGCAGTGATGAAAGCAGTGTTTTGAATGATTCAGCAGTTTTTCCTTTAAGTGACATTCCACATCTTTCCGTTGGGATGTTATTTTTTCTTTGGCCTCAACATGTTCGATCATGTTTAGACGCCAGTTAGACGATAAAAAAATATTAATGGAAATCAGTTTCACACTTTCCTTGAACTTGCACTGCATGTTTCGACAACGGTTCCAAAAGGAAATTAAGAAATATTAAAAAGTTTGACCTCCCATCCTCGGAAGAGCTCCAGAAATCTATTTATTATTCAGCAACAAATTCGTTTCCTGGAAAATTGCCATAATAATAACTGTTAACACTTCGTTATAATCACAATGTATGATTTATTGCAATTACATTTACATTCATACGCTTTCAAGAGCTGTATTCTATTGCATTCTCAATTTCCTAACCCCTTTTTTCCGTATTCGTCTCATTTAATTTTTGCAATAGCAGAATACTTTATTCGTATAAAATTGTCCCTAATTAACTAGCAATGATTATCATCAAAAATGAAATCGTTCATTTCTTCTGAAGCTTCTGCTCTTCTTCTTATTACTGCTTTGTCATTTACCCTTGAATACCAACAAAAATGTAGACACAATTTTTCATTTTCCGTGAATATTGATATTCAATCACCATTTGAAAAGGATAATAAAACTTCAAAGTGAAACTTCAGAACAATATCACGTTTTTGTAAAATATTTTGCAAAAGAAAAATATGTATTGTACCATTTATCCAAAACATTGAAGCATTATAATATTCACCCTTCGTGCTGAATAACTTCTTGTATCATGTAATTTACCTAAAAGTATAACTGTCTGTCTGTATGTCGGCCGCGTCTGTCATATAGTAAAATTTTCTATTACTACTTTCTTTCCTTCATTGACGATTTTCGTCTAAATCAAATCACAGATTGATTGCCAGTTTCAAGAACATTATCGTGCTTCGAAACATAGCAAGAAAAATCGAAAGAAATAAATTGGAGACATTCTGCTACAAAGATTGCCGCACGAGTAGCGAAACTTTTGGCGCTTTCTTAAAAACGGACAGTGAGTGCCTGAGAGATGGCGGAATGATCTGACATGCTTATTAGGTTTAAATTTTTATTTTGAACATCATTTGTAAACTGAAATGCTCATTTTTTTTAAGTGCTAGAATAATCTGGTCAAATTTTCTGCAATTTTCATTTTAGTTTATACTAGGAGAAAATGAGGTGCAAAATTTTCTGTAACTCGTCGCTTTCTTATCGTGTTAACATGAACACGGTTGGACAGACTTCCAATGCTTTTAACGAAAATATGATAAATTGCTGAAACTTTTTTCGAAAATAGATGAATCCACGTACAGTTTTGATAGAATGTGCATCCACATGTTAACTCTCTGTCACATTATGCCCTCGTGCGTGTTTGAACATTATAAATGAAAAACGAGACAAGCAAAATAAGTGAATTATAATGTCCGAAACTTTAATAAAAACAGTAAATCTTTTCTTGGCTTTTCACCATTTTATATGTTTTCTTTTGTATATGCAAACACTCACACACACACACACACAAACTAATCAAAATGATAAATTTAATTTAGTTATGTTTTTGTCAGATTAATAATTTATCTCTACTAATAGTACATAATGATGTTTATAATTTTTATAATGAATTTACATAATGAAGCTAAACCCAAAAAGCGTTTCTGTGTAAATATATCGTAAAATCAAAAGGTAAAACTCCCGTTCATTTCAAACGAAATAAAATAAAAACAGTTTAGAATTAGCTTTGAAGAATTAGCTTATTTGTGTGCAATTTGCATAGAGAAAGAAAAATCTTATACAAATTCACTCACATGAATGCCAAATTCAGTTCCTTATAATGTTTGAATAAGCATTTCGGAGAAAATAAAAATGATCAATATATTTGTCGTAAATCAAGAAAATAAAAAATAAACCAGACGATTTATATAAAAGAAAAACTGTTGCACTATTAATTCAGAAATATTACCTAGCATAATAATAATTTTCAAAAAAAGAATAAATAAATATTCAAATATTTTTACAAACGATTTTTCCTCTTTAGCTTATGTTTCATCGTTTTCTTCGATAGCGTATTTCCGAAAATAATTAAATATACTTTGATCAATAATTATAAAATGAAGGGCAGAAAGGGTTTTCTTATCATTAACTTACAATTTATAAACAAAAGGTGTTTCATGAAATGGTTATTTGTTACTCAGATCATAGCAAAAGATGAAACACTATTGTCAAAAAGAAATTGATTATTTTAATCTTCTTAAGTCAAAGGCTAATTGTTTATGAACCATTCGTATTGTTATATAATGAGACAACTATTTTTTATAATTTGAAGGGTCATTTCTCTTTCAATCAATGATTTTTAAAAAAACATAACATTTTTATAATATTGAAATATTATTAAAATGTTTATTACTTTCATGGTCTGTTGTCTAGTATTTCAAATGAATTCATTTTCTGAATCAATCTATAGCTCCATATAATACAAAATGTTAAAATTTATTGATTTTTGTTCATATGCAAGCGATCTTGCTTTCTGCATTGTTGATAGTAGGAGATTCAGAAAGGAATCCAATTCAGATCGTCTATTTATCCCTATCTATGGGATGAAGAGACGACGTTAGAGATACTGAGACAAATGGACGCCAGATGGAAGAAGTTTGGTTTAAAGTATATAAATTTATCCAATAGAAACGAAATCTTCAAATTAATTCAATATAAATAAAAGAAATGAACTTCTGACAGCAATTGATTTCTACAACAGCATAAAACTAGTATTGAGAAAAAGCTGGAAAAACGCAAGAACTCAAAAATTAGAACTAAGCAAGTATTTTAGAATTTTTATAAAGGATGCTGTTTTTTATTTTTTCAATTAAATACTTTTTATTTAATTAAGTACATAAATTAATTAAATATTTAAATTTACACTGAATATCAAAAATTGCAACAATGGAAAATTTTTCTTACAACAAAAAAGAATTTAATAGCTAAGCAAGTGCTTTTAATTCAAACATTTGATAAGACGAAAATCGTGTTAATACTCAGTAGGTTATTCTTTTTCGTGCTACTTGAAACATGGACCCCTTTATGCGTATTTCATGCACAAAATATGCGTAAAAATCTTTTCTCAGAATAGATGCAGAATTGTCTTATAATAAAAGCGAAAAGAACATTAAATTAATTCATTTCTTTGCTATGAAGCTTTCATCTCAACCATATGAACATTGTGTAGCGACTCTTTTTGTAAACTTCAAAGAGATCATAATTTAACATCAAACAAGCCAATTAATGAAAATATAAATTAAAATAAAATAGATGATATCACTATTGGGCAATAAATTATCACGTGTTGCATCTTCGAACCCAAATGCTTTAGAAATGCATTACGTCATTCACAGAAGGAAAAATAAATATAATTTTAAAAAATGAAGGGATAGAAAGCTAACCTGTGTGAGTATAGTAGCTTCCAAGTTGAGCGAGTCAGCTAATGAAATTTTTTTATGAAGAACACCAAAATGATGAAACTTTCATAGATTTATTGTTTCACCACATTAGATTAGCGTAAAAGTAAATATTTGTCATTTTTCATTATATTATGACGCTTAAAAAAACTGCTGTTTCATATTTGTAAAATAATGATAAGATATATATAACTCTTCCTGTAGGTCCCCCCCCCCCTCCGTTTTATTAGTAGCTCTGCACCCAAGATTTTATAAAATGATCATTTCTCTGTAAATATGCAAGTGTGAAATCGGAATTTTCTTGAGTAGTAAATAATTTTTTTTATATTATTTATTCGAAAATTTGTAGATATGGTGATTAAAAATCTAAATCTGCTTTGGTGTTAAAATTTTAATTTTGTGGGAATGGTTCATTTGGGGGGGGGGGTAATTCGATAAATAAGAATTTATAAACCGACAATTTTCGTGTTCTTTTGCTAGGAACAAAAGCATATAAAGATTAATTATAAGAAATATTTTTTACATTTCTTTTCTATATTTTCTTTCTCTGCAGTAACTTTATATCAAAAGAGACATAAAAATCTCACTGATTTAAGTTTAGTTCGTCATTTAACACACGAAGTTGTGCATTTGAAACTATTTTAATAACATCGAAACTATTGAAAAAAATTGAAATAAAAAGAGATTACGTTCTGATTAAATTAAATATTCAGTTTTATTATTTGCAGACTGTTCTCGATCATTTTTTAAAACAGATTGTTTGATTTGTTCTTCATGCATTTCCGGAGAAATCTCATTTTTATTCCATGCACTTGTAATGGAAATATGGAATTAAAGATGGTTGGATGGAAATATAAATTACTTTTAATATCATATTTCCTTTACTGGTAATCAAATTGTGACGCGTGTGGCCGGAAAACAGTCCGTCGTCAACTATGAGAACCTTCTATTTTCGCCAATATAAATATGCAAAATGTTAAATCTGATGCTTCATTTGGCATATTATTCTCGATAAAATTAAGTTTAACGAAGGTAGACATAACCTCCAGAATGTTTTCCGCTGAACGATTTTTTTTCTTTCTGTTATTCATTTTCTAATCCGCACAAGAATTATTTAAAAAACTAATTTTTTTCTCATTAAGAAAAATATTTATTATACGGTTACGGTTATCGAATGATTTTTATTTGGACTCACTGGAAATATGTCATCTACGCTGGATACTGCTTGACATACACGAAAAGGAAGGTAAAGAAAAACAACTGAATCTTCATCAGCAAAAAAGACATAGTTCTTAGTTTTTATTTGATAAAGAAAAAAATAAGCAAACAACTAAAACGAACTACTATAAAAAAAACTATTTATTATGGTTTATGGCATTTCTCCTTAAAGTTATCGATTAAAATTTTGTAACATGATTATAAGTTTTCAAAATATGATTTTGTTTTTAATGAGAAATATACATTTTCTTTTTAAGATTTGCATAGTGCTTCTGCATTTATTTCTCTCTCTTTTTTTAGTATGATCTGAAAAAACTCACCAATTTAACTTTCGAGTCTGACCTTCTTGTTGTTTAAATATTTTTACAGAAGATAACTGAGATGTGATAATTTGAGGGAATGATTCTCGCCCCCCCCCTTCCTTTCTACGTCAATGGGTTTGCAACTGGAAACGGTGCATGACTATTTTTTCGCTCTCAAAATACTTATCGATGGAAAAAAAATAAGAAAAAACTCATTAATGTCATTAATGTAAGATGTTGCTTATTTCAGACACATATAGGAAAATCATAAAGATATGGATATGGAATCAGATGGAATGGCTCAACAATACAATTTTAAAATGTTGCACATGACGCTGCGCATTTATTATTGTATGCCCGAACAGCTCAAAAGATTTTTTTTTTTTTACAGAAGTTTATTTTTTTAATAAAATTTTTATTTCTGTATTTTCAACCTATCTTGTTCTATTCTTTTGTAGTGTACTCTAGTGCTAACATAAAACTGACGTTTCAATTCAACCGTTGTTGGCTATTTGTAGAAAATCAAAAATAGCATTCAGTTTTGGTTTGCACTCTAATTGCTTCCTTTATTTTCCAAATCCCACAATAGGTTGGAATAGATTATTTAACAAGAACGTTTTTGGAGCTAGATCTGAATTACATCCAGTAATGTGCAATAATATCACTACTAATTCTGAAACGCTCGATAGTAAAAACGTAGTGCAGGCGTTCAATAATGTAAACAATTAAGATAGGTAATGCACCAATATTACTGTTCCGCTGCTTTTTCTTATATGTTTAAATGATATTTCGCCCTTCTAGTACAAATAGATCCTTTTGGACATGGAATTGAAGTAGCAGTGATAACAGCACCATCTTATGATTTAAGAAGTAATAATCCTTATTGAATTATTAATCTAGCAGCTTCGACTAAAATCCTCTTTTTCATTTC
>JAPMOR010073491.1:0-15597 GCA_026543865.1 Argiope aurantia
CATTGGGAAAACAAAGAGACAAACACTTCTAAGATCTGAAGTCTATCTCAGTTCGTTATATCTTGATTAAATGTTTTGAAATACGAAAAAGAAGGTGCGATTTTTAGTTAAATTCAATTATTTAAACTTTAGTTCAATAAAAGTTCCTAATTAAAACACATTTTAAAAAATTATCTTTTTGAATAAGTACTAATATGCAATGCTAACCAGCCCCGTGTATGGTGCCAACGTACCCCGACCCCGGGGCAAGTTGACACCGATGGTGGTAGCTCATTCAACTCGATATTCTTATTTTTTAACTAAATTGTTAACACCGTTTTATACTAGTCAAAGGATGTAGGAATGTGTTAGGATACATATCAGCCATTTAATCATTACCAAAAAATAAAGTCCCAATCAAAATTGGGGTCAATCTGCCTCGGTCTCTCCTATTAAAAAATGATTATAAATAATTAGAATTCTATTAAAGTATTTTATCTAATGTCTAACTTAAATAACTGCTTTCTAAATTAATAGCAAATAAGTAGTGAATTTTTATCAAAGTTAAAGTTCTCTTTCGCCATTTAATTAAATGGGCTTAAAATGCCACTTTCAAAATAATGACAATTATTAAAATCGGCCTGTTCTATACAAAATTAGCGTTTACCTAAACTCGTCCCTTCATATAATAAAGCAGTTATCGAAAACTCTGTAAAGTTTTCAGTGAATTTTCCATTCAGTTTAAAAACGGTCCTTCTTATAAAATCAATTCGCGAGTTGCCCTCAAATAATATTTATTTTGTACATGGCCATCAGACCATGTTTCATTAAAAATTCCTACTGTTTTTATTTTTGCATTAGTGTTTTATCTGAATTCATTCAAATTGCTGTCTTTTTTTTCCAGGTGATTATTATACTAGAGAATGTTTCAGAACATGTAAACCGTGGATCTAGAAATTTTCCAGGATGACTAGCCATCACAAGACTTTTGAAGCAGCAGATGCTCAAGTTACCGAATTTGCTTGAATATTTATTTTCATTCTTAGATTTGTCTATGTGTGAAGATGAGAAAGAACATCAACATAAACAAGATCTGAGCCAACTTATTGATGGAAATGAGTAATAAAGTGCATTATCTATCTAAAGAAACTGACATGGAATGCCTCTAAATGTGCGTACAATTGGCACAGCAGGCCAGCAGGTGTTGGAATTTGTATGCGAGTTTGTTACGATATCATTTTCAAGGTTGATTTTAAAATTTGGAGTTTACTTTTTCTTGGACGCTGTATTTAAGATTGACTTATGAACAACTACTACCAGATTAACTGGATTTGGAATATATGCTGTATTAACACATCTTTCATAAAGTTCTTAAATTTGGGGATTGTTTTTATTTCGGCCAAAATTATTTCTAGATTTGCTTAAAATAGCTAGGTTAGTATGTACATTTAGTTATTTATTTTGAATTGTAAAATTTGATGTTATAAAAGCATCTAGACCATTAACGATAGATAAATCTTATTTATTTGCATTATGGGTACGCTTTATATAGATCCATAGTAACTTTACAATTGACATGGACTTTTGCTCAAGCTTAAGAAATTATTACTTTCATAAAATTAAAATTTTGCATTTGCTACTCCACAGAGATAATTTTGCTTTCCTTGGATCTGTTCTGGGCTTTTAAAAGCTGATCATGTTGAGTGTATCTTCTAATCGGATGTAAAGCTGACTTTCATACTCTGTTTATTGGCTATAATTCGGAAATGTCCCTCATTTCAGTAGATACATCTGAAAAGGTTTTATTGTTGTATGATTATTCTTTCTTCCGCATTTGAATATGGTAAATAAGCAGAGTTTTAAAATAAGATTGTTTAGTTTGACTATATTGCGAAAATCATCTTTAGATGAAAAGTTATATATTTTACGACATATACTTAAATGTGCAAAGCACCATAAAACGCAGATGCAGAATCATTAAAATCACCAGGCCAACTCATTTCCTGCCCTACATCTTCCAGCTGGATTGCAGTTTACAAAATACATTTCGACAATTTTTTTAAGCACAATACTTTATGTAGTTCATGCAAAGCAAATAGACATGAAAACAGAAGTTATAAAACGGACTGAATTTTAATTTACTTCAATCATTTGTCCAGAAATATGAAGTCCCCAAAAAATAAGAACAAGCTGATAGCCTTAGTATTGTACGACCCGCCTCGCAATACAGCAAAAGGAGTACAAATAATTTTACTTACATCAGATGTATATCTAACCTATATACTGTCAGCTACAAAACATTAATACTCATATCGTCATATCGCCCATGTATACTGCTGTACTCTGAATATGCAATGTAATCTACATATGTACTGAAATGTACTCTGTCCATATCGTTATTACATTTTTAGAGTATATATGTATGGCAACTATAAAGTGGTCAAACCATGTGCCAACTCCTTCTGTCAGATGTACATTCTTTCACTGGGAATGTGGTAGTTGCAATTGCACCATTTTTCTGCCCTCGAGAAAAGCGGGGATCCGCTTATTTATCCAACATCTTCTCATTCTTCTGTTTGAGGTGCTTCCTCGTTAAAATGACAATATCATTCAAAATATATGAAAGTTTTGTCTAATTTAATAGCTATTTACAATTAACAAATTATCAAGATAAAATTCATGGGAAAATGTGTCTAAAAGTATTGTAGAATGTGATGGAAATATAGATTCTTTGTATGACTACATTTTTCCTACATATCAATGCTCAGCCAAACTCTTGGCATAAATTAGTACTTGAAAATTCAAATTTATGTAACTGAGCTATGAATGTATTCTGTTGCAACTAATAATTTTAAATTTTCTCAATCGTGTGTTTTGAAATGTATAGATGCTATGTTCAATCAATTTTTTTAATTTATTTTTGCACTTTGTCATTCATGGAGTCTCAAAATCTTGAATTCTGTAATCATTTGTATTTTGAAGTATAACGATTTGAATTTTGTTATTAAATATTTTAATATCTACTTTAAATTTTTAATGAATATAGAACTTAAAATACTTAAATTTTAGTTTTAATTTTACGACTTTTTTAAATTTAATATTTCTTAAATTAAGGTTAGCTTCAAAATTGAATTTGAATTCATTCTGTAATTTATGTAAAAATTCTAACTGAAAATTTATTACATCCATTCATAAATCCTTTGAATAATAGCTGGAATTTTTAAAAAATTAGCCAATGAATGAAATAAAACTTTTGTTGCGTCATTCAGGTTTAGGAAAATATTTGTAGCAACAAGCAAATTCTTTCGAAATATCTGATTGGCTTAGCCGGCAAGCCAATCAGAGTTTCAGATAATACTTTTTGATTGCCATGACTGATCACCATGGCAATCGAGAAGGTTCGAGGAAAAATAGGATTTGTACACAAATTTAATAGAAATTAGACAAAATCTAATAAAAATAAGTAATTTTTTCATATGTCTTAGTGCAATTTTTCGATACATTTCGATGAATGGATGTGATAAATGAATAGTAGAATATGAAAAATTAAATTCTTTTTATTAAACTATTCTAAAACATAATAATTTTTTTAACTTGTCTAAAATTTTCACTCATTTCGGTAAATTTTTCACTCATTTCGGTAAATTTTTCTATTAAAATTTGTTAAACGTCAAACTAAAGAATGTTTGAGACTCTCTATATATATTTATATTTATATGCACATCCAATTTCAACGATCCATGCGTATTTCGATGCAACGTGTATTTTAAATTTGTATTGTTATGTAATATCATTTAAACTAAAGTACCGAATTTATTTTCTTGAATTTAAAAGGATTTTCAAGATTTAAAGTTTTTAAGGTTCTTTAAAAAGACTTTTTAAGCAAACAATTCAAGATTTTCGGCATAAACAAAATTTTTCATTTAAAATTCTATCAATATATGCAACATTGTTAATGTGTAACTATCGTATATTCATGGAAAATTTTAGAACGTGGCTGAGTATTGGTTTTATTTGCTGATGTCGCTGCAAATATATAAAAATTTTCAGTATGAACTATATCGTTTTGAACGACTATTTTGAAGCAAATATCGAAAATATAAAAATATTTTCTTCCAAAAGCTAATTAATATTGTTAAATAAAAAGTAATGAAATGAAATTCAAATGAAAAATAATTAAGCTTTATATCTTTATTATATGCTTATCATATTATGTTAAATTTAATATTTCTGTTATGGGCACAGTATTCTCCATTTTATTATATGCATTATATATCAGATTTTCTATTTGCATCATTAAAATCCATTTAGTGTTTGATATGTATTTGGAATGTGTCCTTGTGTTATTTTGATTTCTATGTTAATGTCGTGTATTCTTATAAACCGTGTTGTAGACCCTAAACTGCACATTTCTAAATAAAATTTTATTGCATTTTGCATCTTTGTTTTGTAAAATTTTAGTCATAATTTGTGTAAATCAATTGTCATAAATTATGGCCCTCGAACACTTTCAATGCGATTAGTTTTCAGCACAATTATATAATGTAGAATATAATATTGTTAGCAATAATGTAAATATGTATGTATGTTGGGCAACCTTTTTCGCTAAGTTCCTGGATGAACATTTTCAGTGTATCGGTACTTGGTTGAATCGACGCACCCTTGTTATTTTTTGTAAATTCCGAACAAAAGTTAATAAGAAAAAGTGCATTAATTTGATTAAGTTTTCTTCTATTAAAATATGTACAACTCGATAAATTGTTATAGACAACAGGCATTAAAATTTAAATTTGTTCATTGAAAATTAAATGGTATATTTAAATAATTCCTCAGCTGAATTGTTTCAAGCAGTATTTAGGCTTCATCGTTATGATTACTCATTTTTATGCTATTTTCATCTATATATAATCTAATACTTGCCGATTTCAAAAAACTGATGCATATTTAAAGGAACAGTATGAACTCTACCCTCATTAATACAGAAATAACATTTATGAATCTATGGAATTAAAAATATATATATATATCGAAGAACACTAGTATTACTTTCGTATAAAGCGGAACCAACATTCCTCATGAGAAGCATAGTTACAGTCAATAACTGCTTTCGATAAATTTCAAATACCAATATTCACAAAAATACCGACTTGAGAAATAAAACTTCAAATTTTTTTCTTTTTTTTCCCCCCGATATTGCAATAACAATAATTCAAAACTCGTCGGAGAGCAAAATATGACTTTGATTAGTTCTTCACATTTTGCCGACTCGGTAACCGTGACGAAAGCATGGTAGGGGAAAGTCCTTGCCCATACTAAAAATGCTCCGCCTGAAGAATGCAGATTACAGAACAAAATACATATCCTTAAAAAGTAAAATTAGTATAATTTTGAGAAAGAATTTATATTCAAAATTATTTGTACGATTCTTTCAGAATTTCCAACATTAGTTAGCAGTCTTGATACTTTCTCATCATTCTAGGACGTCACAAGAGATCCATGGACAAAGAAGCATAATTTAAGACTTAACTCGTTGGCTTTCGCGTAAATCGACAAGGATTTGCGCCTATTTTCTAATTAGATTACCCCTCCCTTCTCTACTACAGATGAGTGACGAAAAAAGAGGGGGGGGGTCTACTCAGACTGCAGTGATCAGAATGTGCAATAGTAACCAAAATTGTGAAAACCTTCTGAAAAAATGGTGCTTTTTGGAGATTAAATAGCTTATAACAGCAATACTATTTGCAATAATATTATAAAGCAATATATTATTTTAAAGATAATGTAATGCGTTACATTATGTATTAAATTATGTTCAATTGTCCTTATCTTTAAGAAGCGACAGTGATCTCCCGACAACTTATTCCGAATACTCTTTAATAAAGGTGAATTTGTATTTTAGACTACATTCTTTCTTCTCTCGAACCGATAGAAATCAAAATTTGACCCAGAAATGCAATCCGTTACAAAATTACATATCAAATTTGAAATATCCAAGTCCCTGTGTTTTTAAGTTATCGTGTTTACATACTTAAAAAAACTCAACCCAAAACCTCTTTTTGGATTTAGCTCAAAATCTGGTGTGAATCTGTGCACCAGACTTCATTCATCTAGCTCTCCGTTTTGTAGTTATCGTGTTAACTTGTATTCGAACAGACTTTTTACCGGATTAAATTTTGCTCAAAATTTAATAGAAATCTACAAATTAGCGTGAAGACCTATATCTAATTTCAATGATCTAGCTCATTGGTTTGGGTTTGTGTGTTATCTTTGTCACGGACAGACAAACGGACATTTTTTAAAAATGCATTTTTCGAACTGGGGTTGGTCTAAAATGTGGAGATTCGTAGAAATCTCGATTTCGAATTTTTTGACGATTACAATAGTAAAAAAACTATATCAAAATAACACAACTTGTTTGTGTTGATAAGACATAACTTTTATTTGAATGTAGTCGATGAACATAAGTATTTAAATAGCCAGTAAGGTGATGCCTTATTAGTAGAATTTAGCTACTGATGTCATATTTTGGAGATGTCAATGTTTTTTGCGATTGCTTCCAAACTAGTCACTTTTTTTTTTTTTTTTGAATCTCCCATTTTATGAGTTATTAAAACTAAAAAAAATAACAAAAGGCATAAAGAGTTGACTGGTTGCCCGAAAAAACGATATAAAGCATTTAACAAGACTTTACTTATAATGAAATTAATAAGAAAATTAGAAATATCGCCTTTATTTGTATTTTCACTAAATTTTTGGAGTCTCGCTCACAACTCAACCACATTGGTAAAAGCAGAAAAATACATAGCGCTAAGGGATATTTGAAAAATAAAAAGACTTTGTTTACACTGTAAAAGAAATTCGTATAGGGAAATATCGCGAAATATCACAATATATATGAAATTGAATGAGAGGACCAGACTAGGGAAATCTGGTCTAATTGCAAAATACTTACGAAAAAAAAAAAATTAAAAGCTTAAACAAAATCTCATGTTAACTGGAGAGCAAAACAATGGGATTACGTGATTTGGAAGAGATGGCATAAAATATGCAAGGAGAAAATTTGGTACTTATTAATTAACGGTGAAAGATTGGCGATTTGTTGGCGGAAACGAACAATGTTTATTAGTTTTGTTTCGTTCGTGTGTCAACAAAAATGGAATGCAGACAAACACTATTAAAAGAAATCTTACTACATTATAAATAGTATTACTAAATTAACATCAACTTATTTTCATTCAAACTGTAGTGTCTATTGAAACAACAAACTCCAAAATTCAATAACATATCACTGTTGTCAATCATAATTAACAAAAATTTACAAAATAATATTTATAATTATTAAACTACCGGTGAGTTGCGACATAAATATATTTCATTTAAAAGTAACAGTTTTTTAGTTAGCTTTGGCTTTTTCATCGTTACTGTATTTGCAAATTACTAACTTTTTTTACTTACTTGCAGCACTTACAATAACCTTAAACAAAACACGATTGTAACGTTCGATGTGAAAATAGATTGTTTTCCTCTCGTAAGTTAGAAGCGCGCATATAAGGTTTCCCTACTAATTTGGTTTTGGAACAGCATTTGGCGAGATTTGGATTTTTCACCGTTAATTAAATTATTTAATTTTTGGTTAAATTACCTTTAAAAGTGCATACAATTTTATAGTACTTCTCTTAACAAAATTGCTGCTAAGAGCCACCAAATCTCAAAAACGTGCTTTTTCCAAAATATTTACAGAATTTAATTACAATTATACAACCAAAGTTATACAGAAAATTAAAGAAATAGTTAATATGAAATGAATGACTTTGTCAGGTTAATTCAGTATGAACTTAATCTTTATTAATCGCTGTATTTGTGTGGAAATAATCTATATATTCCAATTGGGGAAACAAGGGAAAAAAAATTTTTAAAAAAATTTAGTCAGATATATGAATCTAGAGTTATATATGAATGAAGAGTTTAATGTGCAAAAAAATTGGCAAAACATATTACAAAAATAAAATCAAATAAAAATCAACAAAGAGAGAACTTTCTAAATTTGAAGAAAATCAACATTTTTTTTTTTTTGGTACAGAAAATAATAAGTTTTATGAACAAATCAATACATTACATAAAAAGATGTAATAAATAAATCATAATTCATTATTTGAGATTGGATAAAACAGTATTTTAACGATGGATTGCTTCAATAATTCATTATAAAGTTATAAATAATAAAACCTCAGAGATATCTTATTTTTCCACTTCAAAATAAACTATAAAAAATGTAACAATTATTTTAAAAAGTAAAATCATTCTTTTGCTCTTAATAACCAAATACATGAAAATATTTGGCTGAGATTTTACAATGTAATAACTTTTTAACTAATATATTTGTCATTTGATCAAACAAATATATATATTAAAAGGAATATATTTTTTAAATAAGAAAGAAATATTTTATTGTATGGAGAAATAATTATTAAATTCTCCAACAAGTTTACACAATGCAATTATTTTCAGTTCCAATTGCAGCACCACACAAACAATATTGAGAACAGCCATGAATGGCTTGATAAAATATGCACCTCACTGAAATAAGGAAGGTTCTCAAACTGTCAATTTGCTTGTAAAACATACAATATCAATTATTACATTCATAAGTTATGCTTCCTTATAATGGGCAATGCTACATATATGACAAAACAAAAACTACCATTTGATGAAACACTGAAAGACAATACGATAAAAAGTCAATACCTTTCCCAAATTCAATCAAAATGACATAATTTTTTATGGAAATTATTAGAGATTGATAATTTAGTAAAACATCAATAATTAATAATAAGAAGAGAAAATAAAATTAATAATACAGCACCAACACATCATGTTTAATGAAATTCCATTAATCCAATTATATATCACTTAGCCAAAATGTAATTTCAAGCATTTTTGAGGGAAGAGATGGGAAAGTAGATTTAAGAACAAATATCATCTGCCATAGAATATGTTTAATCCATAGAAAGAAATAAACAATAAATTTCAAAGACATTCTAATAAAAAGAGTTACTCAAACAAATTCACAATAGAAATCATAACCCAATTTTCTGATCTGATATTTCCAGAACAGTTCAATTTATGAATTTATTGATCAATGAACAAAATACACAGTGAAACTCTGTTATTCAATGAATTTAAATTTATAAAATAAAGTCAAAACTAAACTTTTAGATAAAAAGCTTTAATTTTGAT
This sequence comes from Argiope aurantia, assembly GCA_026543865.1. Taxonomy (NCBI): domain Eukaryota; kingdom Metazoa; phylum Arthropoda; class Arachnida; order Araneae; family Araneidae; genus Argiope; species Argiope aurantia. The sequence continues at coordinate 9,217 of JAPMOR010073491.1, forward strand.
GTTCAGTTTTGATTGGCTGTTTTAATCTACAAAACTAATAACATATTAAAATAAAGGAAATAATTTTTAGAATAATGTGTAGCTTAAGAGTAATGTTTATCAATGACTGACAAACATTAAACACGATGTTGCACTGTATAAAAAAAAAGTAACAAGTTCTTTAATATATAATAAGAATGCATAAATGCAGGTAACAAAGACCTCTGAAGAATAATGTTCATAATGTTTAATAGCATATTTCTACAGAAATTAAAACTTATAATTTAATAATAATAATATAATTTAAGAAATAAAAATATAAATTTATTTCTTAAAAATTATTTTACTATGTTTTAAGAATCATACTAAAATTCTTTTAATATATTTATATTAAAAAAAATTTATATTCTAGTAAATTCAAAATTATCAAGATTTTATTAAATTATATTGACAACATAGAAAAATTAGTGAAGATATATGAATATTTATCAAACAGAATGTATATTCTCAATCACAAATATTTATGCAATAAAGGTTCAGAAATATTGATTGAAATAAAAAAATGTATATTGTATTCAAAATTCAATTTTAAAAATGTTACTATACAATTCTACAGAGCTGATACAAAAAATGATATAAATAATTTTCATTCCATAAATTTATAGCATGTCAAGAATTTTAAAAAAAAATTAATTTACATGTGGATTTTTTTTATTTTCATATTAAATGTAGTAAGTTAATGATAGTAAGTTTTCTAATTAGTTGAATAATTTGCAAAGTTATTTATCCTTTATTTACTGTTTATTTTTCAAATAACAAATACTCAAAAATACATAAAAATAAGAATATAACAAGTCACTTGGAAAGGAAATAATGGTTGGACTAAAATGATATTAATATGTCAACAATAATATAATATTCTATTACATTTCATAATTCATTCAACAGTACAGTTGGCAATTCAACAAAGAACAATTCATTCAATTTTATTCACAAATAAATAAAAGAAAAATATTTTAGATAACAAAAATGATTATAACAGTTTTAAATTAAATATTGTTTCAATATTAAACTTGTGAGTATTGCTGGCATTTTCACTCCTTAAAGCACAACACAATTTTAGGATAATACAGCACTTCTGCTTTCAAAGATGAACACATTTTTCTTTTTTTTATTTGAAGAGAAAACTGTATGGGGTAAAAAAAAATGGGATTAATTGTAAATAAATAAACAAGCAACAATTTATAATATAAATAAACAACAAACAAGCAAAAAAATTAAAAACTAAATTGCATATACACTGTTCCTTGATATATGAAGAATGTGAATGAAATGTAGGAGAAACTAGGAAAACCATTTTTTAAATTATTTTCTCAAATTTTGAGACAATTAGTAATCTGTTAGTGTCATCCCAATTTCTCGTTTTGCCATATAATATATTGGAAGAAATTTTGATTAAAATCTGAAAAATAAATGTAATGATCTGTAGATGATAATGTTTATGAGAATTCAGAAAGGGGGAGATGTTGGATGTTGTTGAAGGTATGGCAAATTAAAATATTTCCAAGTTTTTAGCATACTTAAGACAATAAATATAGAAAAAGTCAATAATCATGCAATAGCTTGATTCTGAGTGTTTAATTTTTAGATGATATAGGAAAAGTCATTAAGGTGAATCGTTCCAACTAAAAAACTTTTTGTTATTTATAGATACTTCATGTTTTTAGCTTCCTGAAATATACTCTAGGATTAGAATCAATTTTCTGCTGTGATGGAATTTATCACTTAATACAATCAATTTGTAGGTTTGTTATATCAATAATAGGTAGGTAATCAGTTATATCAATGTTAGTTAGGTAATCAATCAATAATAGTTAGGTAATTAGTTATATCAATGATAGCATTTTTAATTGCTTGTTCTTTTATAGGAATAATCATTTAAAATAGTTTCTGAATTATTATCTATAGAATAAATCCTTAAGTTCATGATATTTTATTTTTAGGTATATTTGACTTTTAAATGATTTTATAAAATGTATTGACTTTATGAAGCTTAAGTAAGATGTTATATCAATATATTTTAGATGTTATATTATTAACATGCTAAGACCATTCTTGATAACTAGATTTTTATAATGCTCATAATCAAAAGATTTAGGAAGTATTAAAAGCCTCATATTTTACTAGCTCAATTAATTAGGCCCAAATCGTTTTTTGAAATTTTATGGTAATTTATACAATATAAAATAGGACCTAATAATAAAATGGCAGAATTTATAGCATAAACACTGAATTTCAAAAAACTAAGAAATGAAAATTTATAAGAAGTGTTTAATGGTTCCAAGCCAATTACTCTCATTAATATGCGGTTTTCACTGATGTTCTATAATCATAGGTTTTCACTCATTTTTTTTTATTTTCTGGCAAATATTACATTATAAAAGAAAGGTAAAATAAAAATCACTCTTTATTTTTTTTTTTAATTTGGGATAAATGATTTCAGATTATAGTAAAACTTGTTTATAATGATATGGTATGACTTAAAAAGCATTCTTGCAGATAGATTATTGTTGTAGATAGTTTTATGCATCCATGTACTAACTGTACTTTAAATATATGTGTACAAGTAGTAACAAAATTATTTTTGCTACTCTGATAAAATTAAGCTACAAATACTCTCTGATATAATATTGTATTTCATAAACTTTTAATTATTTAAACTTAAAAAACAAACTAAATAAAAACTTCAGTTAGAATTTTTACTAACAATCAAATAAAGTATAAAAGGGAATTAGAAACCATTTTATTTCATATTAAAAATTACAAAAAAATATTAATTTTATTTATTTATTTTTCAATGTAAAAGAATTATAAATATATAAAGAACATTGTATATGAAAGAGAAAAATTAATGTCAGGGAAATAAAATTCTCATAAACATTATTCTTTAAACAAATCTTAAAGATACAGATGACACATTTCAGGGAAAAAAAAGATATTTACCTATAAGGATAACCTTGTGCTTTCATTCTAAATACAGACAGCAAAAGACTAAAGAATATGGCAAGCACGGCAAGACCAATTATAGCCATGACTAAAATAAATAGAAATGAAAAGTACAATGAACATGTCTAACATATGCAACATTTCATTTATAAATCAGAGAGAAGGGAATTAGAATATTAGACTTTTCACCATATGAAAGAAAAGAATATTGTATGTGATATCTGAATTTGTAATGTTACTGTGGTAATGTGAGTAAATATTACTTTGTGTTTGTAGAATGCTTTGTTTAATAATCAGTTGAAAACTCAAATTCTGAAGTCAGATACCAATGCTATGTGAAATTCATAGTTCACATATTAATTTTAATACAATGTTTCAGTAACATATCATTCAGTTATGAAAATTTGACAATAAGAAAGATTATATATATTATCACAAAAAATATCTCTCTGACAATACTTCTTTTCTTAAAATGCATATAATCTTTTTATTTCCTTTCAACTAAAGCAATTTCTAAATGAAATTATTATACTTCTTCCTTAACATGAGATCCAAAATGTTGCTAAAATAAAATACTCTAGATATATTGAAAGAGGTAGAACAAAGTATTTTTTAAGACATATCAAAATTCAAGATAATAAGTTTAAAAAAGAGCTTAAAAATAACCCATTTCACACAATGTCACAAATCAAAAGAAAAAATTTAAAAATATTAGACACTTAACAATTCTATTGAGAATAACTTTGCAGAAAACAAATGTGCAACATTCTTTCAGTGACTTAAAAATTACACAACTGAAGCAAAATCCATTAACAAACTTAAAAACTAATATTTACTTTTTCTTTTTTTTGAATCTCCTCTAGAAGCAGCTGCTTCCTGCAACAATATCATACCAAGAACAATTGCTGCGTCTTTATTTTATTAAGGAACTTTTTTGTGAAGTATCATTTACGAGTTATTTATAATCAAATTAACAATGAATTATAAGAAACAAACTAATTATTAATTGATATAAAACTATTTAAAAAATTATGGAAAAGGATACTCAATATAATTATAATATATGTTTCTACTATAAACTGACCACCACTGCTTCCATGAATATAACCCTAAAAGAAAAGAAAAAGAAAATTGCCATGTATGTTCTCATTTCTATAAAATAATTCAACTAAACTTTCACTAATTAAATATCATTACATCTAATTCAACAAATGTAAATAGCACACTTACAACACCACCTCTGGGTGTACGATGCATAAACGGAGGCCCACGAATATGATTCCACATTTGTCCAGATGTCATAGCAAAAATAATACACTAAAAAAGAAAGAGCTATCAAGTTTAATCATTTTTATTTGACATATATTACAAAAATAGAACAATCCGTAAATTTCAAATAGTTCTTTTATTACATATTTGACTTTTAGCATTCATTTTTAAAACAATGCATTTTGAAACACAACAAATAAAAATGTAAAACTCAGTTTCAAAAAAAAAACAGTTGTATAAAGGAAAAGAGGATACACATGTTAAAATAATAAAATTTTGTTTACAAATGTATGAGGGTAATTGAAAATATAATTTAATAACAATAAAAATATAATAAGCCTATTCCTAATGATTAACTTACTTTTAATAATAAGATATTCTTTTTTAATCTATGTTTTTCCCCTAACCTTTTATAGCAATTGGTTAAATGACAAATAAAAAAAATGTATAAGCTTATTTAGAAAGGTATCTATTGTAATAAAAAAGAGACTAAAATACTTCAATAAATGCATTATTTAATATTATACATGCATAACATTTAACATGTTTCAATTTTTGTGCATGATTCATTATTTTATCCATTTTTGCTATTTACCTAAATTTTGAAATTTTCATTTTGGAATTTTTATAAAATAAACTTTTTTTAAAATATCAATACAATTAAATTAATTTTCTTCATTACTTTCACAATTTATAATATAGATTTATACTTTAAAATTATAAGATTGTATAAGAAATTTATATCATTAATTTTAACTATGTTGTTTTTTAGTAAAAATTATTAAAGATACAAGAATCCAATATAAATAGCATAGATGTAAATTTCTGCTCTCAAAAAGGAAAATTTAAAGATGTTTCCTCTTTCTTATGTTTTACTTTGAATTTAAAGTAATAGCTAAAACAATAATTCAGCTCGAACATTAATTTGTACTGTTTTCAACTGGAATGATATTCTACAAAAATATAAATAATTTATTTAAAACATAGCAAATTTATAATCACCAAAGCAGCTAAACCCCATGATGTTTTATTGTACAAGAAATCAAGATTATTTCTTCGCATGTACAACAGAGCAGCAATAAGAGCAAATAATATAACCAAAGCTATAGTGCCTGAATAATTGGGTGGCCGGAAAACACGAATCTGAAAAATAAATGAATTTTAATATAATACAAATTATATATATATCTGTACACTTCTCATAGATATATATATATATATATATATATATATATATTAATAATATAAAATATTATTAATAGGTCTAAATAATAGGTCTAAATAATTTCATATTATAAATACTATATTAATAAGAAAAGAAGTTTTAAAAAATTCTTGCATGCATGTGTTGGAAGTATAGGAAAAAAATACTTCATAAAATTTTCATAAATAGAACAAAATGAAATATCAGGGATTTTAATGAACTAATTACATCACTTTCTTCAAATTCAACTGACATACTGTCAAGTATGTTCTATCACACCTTTAGCAAAAGTTCTAACACTATTTTGCTTTGTTTGTTTTACAAAAGAGATTGGCTTTAAGCATTCTGCATACTTCCACATTTTTAATTCTTTAAGACTATAATTTTTTAAGTGATGATTACAAATAATCAACTAGTTGCTTCATGAAACTTTCTCAATGCAACTTGGCTAAACATTAATACCAAAATATAAAATCATGATGTAATAATAGGAGATTACCTTTTTCATGATTTCTTATGTTTATATCCCCACCCCCTGATTTGATAAATCTTCATTCATGAAGGCTATTGTAATGTATTCTTATGTCATTATTGAAATTATTGAAAATGCATATTATATATATATATATATATATATTCACTAAAAAAAACTAAAGTGTATCAAGACTGAAAAACTAAATAGACTTTGTAAATCTACATGTAAAATTTACACTTCCTCATTCACTACACATCATTAGCTATGATTATATAAACTGCAGCATATACAATAGTTTATGTCATTTAAATTTAAAAATTGCTAGTGTAATCGTCCTTATATAGAGAATTTTTCATACTTGAATATCTGTTCTTTCAGCAATCCATCTGGCAATAGTTTCTGCTTGAAAACCAATCCTGCATAAAATTATATATCAATACACAGCAGA
>JAPMOR010073492.1:3747-16922 GCA_026543865.1 Argiope aurantia
ATATGCGCAGATTTATTGCTGTCGGTATGTTTGCAAGTGGTTTCTTCATAGCATAAATATATGTAACCTTCTCATGAAAATCTTGGATATTTGGGTAAAAGATTCTATTCTTTTATGTGTTGTTTACATGAATTCACAAAACTAGTTCAAGAATGAGCGCTTCAATAATATATTGTTAGTTACTATATAGTTGTTTGCTAATGGTTTCTTTCTGGCACAATTGTTTATAATCTTCCAACCAAAGATTTCCTGGAAAGCAAAACATACCCATATGCGTAAACTTATAGCTGTTGGTATGTTTGCAAGTAATTTCTTCATGGCATAAATATATGTAACCTTTACATGGAAATCTTGGATAATTGGATAATGGATTCTATTCTGTTTATGGGCTGCTTACATTATTTACACAAAACTGATCCACCGATGCGCGTTTCAGTAATACATTGTTCGTTACTATTATAGCTGTTTGTTCGCGATTTCTTTCAGCTATAATTATTATTCATATATACAGGTGGTTTCTTTATTGGACATAAATACAGAATCTTGAAAGTGCTCCAGACAAGTAAATTATTTCCATATTATAAGATTAGAATTTCAGAAGAATGAGCATAATGTATTTATTAATCTAATTCCCATCGTGCCAGCAGCTGAAATGATATTATGAAGAATTTCAGCAAATTTCGGAGAAAAAGGGTGTGCAGAAGAAAAACTACAAAGAACGAACTCTTTTCAGACGAGTTCAACTGAGCAATGGTGAAATAAAAACTGTTTAAACTAAATTAAAGTAAAAGTAATATTAATATTTTAAACAAAAATAGTTTCATTCTTCCATCACGAAAACGGACTTAGACAGATAAAAGGGCACTCTCTAGGAAACGGCATTATTTGTTTGACATATAGTCAAATAAAGAACCATAAACTTTCAGAAACAGTTCAAAATACTGAAATCTAAGGATTTATAAGTCAAGTCAATTATCCTTGAAGTATATTAAATGTGATTAACAACACCAATGAATTATATAGAATCTATGATCCGTAAATTTTTTCATAGTACTACATTTATATTTTAATAAAAACTTTCCAGAAAAAAATATATTATTTGGAGTTATAACTTTAAAGATTTATAAATTAGTTATTAGACCACGATTAGAATTGACGCCATCTATATGAACGGAATCTAAATATAATATCCAATTTTATTTTGTTATATGAGATTTTATTCTGTTTAAATTTTATTTGTTTGCTTATTAAAAACATTTCTCCGCTTCAAAATATAAATTTGTCCAGGAAAATTATTTTTAAAAAAGAATAAACACTTGGTATTTCAAAAAATCATTTAAAAAATTTCATTAACTTTTAAACTGGTAAGCCTAATGAATGTTCTAAAGAAATTTTAAAAAAATGTAAAAGAAATGTTTATTTTCTTTCAAACGAGTGAAATAATACAAATGTAATTATGTGTATTAAAAAATATCTTTGAAATTTGGAATTTCTAATTGATTTATTTGCATAGTCGTACTTTTAAATTTTCATAACCGCTCAATAAAACTAAAATAAAACAGAGGGATAATTAATGTAAAAAGTTATTTGTCGAATTTAAGGAAATTATCCTACACATATATACAGATGTTTAAATTGTCATAGTTTTCTTTTTCTAGAATAAAATAAAGAATTTTGATATTATTTGACTAATAATCTGAAGTAAATATTTTATAGAAAGACAACAGAAAAATGTTTAGAGTGGAGAAATTCTTCCACCGAAAATAACTCAGATCTAGAAGTTTGACATACGCATGTTTTCCCTCAAGAGTATTCATCTCTAGGCAATTTATGTATCATCAAAATACATCCGATTTATGAATGAAGTTTAAAAAGATAAATATTTGTTTAATGAACAGTTTGAGTATAAAGCAGAAATAAGCTTTTAAAGAAAGAATTGAAAACTTGCATTTTGATTTGAAACAGATAGATGATTAGCAATAAAGAGTTTTACAAATAAGTCCGTCGTTTATAAGATCAACAATATTCAAATCTCATAAGACTCAGTTATCTCTCTTTTTGAAAAATATTACATGAAATGAGAAACTAGCGAACGTTGATATAAATATGTCCAATTATATTTACTGCAGTAAAAAAAGAAAAATACATAATTATGAGCTGTATAATTTTCCAAAGGCTTTTCAAACTGAATGTATTAAGGAAATTTCAAATATCAGTTGAATTGCTGAAATAACTTCAAAATATTCAAGCAATACTCGATCTTGAAATGTATGCATTTAATATTTTTGATATATTTTATTTGTTATTTTTGCAGCTTTACGTTACAATTTGCTGAATATTTATATATAAATTAAGAAACAACTTTACTGTATAGTTATCATTGTATAACGGTATTGATCTAAAAGAAAGAAGCATTTGCAATTTAGCGTGTTTTCAAAAAGTTGTCACTTGTGACGAATCTAGTATATTTTATATCAGCGGTAAAAAGAAAAATCGAACATAGATTTTCCTAATATATTTGCTTTTTCAAATACGACATATATATAAGAGGTTAGCACTATAACTGTTAAAAATATAAGATCTTAAAAGGTGGATGAATCAGCCCAATATGAGGAAAAAAAAACACTTTTATGGAATTGTCTGTCCGTTTATATGTTCCATACTCATTCAGCTGCTAAGTAATGGCTGCTTTCGTATGGCAGGCGTTCTGTACGTTCATCAGCTGACATATATTCATATAGTCGCAATAACTCAAATTATTATTGATGCAATCTGGAATATAGTCTATGCTATCTGGCGTCACCAGAATTTTAGATAAATTTTGAGTTTTGTTGAAATTCATCAATTGGTTGAATGTTTGTAAATATGCTTGCGAAGGTGAAGGATATACCTCAAAAATGTAAGAAGATAAAAGAGGTTTAGTTTTTTATTTTTGTTTTTAAACTGTAGTGTGGAATCAATTGGTCTTGGAATGTTTAAAGCGTATGAAGGATTCTCTTCATATTATTGTGATTGATGAAATCGGTATTTCTAGAATTTTAGACAAGAGTCAAATTTCAAACAGAATCCAACAACTGATCAATACACCAACACCTCTTCATTTGAATGTAATAACTCACAAATGTAACACGTTAGATAATTGAATTTTAGTACAGTATTTTTAGATTAACATTTGCATATCAGCGCCTTATTTTAGAATCAACAGGTTAATGGAATGAGGTTTAAATAGTAAAAGGTATTATTCTCATTTTACTGTTACCCTGTTTGAGTTCACGTTTCACTCATAAGCACCTTATCATTTTACAAAGCGCATCCATTTTGTCCCAATACTTATTTTATAATTAACTTCATTTTCGCCGAATCTCCTATTTTTAATTTCCATCGTCAGAGCGTTCTTTTCTCTACTTTGGGCGACTTGGTGGATGAAATACATTCCACAAATATTTCCAACATCGTGAAGTAGTTTATCCCCCCCCCTATATTTGAAATTTACCATTTGTTTTTGCATTTGTGTTCCAGCTTTGCTTCATTTTAAACTCTGATGGCAGACTTTCCTTCCTTGTTTTAGTATTTACTTTTCTAAATCTTGTTGATTTTGCAACATTTGATATTGTTTTTAAATTTTAACCATTTGCATAGTGAAGTTTAGACAAAAATGATAGTTAGCTCAAAACGCCTATTGATAATGAAATGCATTTGAGCTTCAAATTTATTCTCATAATATTTAGAACACGCCATTATTGCATCGAACATGCAATTTCGATGGATATCATATTCGCAAGAAAATGCATTAGAGTTCGAAATTTCTTCCAATTACAGTTTGACAATGGAATTGGATATGTTGCTTAAAGACAGCATTCGTCATTTAAAGGTTAAAGAAAGAAAAAATACCGAAATTCGATGAAACATTCTATAAATAAAACGTTCCATTATTTATTCGTTAAAAGAAATTTGAATGAAAAAGTAATTCAAAACTAAAAAAATTTCAATCAAAGAAGTTTAACCAAACAAGCAAACTGAGTTAAATTTGGCTTAATAAGAATCCCTTTAGTCCTAGTTCAAAAAAAAAAATAGCGTCACTTCTTTACAGCAACCTTAGTTTATCCTACCAAAGCAGAAGCAAAACGATGATCCAATTTTCCTTCGATATTCCTGCACCGTTTCTTTTTTTTCCCATGTTTCATATCACATTTAGCAGCAACTTTCTTTTTTTCCCTTTCTTCTTCAGCTTAAACCAGTTGTCTCGCAATAAATAAAAAAAATCTAAGGAAATAACTTCGTCAAACCGCAACTCACGATATGGACCAACAATACCCAGCATTACCCTATGCATAGCCAATGAGATTGGACGGGAAAATATTGTGCAGTTCTGTTAGATGATGCTGATTGGATATATATTCGAGGGAGGCTTTCTGTCGACAACGGTATGCAAAATTGAAGTCTGACCTCGAATACAAAGCAGGTTGTTTCTCCAATCCCAGAGATTGGAAGATCAAAGCGAAACGAGTTTAATAGAAGCGAATGTCGAACAACGGAGTTTACTATTGAGTTTCAGCTTGGAAAAGATTCTTTATCAACAAAAGGCAGGTTTCTATTCTTTTTAGGGCGAGGAAGTTCATTTCCACAGCTGGGGTTCATTTCTAAAAAAGAAAAATAACTCCAGCTAATTTTCTTCATGTGGGTCGATTACATTTTGTTCGGTTCTGTTGATAACACATTTGCTACTCTGAAGTGCAAATAAAAATAGAACATTTTCAAACTATTCGTCCCCTTTCTATCATAGATTATATTCTTGTTTTGTTCTATTCTTGTTTGATTGTAGTTAGAAATGTCACCAGCTTTAAACAGCAAAACGCCAGAAGAAAAATTATTCAAATTATTTATTCCGAAATTTGCATTTACAAAAATTGCTAGAAATTAAACACATTTAACAAAACTGTTTAATTTTTTTTGCAAATGTTACATGTTATTTTGGATATCTTAGTGATTTTAACAAAAAGAAATTTTGTTTTAGAAATTGAAATATATTATTCAATTTCCATTTCCATTGTAAAAATATATACATTGCTTTTAACAAGGGGTAACTTCGGTCTAATGAAATAAAAATAAGAATAAAAGAAGCGTTTTGATTACCCGCAATATGAATATTATTACGAAAAATTATTGAAAATTTATCTCGCATTTTATTACCAGATTATTTAAAAAGATATTTGATATATCTCACATGTGTATTTATGAAATTTTATTCTTAATAAACGTTGAATTTTTTCGGGCTTTAATTATATTCTGATACAGAATAATATAGGTCATACGAACAGTCTTAGTACAAAGTATAAAGATGACCGAACACTCTTAGGGAAGAATAAATCACGACGTAGTCCTGTATCGAAGAATAATATAGATTTTCATCAATTTCAATAAAATATTGATGCATTATTGTATTTATTTTGAAGTATACCAGCTTTATCAATTAAAATATACTGAAAATTATGAAACTTTCAGGTGGAGGACATTAATAGCTACAAATATCACTAGTAGATAATTAATTTACCAATAATATAGTAAATTTAAATTAACTATTGCATCACAATTAACGTTGATATCTGATAACGAGTAGGTACTTGATTTCATAGTAAAATTGCGTTTTTTTATTAAGGGGTTTACATTTGCATATTTTAATAAATAATAATTTTTTCTTCTATTTTTAATGAGAAAAAATTATCATTACATTATTTTAATAACTTCATATCACATTTATCAACTATTTAATAAATAAATAATATCATTAAATTGGAAATATAAGGGTAATATGCTTTATATTCATTTTAACGTAATAATTTAAACCTTGTGTCATAGTTACCACATTGTATCTCTAGAATGAAGCAACATTTTTAAGTTCTGAATATAATATTTTTTATAATCAGAAGTCAATACCTCTTTTAATCTCTCAACAGATAAAATACATGCCATCTAATTCATGTTATGCTGTAAAACTTTCTATATAATTCTGTTTATTCTAACTCATAAAAAAGACGAAGGCTGGTAACATTATAAGATAAGTATAATAGTTCATGTAATTACTACGAAAACAGACATCGGTCAGAAACTAAGTTGCGAAACTTATCTACCAATTAATAATAACAATAAAAAATGATAATTACAACAAGTAATTACGTATTGTTACGAATCCGTAATGCTGCTTCCCAGCATAGTTGGTTCCATCATTGGAAAGAATGTTTTACAGTCATCTCTATGGAACAAAGTCTGGGCGTCGTGTCGGGGGTCCCAGAGCTTGGCGACAAACTTGGCGACCATTTGGCGGCTTGGCGACCAATTTGGCGATTTTGGCGCCAAAATAGATTATACCCGAAACTTCGAGAATTTTCCTGATCCGTCCAGTAGGAACCGAGATACGCCTCGAACGTTCCTGATTGGTTGAGAGGCTTCTAGCCCCGCCCCCTGAGACCTATAAAAGGGGCTGCACTGCCAGAGAAGTCAAGTCTAATCCGAGCCAGAGTCGGAGAAGTAGAAGACGGAGGAGTCGGAAGGGACTGAGGCAAGCTAGTGCTGAACTGAGATGTGCGCTACTGTCTGCGGTAGATTCTGGTTGTATGCTACACGTCTCGGGTGAAGATAATCGTCTTCTGTGCTGTGTATAGTTGTCGCTTTGTGCTGTCCTGTGTGTCTTCGTGTAAATAAACGTCGTTGTTTTATTTTCTACTACCGTCTGCTGTTTGAGCGTTCTACACACCATATCACTTCCACTATCCAAACGAACCTCGGCGGAAATTTCGTAACAGTATTACAACCTCTAAGTGTACCTTTCTCTGTGGCAGAATAATTAATTTCTAAACCGTTAAAAATTTGCTGATGGGAAAAATTGCTTTGGAATTGAAGGAATGAAGTATGGAATTATTCTTTTTTATGCTGTAAGTTAAGCATACTGCAAAAAAGTTATGAAACAAATTCTTCTACTGTCACCTGTTCTATTAGTGGGAAAATAACTTAATGACATAGTTCATAAAATAACTTTGACTAATATTTTAATTAAAATCAGTTCTATTCTTCTATCATCAAGACGAAACAAATTACGAATTTTTAAATTTATTTATTTTAGCTTATTATTATATGTTTTATTTATTATATTATTTATACTGCATTTAGGAAGTGGCAATCATTGATTGGAAGATATTTCTCGAGCAGCCATTGAAGTGATTTAAAATGGCAAAACTAATGAAATTCAAAGTATCATAATTCACCCAGTTTTGGCTGCTGAAGCGTTTAACTTTTATATTAAAAATGTTCGTATATGATTATTTCACAAATTATGACCAACAGGATAGCTGAACTGCATACAAGTTTAGGTTTCGTAGGATTTGTAGAGGTACCTTTAATAACTCAAGCAACATAAGAATTTAAAAAAATTTATTTATGTAAATATTTTAAAGTCAAATATTCTATAATAATGCACCAATTTATAGTAACTGATAAATAAAATTTTATTTCTAATTGCAATAATAATTTGGTTTATCATTTTCTCAGGTCTAGGCTAGGTTGTATATGTGCTAGGATAAAAAAAATATTGTATATTAAATTTGTAATGATATTTTATAGGCCAATTTGAATCTTAATTTCCTAACTTTTTAAATCTTAATTTAGTCCATATTAACTTTATTCTTAAATGTTCTGTTATTTCTTTACTAAATCACTTTTAACACCTGCTCTTGAAAACTGATGACTATTGCAATTTCTCACGCTCCGAGCGGAAGAACGAAAATCCTTAAATATATTCATTCCTTACAAATATACCCAAGATTCCCTTTCTAAATCTATACACGTTAAAAAAAATCCCTATAAAAATGACATAATAAACTAAGGCGGGAGAATTTTTCTTTCACTTTGCTGTGGTATTGTAATGTAAACAGATGTGCCTCTTTATGATCGATCTTAGTTCCCATGTACAAAATACACTCCTCCATGGTAAAATAAATAGAATTTTATCCCAAAAATGTCTACTTTTGATCACGCATCTGCAAAATTATGTTTACAATAATATAATTAGGTTTTATATATATTAGAAAAATTGTTTATTTGTGGGAATTTCCCATTAGGAAAATTATGATAAATGAAATAGATACAAATATAATAGTTGGAATCAATATTCCGAATACAATTCTTAATACATTGTAATTACAAGTTAAATAAGATGATACTTTTTATAATTTCTTCAAGGACCAGCATCTTTATAGCAAGTTAATACCAAATCTTCGAAAATATTAAGCAATATAGGATGGGTAGTCTAGAAATGCGTTTTATTGCTAAAGTTCTCTCTAAAATAGTATTTGTTTAAACATTATCTTTCTACCTAACTAGAAATTCTTATATAAATCTTTAAACCACTATTGTAGTATCTAATTTTCCAGTTTCAATATTCGACGACCAAAATCAGAACACATATTTATCTCTCGATAAATATGGGTTCTGCATAACCTGCTTCTCAAAATACCAAATATGCGAAAATATTAAGTAATAGACGATGGCTCCACCGTACATGCCTTTTATTGCTAAGATCTTTATAAAATAGCATTTGTTTAAACATTATCTTTTTACTTAACTAGAAGTTCCTGTATAAATCATTAACCTACAATCATTAGTATCAAATTAAACTTTTCTAGTTTCAATATTCCACGATCAAAATCAGAACCCATATTTATCTCGCGCCAATGACTTTTTAATGGATACCAACCGCGGCTCCTGAACCATTGGCAGAGCAATCCAAACTGCAATTAATCCTCGGGAAGTAGCATTGATCTGATAACACAATTCCTAACCTTTTCCAACAGCATCCAACGCTTCATCTGATAACAAATGATCAACTGATCCAATAACCATTCAGTTGGTTTTCCTCTTTCTTTTCTTTTTTTTTTATATCTTGGTGTATCAACCATCTTTCATTTGGTCGGTAACTAGTTTTTCCCCAGATATCGATGGGATAGGGGAAATGGGTCGTCGACTTAAATTATCTCTTAACACTCACTGCAACTGATCAGAATTGAAGCTTGACACTGGAATTCAATGATAATGGACGGGGAATTGTAGTTAAGAAATAGTTTTGGTTCTATTTGAATCGGTAGAATTGGGGAAAATGAATGGAATTCTTTTGTTAAATTAGTCATTTATTTTTATTTATGGGTATGCATGTTTACGTTTATGGCCATTCCTTAATAATTCAAAAGACATTAAATTCAGAAGTTATTCATAAGATTTGTGAAACTGTTGAGCAGTTTTTCTTGTATCGACTTTGTTAGATAGACATATAAATTAGTCGGTCACAGAAACGAAATCTTATTGGTTATTTTTTACGTGAAGCATGGCAGCGTGAAAATAACTATTGTTCCTCAATAGTTATTTCAATAGTTGTCGTATCATATTTATGTCATTTACGAACTTGTTTTTCTTTCAGCCAAGAAAATCTGTAGTCTGTGTAGTATGTTTTTTTTTAACTTCGTGATTAAAATTCTGATTTTTAACCGTCATGTGACCACTGGTCATGAAATAAATTAGAAGTCAATTTTTACTTTCATGTATATAGTGACAAGATATAAAAAAAATTATATATGCTACACATTCATATTGTGACATATCTGTAATGCTACTTTCCAGCATAATTAATTTCATTGTAAGAAAGATAGTTTTACGGAAAACTTTATTGGATACTGATCGGATGTCGAATCAATGATCCACAGGGCTTGACGACAAACTGAAAAATACTACAATCTTCAGGAATTTTGACGATAGGACCAATAAGAGGACGAATAAGTTGATTCTTCTAGAATTTTTTGTTCGCTGCTCCGAAGCTATGAAGATTGGCAGATCAAGCCGAGGTCAGTAGTATAGTTAGTCAAAGTTGAGTCAGCGATGGATTAGTTGGATCAGTCCAGCAAATCCAAAATCAGTCCAGTAAGTATCGAGTGAAGCTCAGTCGGTTAGAGGATTGAGAACTGAGCCGTGCGCCGAGTACTGGAGTTTAGCAATGAAGCAGCTTCGAATCGTGTGTTGAGAAGCCTGTAGTAAAGTAGTGATTCGGCAGCTGATTACAGCTAAAAAGGTGGAGGTCGATTACTTCTAGTGAGCAGCTGTTTGTTGTAAATGCTGCTCTGTATTGCTTGTGTACATATTGGTTGTGTGTTTATCGTCTGTGTACTGGTGTTAATAAATCTCCTTATTTGTAACCGAGTCCTGCTGTCTGCGCAGATAAATTATTTCTGTAATAATAGTACAGACATTTTCGTGGAAATTCAACTTTATAGAAGTAACTTCCGAGTTGTGCGAGATTCCCATGTCTTTCGGAATCTGATAGATAGCTACAACTTCAACTATCTTAAACTGCTGCTCAAGTACTTTTTATTTCATATTTCTTCTTATTTGATTATTTTCATTTTCACTTCCCAAGCGGAAATGTTCTCTACATAGCAGTTGAATGGGCGTCAACTTCCTCTAACTCTCCCCTTTTATTGTAATGAAATTTTCAAAATATATTTTCCACATAGTTCTTCAGTAATTTTCATGATTCGATCTCCCTAAAATTTATATTAGATCCATTGGGATCCATGATCTTGAATAAACTGGATACACCGATCGTCGTAAGTTATGTCATAGATGATAAGTTTCAAGTTCAAAATAAATTGATCTACGTCTTTCATCACAACTGATATTTCTTCGAAAATATCTCTTTTGTCCACATTTGTTGTCATTTGTCATACATACACAGGTTGATATATACATTAGTTATGATATACATGAATGCTGGCGTTCAAAATTTCTCATCACGGAAAGCTTCTGTGGCAGCCGGTCTTACTTCACTAACAACTCAGATATCAGATTCGGAAAGGCTGGATGGAGGGAATAATTGCAATTGCAGGTCAAGAGCATCCCAGCTATGCTCTACAGAGTATTCCACTTGCTTTATCTATTCGACTGATATCTTTCTTACAAAAATTAATTCTTCAAATCATTTGTATGAATGTCTTCATTCATAAAAATGAAATTAGGAATATTATAATTGTTTTCGAAGGTAAATTCTGTCTACGTTTTCGAAGAAAATCTAATGTAGATCAAATGACATTAAATACTTCAGTGCATAGTATTTTCTTATAAAACTATATTAGAACGGTAAAATATTAAATCATTACTTTTCATTCTGATCATTACTTTCTCGAAACATTTGCTTCTGAGACATGAAAGACTGGAGACAAGAAGAGAGAAAATTAAAAATTGATAATTGAGTGATGATTAAAAGAAATAATTGATTTTTCGAGTACAATTAGCTGCAACACTAAATCATTAACTGTAACACTTTTGATTTAACTGTAACTTGTTTAAACATTGTAATTGTTTTGAAGATTTTATGGTTGACTGAAATTTTTGGTTTGCTTATTTTTGTAGATTGGATACATTTTGAATAAATGCATTTACAATAAGATACTAAACGAAGAAGGAAAATTAATTAATTATAATGAATGCTTAAAAATATGAGTTAATATTCACAGAAGTTTTCATTAATATTGTCAGAATATTTACAATTCGAAGAATTATATACGAATATTTTAAATTAATCTGTTCGCAAAAATAATTAGAGAAACATAATATTTGTAAAACTAACGTGATACTAATAGTTAGATATATTATAAATAATTGTGTTTAGATATTCATTATACAATAATATTTTATCTGACAACATTTATTACTTTATCCTGTTGTGACATTATTTCAGATATTTTTATTTTCACAAAGAAAGCAAAAATAAATTTCGATTTTATAAAAGAATATCTAGAAAGCGGCTTAATTTATCTTCGATATATTGCAAAGAATTTGAATAGTAAAATAAATTATTAACTATTAGTTAATTGACTACAAATTATTGTAAATTCCTAAGCATAATGAAAATTTAAAAAAAAAATAATGTTTTTGCCATAAATGAAATCAATCATAAATTTTCAGACACTTTAAAAGTTCAAAAGAAATTTATTTACTGTAAATAAACATACTAGTAATGAAATTCGATGTTTATAAAATCTTTTCATCCTCAAACCACTGGAATCATAAAAATGTAGTTATAAATTTCATATATACTTTCTTTTCTGAATTTCAAGTACTGAAATTAAATGCTTTACATATCCGGGTTTATATTTCAATTTGATTAATATTGTACATGTAAAAAATAACTCACTTTGATTAGGAAATTTTTTTCGGATTAAATTTTAATGACCTGATATCTTTTAATTAGTTTTCTGTTGACACAATTCCAATCCTTGAGTTTCAAAATTTTTCAAGTTATTCGTAAATTTAAAATATATTTTCTTTCATGCAACTTAAATAATTTCAGAAAAGAATTTACGAAATTTGTTTATAAATACTTGGCTATTATTTTTTGTTGTTGATATTTTTGATTGTAAAATGATTTTTAAATTGCTAAATGACTTTTTTGACGTTTAAAATTACAAATATAAATAGAGACAAATTCATAATTATTTTTATTTCATTCGTAGATGCAATTTTTATTTTAAGTACGAGAATGAATTTTTTTAAAAATGACCAATTTTGGAATGAAACTGAAAAAAAGAAAGGAAACTATTTAAATGAAGTGAAATGGTCTCCCTAATATTTTCACGCATATCCTCTAAATATGATCTTATTTCCCCCTCACCACATAAAATTATAGACATTAAGAAAGTTGAAAACTTTTGCATGGCATTAATGAACAGTAATTACCAAATGCAGAATTTTGGAATGTAATTTTTTTTGTAATATTTTATTCAATTCATCATGTTAATATGTAATTTGGCTGCCTTTTATACGATCGGCTGGAACCAAAATTTAACACGAAATTACACTTGCACATGATCCACACATCTAAATTCATCGATTTATGTCATTGCATTTATAAGTTAAGACGAAAGTAGAAAATATCGTAATGAAAAAAAAAAAAAAAAAAAAAAAAAAAACAACTTCAGATTTTGGTGAATCTACGCTTCAAACCTCTCTGTATCTGAGAATAATATTTTAGGAATTATGTTTTCCTGTGACCACGATAAGTCAAATGCTTTGAGCAATGGCGATTACGTCCAGATTTGTCGATTTCTTTCAAATTTTGAATGAAATCAATTAACAGGAAA
>JAPMOR010073492.1:32737-62171 GCA_026543865.1 Argiope aurantia
AAATCTTTTTGTAATACATACTGCTAAATCTTTTTGTAATACATACTACTAAATCTTTTTGTAATACATACTACTAAATCTTTTTGTAATACATACTGCTAAATCTTTTTGTAATGTATACTGCTAAATCTTTTTGTAATACTACATAGAAACTTATGGCTCAAAATGAAACATTAATCGTAGGTAAAATGCAAGGGTGAAAATAATAAAACCAAAAGTTTCCTGTTTTATATCCTATCAGATACGATTTAATTAATAGTATGAATGTTAAAAAATTATTTAACTACTGTAGTTTGCCACAGTTATGTTAACTTTCGAGGAAAAAATTATCTTTTAATTTTTCTATTATAGGTACTTAAATGTCAAAACGAATTTAAAGCAAATGGAAACAAGAACATGTGATAGGGACTTAAAATAAATTATTCAAATAAGATTTCAGATAAAGGAAATTTAAGGGGGCTTATACACAATATGGAATTCCCAAGCAAAAACTATGATATCATTTTGAAGAATTGAACTCAATCTGACCTGTATTTGAAGAATTAACAGGCTTAATGATCTGACTGAAAAAAATGGAAGAAGGTCTGGTCAAACATATTTTTATATTGGAATTATTTTTTGAAATTACAGCAATTGATTCAAAAAAGTTGACATTTGAATTAGTTGCATACATATTCCACTAAAAAAAACGATTTTATGGTAAAAAACTAGTATTCAAGTTAATGAAAGACCATCTCTCACGTTACTTACGTACTCGAGGAAATCTTTATGGTAAGATATCAAGTTTTAATAAGGAACGAGTCCATGAATTCATAGACAATTGAGAGGCTATACAAAATGAGCTTAAATTTGTCGTTCATCAAAACAAATTTTATGTAATTCTTCAAATATAATTAAAACAGTTTACTAACATCTCTTATGAAAATATATTAGTAGTTTTCAAAAAGTTACTGATTATATTTCATATTCACGTAATTCTTATTTAACTGACTTATCAAGTATTTGATTATCTAATCTTTTTTCAAATACACCCGATGTATACAAATAAGCTAACATTTTAAAAAAACAGACGCTATGTAAATAAAAAAGTGATATTTTCCGAAAAAACATCCAACTAGAAATCTTTCGGAATTCTCAGAAAAAAAAGGAACAATCTTATTAAGTAGCTCCGAGCACTTCAAAGGAAACGAAAGAAATTTCGAGTAAAAGGACATTTCACGTTTAATACATCCCATCAGAAACACCGAAAGTTTCTAGGAAAGAACGCAATCATAGAACTTAAGAATCGAAACAAAGAACAGCATTAAATTTTACATCAGGAAGAAGAACCCCGAAAGAGATTTGGATTTTAGCGATACAAAAGAGGCTCCAACACATTACAATCCTTTCACTGTGCCCAAAAGACGTCTCTTTTCTCCCGAATCGCGAGATATTTCTTTTACTTAATGGTGAAATGGCACGAATGAATGATTTTTCTCCTGCTAGTCCCTGCTGCTAAGTCTCTGATTTTCGATTTATGTATGTAAAAACTAAATTATAGCAGAGAACTTATTGTTCAGAAAGTATTTTAATTTAACAACGTCAAGAGGTAGTTTAATTTAACAAAAGAATTGAATTAATGACTTGGAAGTCAATTTGTATTTCGAATTATTCCAATATGTTAGATGCAAGTGCGAGAACGTCATAAATCTTTTTTTTTTTTGCCAAGGGAGCTGTTTATTATTTGAATTAATTCTTATTAGATTCCAGTTTTCTTTATAGATTGTTGAGTGCACAAAGCGTATTTTTAAAATGAGTTTGCCCGCCTTATTTTGAAAACGTCTTGATAATGCAAATTAAACTCAGTAACACAAAGATGTAACAGTCTTTAGAGTGAAATGTAAGAGTTAATTGAGACTCCTTCTTTTGTTATTATTAAGATCAGAAAAAGAATATTTTGATATCAATTAGTATTAATCATAATTGAATATTCAACGTATTTTTTAAAAACTTCCATTCACTCAGTCATATATGATATTCTCTTAACTATAAGACCTTTTTCCAATAAATGGAAACAAAAATAGTTTTGAATGATGTTATTTATAATTTTGAATGACAGCATTAAAAAGAAACAGTCCTTAGTTTTTTGAAATTTTTCTTCAACTTATTTTCTCCCCGATCAGATAAGATGTTAATATAATATATAAGATATTCGCTTAAAAATAAAAACTTTTTCAAATAAAGAGAGCATAGAAATAGTTCTAAAAGATGTTATTTATTGTTTTGAATAACAGCATTAACAAAACAATTAAAATTTATAGAAATCATTATTTTTTGAATTTTTTTCAAATTATTTTCTTTTCTAACCGTAAAATTTACTTCACAAATGTATGAATGTACTCTAAATATTGGCGACATCTTGAGTTTTTGAAAAATAAAAACAATTTTCGCGTTTTCTTGTATTTTTAAGAATTTTTTTTAAATATCTTAGTAATTTAACAAATTGAGCATGTAGATTATCAATGCTTTAGCAACAACAAGTGAAAAAAAATATTCCATCACATGACGGATTTAAATATTAAACAACATAAGGAATACAAACCTCTATTGCTGGCTAAAGCATCGCGACAGTGGAAAAAAAATTGCTGAATTTTTGTATAAGACCGATAAAAACCAGAAGTATTTAATAAATTTTAAAAATATATTCTTTCGACAAAAAAGAAATTTAACGTGAAAGCTATAAAACTTAAAAAAATTATCAAAATGATTTACTGAAAATTTTGAAGATTATTTAAGAAGCATATTACATAAACTAAAAAAAATAAGCTATCAAGATTATATCAAAGCTTATATAAGCTTTTATCAGAACTTCAGACTTTGAAACTAGACTGATAAATAACATGAAATTTTCAATTTTTCCTCATTATAAAGGATTAACACAATCGTAAAATCTTTTTTAATAAACATATTTATTATTCTGTAATACAGGAAGAGCAGAATATATTTAAAAAATAATCCATCAGATTTGAATGAAAATAAGCGTTCGATTTTTATTCGCGATTAATTTCGTAAGGAGATTTTACTAAAATTGAAAATCTGGGAGAATAGTGATAAAAAATATAAAATAGCATTAAATGTAAATTGCACAGATATAAAAATGAAACTTTAAAAAAATGCATATAAAAAACAGAATTTTTGTAAAAAAACTTTTCTGTAATTAAGAATATTGAATAAAAAAATTGCCGTATTATTTTAATTCTCCGATTTAAGCTCTGTTTATCATATACATGAAGTTTTCTAATTCAAAGAAATCTCATGGCATCATAGCGCTATTAAAAGCGTAAATATCCGGTACATCAATCTTGAAAATTTCGTAATATTGAAACGTCGTTTTTTATTTGACTTAAATTACACATAAATGAAACAAAATCCTTTTATGTTTTTTGTCGTGTGACTATTTAAGCCAAATTTTGCGCAGAAGCTTCTGAGGGTAAAGACCCCTGAGAACCCGAGGGCAGAAGTCTGACTTCCAACTCAAATGAAGATAGCACACACACATTCGCTTGCACAACCGCTTTTTACAGGGGGGCTCATTCACGTACCTCGCAGAGAGAACGCAAGGAACAGAACAACCATGCCCGAACCACGAATCCTTTTACTTTAACAATGGAATAAAATTACGCGATTAAGAATTTGATGAAACAAGGAAAACGATTTGAATTGAAGAGTAATATTGTAGTCTATTGTTCGAAATTTTTTTTAGCAAATTGCCAAAATTCAGGAATAAGGGGCAGTACTATTAAATTGGTATCATTAAAAAATAAATTTATTTGGAAACAGCATAAACCTTATTCTTGTGCAATAGCATTTTTTAAAAAAATATCTTTTTCCCGAGTATATCATGGAAATAAAGATTAAAAGCAAACTGTCGAAGGTCACAATAAGCAAGAAAGAGCCCGTAACATCCTTTAAATTTCGTATGCTGTGACTTAGTATATGATGTTTTGAATTTTGCAACAAAATGAAGAGAATCGTGCATGTATTCGGAAAGCTTTTTCAATCGATTAAAAAATTGACAAAAGATTATAATTTAATAACAAGATCACATATTAAATTTAACGTATCCATATTGTTGCTCTTTTGAGTTACCGCGTTTATATTCATGCAAAAGTACAGAGACGGAAGGCTATCAACACATTGACCGATTTCACATAAAAATTGATTCGAATATAAAAGTTTAATATAAATTGCGAATAGAATTTTATCTAATTAGTTTCTTTTAAAAAAAATTTGAATTATCATATTCACTTGCTGTTGGTCATACAGTCAAATGGAATTCGCTTAAAAAATGATGATAATCTACAAATTTGGCATTAAAACACATACCAAATTTCATCGCTCTAGATCAATGCGTTTATGAGTTAAAGTGGTTGCTGACTGACAAACATACCAGCGGGAATAGTCTCTCCAAAACTTTCTTCCCTGCTCTCTAATAAACTTGTCATGCCAGAAAACGTATCACAGTGCTTTAGCGTACAATAATTACAAAATATTTACATTTGGCGTGAATTTAGCACTTTTACTGAATATATCATATCATTGGTGAGTGATTTGGCGATTAATCCTTGGCTACAGTGCTTACGTTACAATAATAATAAAATATTTACATTTAGCGTAAATCTAGCACTTTTACTGAATATATCATATCATTGGCGAGTTATTTGGCTCTTAATACTTGGCATGCGTTAATAATATAAAAAAATTCTATAGTATTCTGGGCAGTTTTTTTAACCGATTGAAACAAAAAATTTGAGACAAAACTGTACATGTGGTCACAAAATGCCATACCACATTTAGTATATTTTAGCCACTCGTTTTTGAATTTTCGCGTTTACATGTTTCTGAAAGTGCAGACTGACAGACTGTCAACCTCTTGGATTTGGCTTAAAATTTCCCCGGTGTCTACAGTGTAGATGTTGAATCTATGCACGGAATTTTATCTATATTTATCTCACTTCATTTTGCAATTATCTTGTTAATATATACTTGAACAGCCGGGCAGATAAATTTTCTCTGAATATATTTTAATCAAAATGTGATAGAAATCTGCAAATTTGGTGTTAAGACCGTTTGCCAAATTTCATTAATCTAGCTCAAAGCTGTCACAGACAGACACAGAAATTCCAAAAAAAAAATACTATGCTTTCTCTATACTACGTATACGAGAAAGCAAAAATGTATTTTCTTGACTAAGGGAAAGCTGACATTTTGTCCTTTAACAAAATGTTGGAGTTGAATTATTATTATTATTTTACAATTACAATATTTTATCTCTCTGTTCCCCGTATTGGATAAAACAAAAAGCATATCCCTACTGGGACAAAGTGCAATTCAAAACTGATTTCGTCACAGAAAAATTTTTATATATCGAAAGATTCCAAATCCAAAGAAAATTAACTTTGCATTCGCTTCAACCTCTTTATAGCAACATAAAAATAAAATTCATGGTTAAAGGAATCGGCTTTTACGAAAGAGATTGGAGATATTGGTGATTTCGTGTAAGACCAGAAGCTATTACCAAGACCATGAAAAGATGCTTAGTGGAAAATCAATACCTATTCTGACTTTTGCCGTAGCGTGCGAATACAAAAGCATGGAGCACTGAATAATGCATTTGGGTTTGCACAACGTTAATTTATGAATCCATTAAATATTTCAGTGCGAGTCGTTCGCTTCCCATAATTTGATAAGTGTTTTCAAAGTAAATGACAGAGTAAAGGTTTGTTTTAAGGGAGAGATAAATGATGCGTGGGAGTGTAATTGGAGGTATAATTTACTATCTATCTTCAAAGAATACGCGGTCAGATCGTCTAATGGAACTTTAATACTGAAATATGGTATAAAGCATTTAAATACCATGTGCCTCAAGGGACTTTTGAATACTGAGTGCAATAATGAAAATGATAAATTTGGAAGAGTGAGGTTTAAAAATACTGCAGACGTAAAATATTATTTGCTTCATATTCCTTTTGGTTTCTTTTTCTTTCTTCATATTTATGCAAATGCTGATAAATATACCGAGATTTAGATTAATTTCTACATTTCAGATCTTACTAACTCTGAAAAAAGTAATTGTAGATCAATGCTTGTCTGTGAATACGTCAGCCATTATATTAGCAAAACTAATGAGAGTAAAGCTGCTACTGCATAATGCGTTAAAACATGATTAAGGTATCCGAATAGATTAAAAACATTAATTTGGATAAAAATTCGCATTATTATTATTATTATTATTGAGTTTCAAAAATAGGTACGTTTCTGTTTCCAGAGGTATCTTTATCTTGTCTCTACGTTAATTAGAATCCAAGTTATAGCAAACTATTGGCATGCAAAAGATGCTTATTTCTAAGCATTTGAAAACTTTAAATACATTTTCTGAAGTACAAGTTTTATTATTATTATGTTGTTGCTTCTTCTGGAACTTGCCATGGACAAGCCCACTGTTACGAAGATAGCGATTTAACCCGGTGGGGGGAGCGTCTCTTGTTTTTATAGTAGTGCCAACTAGGGCCAAGAGTGCGACTTTGCTACTCACGCATCACTCATTCGCTTGCGCAACCCATTTTTGCAGGGCACATTCACACATCTCACAGATAGAACAACGGAAGAACAACCATGCCCAAACCGGGACTCGAACCCAGGACGCCCAGATCACGGGGAAGACGCGCTACCCCTATGCCAGGACGCCGGCATTATCATTATTATTCTACTATAAGAGTATCGTCATATCTCACAAAATAATCTAGATATCTTAATGAAATTTATAATTAGGACTCAGAAAGTTATGCGAAAAATAATGAACTATGAATTTGATGTAGAATGCTCTAGAAGTGGATTTATGATTAATGTAAATATTGTTGAAAAAAATTCCGAAATTTCATTGATATTTTTTTTATATTTCACACAAAAATTTTATTTTTGAAAATAATTCTTAGATAATAGTTAGTTACACTATAAGATTTCATATATATAATGTTACAAAGAAAAATGAAAAACTAACAATTTTTTTTCTTTTTTAGAACAATCCTAGTTTTTTGTAAATAAATGCTAGGATTTACATCAAAATATATATTTTTTTCTTTATACAAGAGACCTAAATCAATTAAACGAAAAGAACTGTTTTATTATGTAAAGTATCACACATTAAAAACAGAATCATTCATGACTGAAAAACAGTGAAGCACTCTTTTTCAATCCGAGTATAATCTACCCTTACTAATATAATAAAGGTATTCTATGCACACACAAGAGACAGCATTTATAGCGCTCTACGTGTTAGACCGTTTGACGTGCAAAAGCCATATTTGGAAAATATGCAAAAAATTAAATTGAATTGTGAGGAATTTTTGATAATCAAGACCTAGAGCATTTGATTAGTACAGAATGCATTCTCTATCTGCACATTCAATTAGTCATTGCTGCCCATAAGAAAATCTACGGTGCATCCCAATGAAATGATAATACATAAAGTAACTTCTAAAGATGTAGATATTAAGATGACTAGTCATACATACAATTATTACATACAACAAGATAATTTTGAATCTTGTTAATTCAACTATCTATGACCTATCATTGCTTGCATGAGATAGCCATTTAGCATTGGAATTAATTGCTTTGAATCACACTGTAAAATAATCATTTCAAAATATTTAGATAATTACGTGCAGGATATGCATGTGACTTATCAAAGCCTGCAAACTCTGTCTGCTGTGAAACCGAATACCGCATGGATGCTCCACATGTGACGAACGAGGTTACATACACAAACAAATGTTTACGATTCATTCCGTACTATGGCGCCATTTTTTCTTCATTTCTTTCTTTCTTTTTTTTGTTTACAAAAAGGATATAGCCATTAGTATTCGACAGAATTGTTTTGAGTTCTAAATTTTCTCAAACCCACCAATATTTTCGAAAGTAATGAAATGTATATAATGTTACGAATTCGAATACTGTTCAGTATACGAATGTATATTGGATATATTTCGGCTTCTGGCATGAAGTTGGCACCAAAGCAACAAATAAATCTGGCAATCCTTTTTTGACGATGTAACTTGGCGATGTAATTGATAAATTAGTTTCGCGAAATTTCTACACATTTCCCAAAAAAAATTTATGTGTCTAGAGAATGGATCAAAGTATTAGAAAAAATTTATGTGTCTAGAGAATGGATCAAATGGATTCCATGAAATGTTGATCAAGTTGAGTTACTGTTGCGTTTTTATTGAATAACTATGATATGTTTAAATCGATATTTAGATATTGGCCGATGTGAAGATCAAGAAACATTGCTGCGATGTAGATTAGTTTAGTTTAGTTGTATTAACGTCCCGTTTTAAAGCAAAGCAAGGGCTATTTTGTGACGGACCTCGTAATTTTGAACAGTGGTCAGATGATGAGGACGACATACGAGCTGGAACTCTCCTTCATCAAATTTCCACTCCACACCAGCGGGAGGATTTTTAGTTCCTATGGATTTAACGTGCACCAGACCCGCTTAAACGACGGTTCTTCTGGGGAATCGGGTCTCGAAGCTGACACCCTCCGGTTTTAAACCCGAGACTTTACCAACAGGCTACCGTGGCCCTCGCTGCGACGCAAAATTTCGACTTTTATTAGTTCTTTGTGAGCGAGCTACTTTGAATTGTAACATCCTAATAAAATTGGATTTATGAACTACCTTGGATTTTTTGTTTTGCTTTTATCAACATACTTGAATAATTTTTTTTTGCTTTTATCGACTGTAAATATTGATAAATAACAAAAAAAGAGTTTTTCCTAGTGCCTTCTAAATTAAAGTCAATTTCATCCACAAACCCATCCTAACTAGAGTGCTCTCGCACTTTCAGGTTTTCCTTCACAACAATAATTCTAATAAATTGACTTCCAACTTAGTAATAATTAACAAACTTGTTTGGGAGCAGCTACGTGCTGAATATCTTATCTAATGTATTCCTCGAGCGAAGATAAACTATTTGCTTATAATTAAGAAGAGGCAGAAATGATTAATTGCTTGTGGGATAAAACTGAAACAAAGCCATCTCTACACGGAAAATTACAGTTGTCTGGTTTGAAACGGAAAACTTTATTTTTCTTTTATACACTGCACCCAAGAGGGCAATTATTTTCTCTGAACTAGAGAAAAAAGAATATTTTCAAAAACAGAAAAAAACTCCTCTGGACATCTATATATCAATTTTATTGCTTTGTCCTTTGTTCTGTAAAAAAATGGTCATAGAAAATTCGCTTGATACAGTTACAAAACTTTTGAAAAACATTTTTATAATGCAAAGAATTTATTATATGAATGATTGTCACTTATGCTCTGTTTAATATCACAAACTGCAATATATTGTTCTCGGTAATTAGTTAAGTATTTATTTAGGTTATAATATAAATTTCTGATTAATTGTATATAAAAATTTTGTAATTATAGTAATTTTAATTGCATTCTTGTAAGTTTCATTTTTTTCAGTCATATTATATAGAAGATAATTTTGAAATTTTCGTTCAGGAATGCTTCAGTTATTACATACTTTGCAATACGATTGTTTCTTCTTTTAAAGAAAATGCAGAAAGAATATTATTGTAATAATTTTAAAAATTCTATTTCGTTTTATATTTTCCTGAATAAGAAATTAATTGTAATTTTACGCGTTGATTTAATATAAAAATTTTGCAGTTACAGTAATTTTAATGGTACCCTTGAAAGTTTCCTTTTTTCAGTAACATTATAGAGGACGACAATTTTAAAATTTTTGTTCAAGCACGCTTCAATTATTGCATACTTTGCAATAAATACTACTTTTTTTACAAAAATTATAAAAAAAACACATTGTTATTGTAAAGAATTAAAGAATTTCATCTCGTTTTATACTTTCCTGAATACGAAATAAATTTGTAATTCTATGTGTCTAGAATTTCGATGATTTTGAACGGAGAAGAACTTGATCATTGACGTTTGGTATATATAGTGTGCACAAAAATTGCTGACCTGTATCATATTCCTGGCAAACTTCCAGTTGATGGATTTGATTTGTCTGTCTGTCCACCCATGCGTATGCGAAAACGAGAACTTTTAAATGAAACGAACTAGACAAATGTTGTTTGGTATGTAATTTTTCTCTAAAATTGTTGACCTGTATCACGTTTCTGGCAAAGCTCCAGATGATGAAATTGGTCCATGTGTCTATCCACCACGTCTATGTGAGCACCGGAACTGAAAACAGCATTCAACTAAATCTTTTATTATGAGATATGATTTTATCACAAGAATAGTAAATATTTCACAAATGTTGGAACAATTATGTTAAAGAACATATTATCTCTATGCGAACACGATGATTCTGAAACGCAACAAAGTAGGTAGCTGAATTGTAGCCTGTCTCCTATATTCCCATCTTAGATCAGAAACCTTTGGGCCAATTTCTCAGTGCGAAAAGATTTGAAATCTGCATTCAATTTTGTTCCCATTGTCTCTTTCTACGGCAATGTATATCTCATGACATAAACGCTCTTTGAACGTGTTTGGACAAATCAATTTTGATGTAAAAATACATACCAAATTGAATACGTCAGACTATTTCGGTTTCTCATATATTTCTTTTATACTCACAAGTATAAAAACGATTTTTTTCTTAGGTTTTAAAAGTAGAGATTCATAAAAGTATTGAATTCGAATGTTTTAAAGATTGCAATTTTTATTAGTTTCTATAAAAGAAAATAAAAACAGATTGCAATAATTGAAGCAATAAAAATTGGTTCTTCCCATTGCTACTAATATATTTTTTTCCTTTATTTGCCTCCTGTTGTTTCAGTAACATAATCTTTGATTTACCACCAAGAGGCTATAAAATGTCCATATAAAGCCTTTTATAGACGATAGGAAATCTTTTAGGAACCCTTTTTCTCCCAATTTCGTCCTACATGCATTTTCCATTTTCTTCTTGCATTTCGAAATCAATTAATTTTTCGAAGTTTTGGGGCATTTCTTTTAGCTATAAATGTCATGATATAAGGATTTAGATAAGCTTTCAGAGAAAAAATACAAGATAGTAAGAAGAAAATATTATTTAACCTGTAAGAATGAACTTTTCAGGTATTTTGGTGAATTTCCTTAATATTGCACAGTTTGGAGCTCCCTTCTCTTCTTTGTAGGCCGTGGTGGCCTGATGGTAAGGTCTCGGCTACGAAACCGGAAGGTATCATGTTCGAGACCCGATTCCACCGAATTCCATAGAATAATGTACCCCACACCCACTTGTGTATGGTGTATGTTAAATCCATCGGGGTTAAATATCATCTCGCTGGTGTGCTGTGGAAGTTTGGAGAGCGGGTGTGTGTGTGCCAGCTCAGGCTTCGTCCTCAACATCTGACCGTGAATAAAAATTACAAGGTCAACCCTATAATAACCCTAGTGCAGCTTTAAAACGAGATGTTAATTTAACTAAACTAAACCCTTTTTTGGACCGTTTATGGTGTATTTCAATAATTTTCGGAAAAAAAGCCCCACCAAATATCGCAAATTTCACAACGTGATTATTTTGAAATTCAAAATATAAGTATCTACTTTTTATTTCACTTAAGGTTTCCTGCACTTAAACGGAGCCAATATTTGATTTTTCAACCCCATTCTGATGTAAAACGGTTCAGAAATGTTGGATTCTTCTGTGATACTGCAGACAATAAAACAATCAAATTTCATTGATTAAATGAAATTTGATTGTCTCTCAGAGGCGCCACCTGGTTTTGAATTTGAGAAAAAATGATTACTGGATTTCTTAATCTTTCTAATAATGAGTAAAAAGACATAGAATTTAATAAAAATGAAACTTTTTTAGAACATATTAATACAAGAAAAAATATTTTTCATAAGCAATGTATAACAAATGTAATAAAAACTAATGTAATTGTAAAAACTCAAACTCATACGAACGAAAATATAGCTAAAGGACTTAAAGCCACCTTGAATTTCAAATGGAAGATTTTTTTTAGAAATGCATTAAATTGGAACATATTATAAATGCGAATATAACTCTGGTTTCCTTATATTTATTTAAATCAATATTTCAGTTATTTCATTTCCTCGTACAGGAAAAATACAAAGAAATACTATTCAATCGTTCAAAATATCCAAACCCGAGAGTGTGATCAACTACCTCACATCAAACTTCTATGCACCCGAAAAACTCAATTTTTAAAATATATCTATCTGTGTACACGATACTCAAAAACGTATTTTCCAAAACTCAAAACGATAGAAAGATGAAATTGAGTATATGGATTTCAAATCACATTTGAAAATATCTATTAAATTCTGTAAGATATCTATTGCGAGGAAGTCTATATGTTCATCTGTCCGAGTCTAGTTTAACACGGTAATTACAAAATGAAGAGAGATGGATCAAAACTTGTTAATATTAAGTTATTATTCCTACCAAATTTGGAACCAAATTCGTGAAGAATTTCAAAAATATACAAATAAGATAACTCAAAAACGTAAGAATTTAATTATATAAAACCTGGTATTCCTTTCTGCAACTACAATTGCAAGTGAAAGTAAAATTGTGGTTTCAATTTGTTAAATAAAAAAGCTCCAAAATAGACATTCGGTATTTTGGTGTTTGTTTAATAAGCAATCCAGCAATTAATCGCCTAAAAAGCAGCCAAATCTGGGTTTTCGTAACTGTGTTGTAATATTAATCGCAAGTCATTGGCGAGCAAGTACATTTATTAATGAGTACAGAAGAAATTTTCTGGTACACCATTCTCGCTGTTTATGACTTTTAACAAGAAAGTTTTTATTTAAACAAAAATTATATTCTCCTCACTAGCGTATAACATATCGCGCTTTTAATAACTTTTAGATTTATTTCCGAAAAAAGTCAACAACCATTGAGAAATAGTATAATTACTTTCGAATTATGCTTCAAAGAAACTGTTATTCTAGTAAAAGAAACTATTCTAATAAAAGAAATATAAATAGACATCATAGAGTTTGAATCATATCGAGTTGGAGGATAATTATATTTATTAGTGAGTATGGAAGACATTTTCTAGAACATCACTCCGGCTGTTTATAATTTTATTTTCATAACAAATTCTTTATTTAAAAAATTATATTCTGCTCTTTAGCGGATAAAGTATCGCCCTTTTAATAAGGTTTAAATTTATTTCCAAAAAAATAGTTAAAGAGTCAACAATCATTTAGAATTATTATGATTACTCAGGAACCATTCTTGAAAGAAACTACTCTTGTAAAAGAAATATAAATAGACATCATCTACTTGAATGATATCGAGTTGCCGAACAAGAACATTTATTAGCGAGAATAGAGAAATTTTCTGAAACACTTCACCCACTGCTTATAATTTTATTTTCACAGCATATATTTTTTTAAAAAAAAATACGATCTCCTCTTTAGCGGACAAAGTATCGCGCTTTTAATAATTTTCAGATTAATTTCCCAAAAAAAGTAGGAAATCAACAACCATTGAAAAATATAATAATTGCTCTCAAACTATTCTTGAAAGTAATTATTATTTTAATAAAAGAAATATAAATAGACATCATTGAGTCTCAGAAAGGTCAAAAGCAATTGTCTGCATTAATTTTTAAAAACCACATATCAAAACTTGAAATTACTTGCTCTTTGTAAACAAGGCTAATTAAGCAGGAGAAAATTTCATGATATAAAAAACTGATTAAATAACTCAAAACCTGAAAGAAAAAAAAACGACTTGTTCTGATACGCGAACATATTTCCTTGATGATAAGAAATGCAAATAAAGCTACCAAACCATGCAAGAAGAATTGTGAAAAGCTCCAGAAGCAAAATGATCCAAACAAAAGCATCGAATGAAACGTTAATGATTAAAAATAAGAAGGGAGTAACAGTTCTATTTTTTTAGACGAATAATCATTTAGTCTTTTGTAAACGTTAATGATGAATTGATAATAACATGTGTTACAGAGATGGGAACATCTGTAGTGAGAACAGAACCAGCAGGGAAAAAAAATAATAAATCTTTCTTATAGCACTTCAGGCGATAAGCAGAGTAGAAGTTTGAGATGATTCGTTTTACTGAAAAATAGTTGTATAAAATATGTTAATAATTTCTATACTTTTAATGATATCTGTTCTAGTTATGTCTTGGATTTAATTTAAATGAAGTTTATGTCGCCTTCGTGTATCATTTGTTTCCATTTTTGTTATGAATATTGTAATCATAGGTGTAATTTCATGCAATGACGTAACTGCTTTTATTAATTTTGTCACAAAATCCTTTTTCAACTTTTTGGAATACTGAAAGGTCAATTAAGTATTTTTAATAAAAGAATAAATACATAAATAATTCATTACACAATAATGTGAATATAAACTATTTTAGATCGTTTTATAAAAAAAAGATTTTTTTCACTTTTTCCGGGTATTATTCATATTAATAACACCGGTAATATTAAACAGTTTATTTTAAAGAAGAAATATATTTCCATTATGACGTAAAAGAAGAATATTACGCCAAAATTAGATCAGTAACAGCAAAACCTTAGTGTAAATGGAGACCGAATTTAAAATTTGTTGGAGAAAGTTTCTGAAAAACACCTATAAATTTGTTGTACATATTTCCTGGAGTATGCGGTTTCAGTTTTCGAAATAAAAACTATTATTTGACATAGTGAATACTGGTTTGAAAATCGGCACTGTTTTGAAACTAATATGCATTTTGTAGATTATATTTATTAGCCACATCCAATATAAGAGTTATAGAGCAATAGTTGGATAATGAAATAATATTCGTAATAGTTAATAATGAAATAAATTTTTAATTTTACTAGCGAGTGGGGGAATTTTACACCCCTATACAGTGCACATTGATGATATCCCTCTTTCAAAAAACTAGTAAATTTAATAGAAAATTTCAATACAATTATCACTTAACACTCCAACTGTGCATTTTAATTAGATTTAATTTAATTTTATGAAAGATTATTATTTATTTATTTATTATGACTGATGACTCCATGGCAATAATTTTTATATGAAATTATATTTAAATAAACGCTTGATACTTAAGTATTATAATAAGCAAAGCAAAGAAAGAGAGAATAACTCGGCTAATTACATTTCACAATATGTTCATTTTATCTTCATATTTCTATCGTTATTTTATTCTTTATCTTATTACCTTT
This sequence comes from Argiope aurantia, assembly GCA_026543865.1. Lineage (NCBI taxonomy): Eukaryota > Metazoa > Arthropoda > Arachnida > Araneae > Araneidae > Argiope > Argiope aurantia. The sequence continues at coordinate 47,972 of JAPMOR010073492.1, forward strand.
ATATTATTATTATTTTATTCAAGCATTTTATAATTCATAAAATTTTGAATGCAATAAATAATTGAAAAGTGAATATTATTTAATTGGCCTTGTCATGGCTCCATCTCAGCCTACCGATTTTAGGAATTCTACCTAATCAGAAATCTGCCTCTGTTGTTCGCATTATGTACATAGAAAAGTAGGATAGTATGGTTTCGTCTTATGCTTTCAATATGGGATTTTCGCTGACAAATCACGGGGCTAAGATGGAATTCTTTTTTTCACATTAAGGTTACTAAAGTATCTGAAGTACTGCAGTATTTTAAGAAAGCTAGCTTAATTAAATAAAAATCTGATTTTTCAAATCATATGAGGGCTTCTTCGAAATTGTTTTTAAAATTTTGATCAGAATCAGCTCCGTTTCTCAAAAATTTCGAGCCACCACAACAAATGGGTGACATTTGATCCACTATAGATTTTTAAATGCTTTAGGAATTTAATCATTTCATTCCCAAGATGATTCGAGTTCAGGTACCTAAAAAAAAAGACAAATTTCATACTTCCTCAAAATCTGCAGTAACAGCACATATTTTTAAGGAGTTGATATATAAAAGATGTTCCCCCTTTAGACTATTAAACAAATGTCTTCGCGTATATTTTTTTAGAGTTCTCAGCATTTCCATTAACACGAGCGTCATCTTTAACGAGCAAAACAAGTGTCACGTGTATTTAATCAATAACACTTGACGGAGGGGATTTCGGCAGTGGTATCTAGGCAATTCGGGCGTCCGCTGTAGCTTCGTTGAATGGGCCTTTAGGACATTTCAATATTGTTAGAGTTAACGACGGCAGGCCTTCAGTGAAATCGAGCTTAGAATTCTCTATTCCTCTTATCTCGAAGCCAATAATTTAGAATGAAGTCATCGTACCTTTCCGATAATATCTGAAAAGAAAACTAAAACCAATGTTTCCTTATTCTGATCTATGAGTAAATTTATCTTCTCCCTTTACGACTCTTAGCTAATAAAAAAATGGTATTTGCCGCTAATTAATGAAAAAATTATTATGATGTGGTAATTACTGGCCTAAATTAAATATTCTATCATATTAGTTAAAGTATTCAGGTAAAAGAAAGTTTGAACTTCGCACCGATTCTCAATTTGACCCGCATGAATCAACCAGGAATTTTGACTTTTGCTAGAATATTGAAAAATATAAATCCGACTAAAACTATTTGATTTATCTTATTCGTAAGTTCAAATGACATAAAGCGTTATTCACGGATAATATATTGACAATCCATGATGAATTAGATCAGTAGTGCCGTAAATAATAATGGTTGCTAAAATTTACAATTAAATATTTTGTTTATAATCTATTTGTAGTCTCCGTAAAATATTATTAAATTTCAAATATTGAAGGATATACAACTCGTAATATTTCCGAAGCCTTATACCATTCATTTCATTGTGAGAAATGCATAACATATTTCATTGTATTATGCATTTCTCTAATTTTCAGACTCAATCTTTATAAATCGAATATATTACAGATAAGAGTAGCAATAATTATATATGGTCGGACGTTAAAAATCTTTCTTTATTACTTGGTTTTGAAAGTGAAACTTTTATTGTAGACAAAAAGAATTCAATAATTATATTAAAAAAACATAATCTAACCAATCAGAAAAAAATAAATTTTCATATCTTGATTAGGAACAAAAAAAAAAAAAACAAAAAAAACGGATTAAAATATTACTATCAACAATGAAAACGATTTTATTTTCATTTCAACAGTGATATATAATATTGCTTATTAAGTTTAAAATATTTTATAAAATTAATTAAAAATAGAATAAAATTGTTCGGCAAAATATTTGATTTAATTGGAATGATAATTCACTGAATTTTAGTAACGTTACAACTTATTTTGCACTGTAAAATTTTCGAAACTTATAGGAAAAGTCAAAATTTTATGTAATTTTTGATTAATTAAAATTTCAAAGAAATTATTCTTAAGTGCAAATTATCGGCACCCAAATTACGTATGTGCCGAGTTTCGTAAATCTATGGCAAGCGGTGTTGCCTGTTGTGCGCCAACACTCACCTGTATGGTATTTAAATTTTTTAATTTAATTAAGAGATGGCCTGGGATTTAAAGACTGAAATTGGTGGAGATATAAAATATTTCAGGAGTCGTATCATAAGAACCATTATATTAACTAATATTCCTAAAACATATAAGAAATTTTGAAAATTTTCAGAAAAGTAATTAAATTACTTTCGGTCGAGACATTCCTTTCTAATCATATTCTGTGTTCTGTTTCAACTAAATCTTATTCCAGAAATTGGATTATAAAACTTAATTGAATTTGTTTTCAAAAAAATCTTTCAGACAGTTTAGATTATTTATAAATCTCTTCTTCATTCTTACGCTAAGTTATACTTTCGAAAAAGAGATGACAAGATTTATATCATTTAATTATGTATGAAGCAAAATCAACAAAAAACAAACCTACATAATTTAAACTATATTTTCTTATTATAAACAGTAGTGTATCTCTAACCAACCACGAAAGATATTTCAAGATGACGTCCCGAATGAAATTCGGTTAAAAACACTCTAAAAGCCTCAAAATTCCCTAAGCAAATTTTCACAAAATACGATTTCGGAGAAATTATATTATTATTCTTTATTCTCTAAGAAATAGAATCATATTACATCGCATTCTTCACAGACCAAAAGATTTTGTTCGAATAAAAATAAAAATAAAAATAATACGCAGACGATCAAATAAAAATAAGGTTGAAACGGCATTAAAAAGGAGAAAATGCTTTTCTTGACATTAAAATAACAAAATTTTTCCAACTCAACTCAACTCCGTCTTTTTCAGTCTCTTGAGGGAACAGCGGTTTAAAGAAAATGCGAAATCTGTTTTTAGAGTGAAAAAAAAATAAAGATGGAAAAAAGGAATAACACCGAGAATCACCAATTACTCGATATTAAAGAACATTACCCATCACTGGTTGTTATTTTTTCTAAATCATTTTCGGATACACGAATTGTTTTAATGGATTTGCCAAACTCAAGAAAAGCAATCAGTGTTCGAAAAGGAAAAGTGAAGAAAAGGGAGAAATGATTGAATGATAGAGATGAAAAAGAGGCGAAAAAAAAATTGCTTAAGCGCTATTTCTTTCAAATTAAGATAGGTGATGGAAGGTATTGAAGAATTAGATTTCAACGCTAATGTAAAAAATGAATTTTTATTTTTTATAACTATTCTATATTTTAGGTCTAATAATTCGTTGTACAAGATCTGCCTTTTTTTAAGAAACACAAGATCGCAAATTGAAATTTATGTGTATTGGTGGTAGACATTCTAAATTTTATGCTCTATAAATAAAATTTAAAAGATTCGAACGCTTTAAAACTTTAAACAGCCATTTTTATAGTAACCGTCAAAAAATTCGAACTTGAAACTTTGACGAATCTCCGTATATTAAATCTCCTTGAGTTCGAAAAGCCCATATTTAAAAAATTGTCCTTCTGTCTGTCAGTCACAATAATAATTCAAGAACACATTCAGGTGTATGGTTGAAATTTGGTATACTGTCTTTACATTAAATTTGCATATTTCTATGAGATTTCGATTAAAATCTATTCAGAGAAATCTCGTCTGTCCGGCTGTTTGAATATAATTTAACACGACACTGCAAAACTAAGAAAGCTGGATAGATAAGATTAGATACACAGATTTATCATTTATAATGCAGACATTATCAAATTCTGAACCAAATTCAAATACAGGTTGACTGTCCGTCAGTCTTTACTTTCAGAAACTCTAAATCAAAAACGCAGCAACTTAAATGTATTAAATTTAGTATGGGAATTTTTGACTACAAGTTTAGTTTCATGTCAAATCTTTGGTCCTGTCAGCTGTGAAAAAATATGTCCAAAGCACAAATTCTATTTCGGGGTACAATTAACGGTAGGCCAAAAACACGCCAAGGATGACACGATAGATTCAGTAAGCATGCTGAATTCATAACAAAAGTTAATATTTCGTAGCTATTATACCCCAATGTCATACAAGGAGTTCTCAGGCGAGTTTATTGGAGAGTACGCGATAATGTTTTGGGAAGACAACTCCCCGTGGTTTTTATAGAAATCCAGGTAAAATAGAATAACGATATCTATTATGAAAAAAAATACCAAAACAAATTTATAGTAATGTTGTTTATTTTTTAATAAAGCATGCTTTTGTTACAAGAATATTGTTTAGACAGTTGTCTTTGATTATACTTCAAAATCTGACAAAAATAAAACATAGGATTATCGTTAAATGAATTTTATGATGATACCAGGGATTAATCGCCAAAATACTCTTTAAGGATGCACGATAGATTCAGTAAAAGTGCCAAATTCATGCCAAAAAATATTTCGTAACTATTATACGCTAATGCCATGTAATGCGTTCTCAGGATGGATACTGATTTCAGATAAGTTTATTTATCTTACTTGATAAAATTAATTTGATTGTGAATTAATAGTGTTAATAAATAATTGATTAATAAAACAAGAAAAATCATATCTTTAAATCTCGCAGTTTCATTAAAAAAATTGGTTGATTCGAATCTTCTTAGATCTAGGTTTGGAATACTGCTATCAAAAATACTGATAATTGTTTGATAATTGAATTATCATTATCACATTATGGAATTAGTGTATTTTATATTTTGCTGATTTCAAAGTTATTAAAAGAAATAATAGAATAGCTTATTAGGGACATTTTAAAAATTTCATAAATTTAGAATTAAGTAAATTCTCTATGGTCTTAGAAAGGAACAAAATTTGAATTTTGCTCCGAATAAAAGAATGAATCCAGTTACATTAAAGCAGAATTATAGATATTAATTGATCAGCATCAAGGCGAATATCTCTATTCATAAATTCTCATATTTTGAAATACAATTAATAAAAAATTTCTATTTCCAACTTGCCCTTCGTCAGCTGAAACAGCGATATTTATGTAGTATAGGGATGATTTTATTTGTTCGTCTATATTGACTTCAAAACTACATGTGAACTAGTGGAGTCAGATCTTATTTCTTATTTCTCATGTACTCGAGTCAGAACAGTGGATCTAATCTATTCATTTATTCTATAATTGACTTCTTTCATAGATTTATAGCTATAACAAGCTGCAATGCTTTTTCACATTTTTGTATAATTCGTCAATGAGGTGTAATTTGTGCGTAGAATCGCTGCTCAGAAGAGATAGTGAAATCAGTTAAAATCATTATTAAGTCATCGTTTATCAAATTGTCTTCAAATTTATTAAGGTTTTGAATTCATAAGCTTGGATTCTGATTGAATTACAATAATAACACTTAGAACATTATTTTTGAACTTCCAGACCATTTATTGTTTGACAACGGATTCTAAAACACTTCGCGTTTTTGCGCATGCGCTGGGATGGATTTAATTCATTAAAATAGGGGTGACAGGAATGATGAACAATAAAAGGAAATCGGATTACTCGCGGACTGAATTAAAATAATACTGTCAGAAACGACACGATACTCATATACACGTAAAAAAAAAGAACAAAAAAGTATTCAATAGGGCGAAAATCAAGGTCAAAGAATGACGAATATCATCAGAATGTATCAGAAGTGCGCTCAACCTTCCGCGTCTCTCCCCTTAATAAGACAGAATCGTCAAAAAGTGGTCGTCTCAGAATACTGAAATCTACAGTAATACAATATCAATATCACAACAGTTAACGGTTAAGTAAATTTAGCTTGCATTGAATCCAAGAATCTTTGATGCATTTTACTCACAAACAGTCCATTTTCTCTCGAAGTCGAATCTTCCATTTGTAAAAAACTGTCTATAGCGACTTGCTGCTGGCTTCATACTAATAGAATCAATTTAGTCATGTCGATATACTTTGATGAACTCCATCTTATCAATCCAGGTGAAAATGCTATTCTAAATTATATTTAAACAATAAACGTAGAGCATTTTGATAAGTTAGCTACCCATTCAAAGTGGCGAAATTAATTAGAAATAACAATTGAACATTAAACGTGGAGCATTCTGGCAAGTCTTATGTATTCAAAGTGGCAAAATTAATTATAAATTATACTTTAACAATAAACAGGGTGTATTCTGATACATTATCTACACACACAAAGTGGGAAATTAATTTTAATTACACTTGAACAATGAACTTGGAATATTCTGATAAGTTAAATATGCCCAAAAAGTGACTAAATTAATTATATGTTACACTTGGACAATAAACAGGGTATATTCTGATCAGTATTTACGTATAGAAAGAACCAAGAGTAATTATAAATTATAATTTAACAATAAACGTGACGTCTTCTGATAAGTTAACTATGCACACAAACTGGCGAATTTAATTGGAGAAATCAGTTCAGTTGTTCTGCATGGGAAGTATACCTCAAAGTTTATAAACGTCTCTTTTCGAGGCTGAAAACGACGAGTTTCCAATAGTTACAGTTGAAGGTTTATTATCGTGGTCCCCCTTCACTCCATAAAGAATATATAGTTTTTCCTCAAACTTTGAGGGAATACCACGTATAAGCGATGGTATATCTAATCATTTTCAGCTTTCAAATGAAATAAAATTTAATGAAAACGAAACCGTTTGATACTAGAAAACTAGTTCTTATGATTTTCCTATTATATCTGTCTATATCATTATACAGGGTGTTTATTTAGTCCCGGACCCATTTTGATGTTTAATAACTCATAAGATAATAAAGATTAAAATTAATAACATAAATGGTTAAATAGACTGAAAAAAGTTTCATGACCCTTGTCAATGAACTTCTACGTGTGCCCCCTTCGTCGCACGGAGAATATCAAGTCTATAGTCAATTTCACGCCAGGTAGCGGCAAGCATTTCGGCATCCACAGAGCCTATTGCGGTTGTAATTCTGGCTTTTAGGTCATCAATGTTCGACACTCTCCTCCTGAAAACGTTGTCTTTTACAAACCCCCAAAGGAAAAAGCCCAGCGGCGTTATGTCAGGTGATCTGGGTGGCCAAGGAATTGGACCTCCTCGTCCCATCCATCTTCCTCGAAAATGGTTATTCAAAGAAGTACGAACGATGGTACCCCAATGAGGTGGCGCACCATCTTGTTGTAAAAAGACATGTGGCTGAAGCTCTTCTAGTTGTGGAAATACAAAGTTTTCCAAAATGTCTAAGTATACGACTGATGAGACCCTCTTTTCTGTAAAAAAGAAAGGCCCAATGACTCGGTCATGCATTAGTCCGCACCACACATTAACCTTTAGGGAATCCCTTTGTGCCTCACGGTATTCATGGAGGTTTTCAGATCCCCATATGCGCACATTATGGCGATTAACAATGCCAGAAACATGAAAGGATGCTTCATCGGAGAACATTATGCGCTTAAGAAAATCAGCATCATCTTCTATCCCCCTTAGCATATCTGTTGCAAAGGCCATCCTCCTAGTCTTATCGTTCGGTTCCAAAACTTGAACAATTTGAATTTTGTATGCATGCAGTCTTAATTTTTTCTTAATAACCTTGTACACCGTCGAAATTGGCATATCCAATTCTGTTGCCGCTGATCTCACAGATATTCTAGGATTGTGTAAAAATGTCTCTCTGACACGCTCAACATCAAAATCACTTGTGCAAGGACGTCCGGAACGTTTTTTATCTGCGATACTTCCAATTTCTAGAAAATTCTTTTTCCACCGCAAGATGCTGTTTTTGGATGGAGGATCTTTTTGGTAAATTCTTCTGAAATTTCTCTGTGATTGCACTATCGATTTCGTTTCTATGAACCACCATAAAATCTGTGCTTTCTCTTGTAGTGTATGCATTCTCCTTAATATCCGCTCGAATAAAACATCACATACAAAAGTACTACATAGAACAAACGCATCAAAAGTAAGCATAACATTCCAATAGTTGCCAAAAAGAAAAGAGAAAAATGCAATTAATAAACAGACGATATTTAGAATAATACAGATATTTAGACTGGAAAATGAAATTATCTGAAATTAAAAACACGCGCAGACTATAATTACAAAAGTAAAAATATTCAAACCTGAAAAGGAAAATATATGAGTTATTCCATCAATAAATGCCATACGTTTGTTTATATCTTCATTATTTTATGAGTCATTAAACATCAAAATGGGTCCGGGACTAAATAAACACCCTGTATAATATATATATAATCCCAAAGAATATACCACCTATTTTTTCAAACTGTACCTCTTTCACGGTTCTTGAATAGAGTATAAAGCAACTTGTATAATACATAATAAAATCACAGGTCGAGATTACATCTGTATATCATTACAGGTGTTATGTCTATTTATATGAAGTAATAAGTTTGGTAAAATTCTTCAGCCACCTTTCTCTTAAAAACAAAAGCTAGTAAAATTTTGGCATAAATTCTATTAAATGAATATAGCAGCCAGTCTCGTTTCACAAAAATTGATCTCGAAAATTCTTGAATAGGATAGAGAACTATCATCATCATCACCAGTTGAAAATTTGTTTCACACATTACCGGACAAAGTTCGAATCATAAATAAAGTCCAGAAAGTTCAACTATTTCCATTCGGAATGAGTATGGAGGATGGGTGTCTGGAAAAATTCAAAACTTTTACTCAATCTTCTTTCAGTCCATTAAGAGTGAAAAATGAGTGACTGCAGGGAACTTTGTTCAGGTGATAATAATATGATTTCCCTTCGAATTATTCGGGCGATTTCTAACAAGAAAACGATAAAGGGGAGAAATTGTAAGTTTTCTACAACTACTTCATCGAAAATTTCGAGTTTAAAATTCTTGCAAAGAGAGCTGAATTTACTGTTGCGAATGTCTTTTTTGATAGGCAGTCATGCCTGATATAGTGTGGCAATCAAAGGAAACTCCATATCGATATATCACCTGGTAATTTCTATCGATATTTCTCGGTGTAGCCATAGGAACATCAAGGGTGCGGCTTTACCGGTAATTTAGTGAATGCCATTTGGCCTCTGGCTGATTTTGATGTAAAACTTTAGTTTGGATATGAAAAATCTTGGAGCTATCAGTGAGGGAATAGCGGAATCATAAGGTAAGTTTATTTTTAGAATAACATCTCGCATGTCACTTTAGATATGTATTTAGATGGAACTATGACATTCAGATTCTTTTTTAAAAAAGCATTTCGTAAGTCGTATCGGCAAAGTGTAACGTGCAGAAGTCACACTTAATGCATTACACTAAAATACACATTTGAGCATGTAACATTACACTTACTATAAAATACACATTTACCATATAAAATTTTAAAAAATCTAAAAATTTAAAAAAGAAATCTTTATAAGAGAACACTGAAAAAGAATATATATGTTTTTTTAAAACCTATTACCTAAATTATTGAAAAAATAGTTGAATTAATACTCTAAAAATTACAGAGAACGAACATTGTTAAAAAATAATAAAATCCAAAATCTCCACTAATAATAAAGAAGAATGTGTATGTTTTCTTTCACTTTCTGCAGCCCAGACCGTTTGACTGAAAGCTACCAAATTTGGCACGTATATACCTTTCAGAATGGGAATGTATACCTTTATGTGACTTTTTAAACTTTTAAATATAATTATATTTTACTAAAAATTAAGGTTCATTTTGAAAAAAAAAATTTCGGTAATTTCTTAAAATACTGTTACACAAGAAGAAGTTTTACATTATTTTAAAATATAAAAAAAAATGACTTTTTAGTGATACCGATTTAATAATCGAAGAAAGTTTTAGCATTAAAAAAAAATTTTTTTTTGCCTTTTTTCTAAAAATAGATTATATTGTGATAATGAAATTCTGGTCGTTTTCCTCAAACACTTTATCGTCCAATTTTCTTCTGTTATTGAAAACTAAAAAGTGATTCTTTTTAATATCTGTGTAATTTATAAGACGATTAAAAAAGGAGAAAATTGTGTAATCTAGAAGATAATTGAATCTTGCATCTACATTTTTAACAGCGCTATGATGTCATCGCATATACATCTGTTAGAAAGAAGTCCATTATAGAAAATAAACGAAACATATATATGGCAAGTAAAATAACAAGGCTTTAATATCTATTTGACGGAATCATAGACATAAACCTATATATAAATGATTTAAGAGTAATTAAATACAACCAATATTATCTGCCAGCCAACCTGGTCATCAATGGAGATTAATATAAAAAATGCGAAATCCAATAGTTTTGAAAAATTACAGACGCTTTAACTCATGAGAATTATAATTGTTACATATAATTTTTTCTATCATCCGTTTACTACTCAACTTAATTTCGCCTGCATTTCTTTCTGTAAAGTTATTTTAGTATTATTTAAGAACGAATACCAAAAATAGTCCTTGATGGGGTTTCGACTTACCTTCCGTTATTGTTTTATGATAAGATATCATATAACTTTTTTTTAAATACTTTCTCAAAGTAAAATTTCTTACCTTTGCCACTGTCAGCCTTAGCTTAAGAGATGAAACTTTTCATTTTATCAATACGCTGTCAGAACGTAAACTGAGGGTACGCATAAAACCCGAAATTAAACTTTTCTAAGGTTTTTGGAAAATATCACAAAATTCATTAAATTTTATTTTTAAGTTATTTTGTTGACTTCGACATGAGGTCTCTCTCTTTATATCTTTAATACACCACAAAATATTAATATTTTAAAAACATAGTATACTTTTAATAATAAAATTAATAGTCAATTAACTATTTTCAGCTAATAATGAGCCGAAATCTAACGCTGAATAAATGGTTAACGAAAATTCTGGTAAAATTTTTCAACGAAACAAAATTCTAAATTTTTTGAATTTCTTATATCTTTTCAGAACGAATTATTCTACCTTGTTCGTGAATTATGAATTAAATCAGCAAAATAAGATTTTGAATTGACGAATTTAATATGATCAAGCGGAATTTATAAAAATTAAAGTTTTAACAAATAAAGGTGTTCTTTTAAATTTATAAAGATATCAAATATATTTCTATACTATTGCTAGGAAAAATGTCTTTAAAGAAAATTATGTATGATACATGACTATTTCATATTTCTGAGTACTTTCTCTATAAATTTGATGCAGATTTTTCTTTCTTTTGTTGTAATGAATTCTGAATATGAAAATGCTTTGCAGAGAATGATATAAGTGTATTTAAAATGCAGAGATAATTAAAACTAAATTTCAGTTTAATTTGCCTAGATATTTCCTGAATATATTTATGCCTATAATGCAATGTTTAATATTTACTATATAGACTCTAGTTATTGCTCAAAATATTTTTTGTAATGAAATTTAATTTCTTTAATAAAGTATGATCAAATAGAAAAATGATGAAAATTCTTTTAAAAATTTGCAAACGAAAGACTATTTATTATTAAGAAAAAAAAATATATTAAAAAATTAAAATTTTATTATTGTTTCTTTTTTTTTGAAAAAAAATGATACAACTCATTAATTATAGTATACTCTATCTCTTAGATTGAAAGAACTGTTTTAAACTTGTTTTATACAAATATATATAAAAAAAATTGTAAACGATTCGTTACTGCCAGTAAGAACAATGAGTTTTAGAGGTATATAAAATTCAATATAGGAAATGCTGGAAAGCATAGATAAATTCAATCTGTTTGGAAATATTTAAAAAAAATGTTCCATCTCCCATTCCACAGTTTTATTCTCTACTTTCATAAAAAAAGGAATTTGAGAGTATCAGAAAATGAAACTGATGACAGTTTTTTATCGAAATATTACATGCATTAAAATACAGCTGTAGTTTGTTGTCTTTAATTTTCGAAATCGCTTTTCAACACACAACAGTTGCAGTTACTAGCGAGTAATAGCATTGCAACAGTTACTCGCCTTGTTGTCGACGATAGTGAGCTTAATTCGAAAGATGTTCTATCTTCGATTACAATGAGTTAAAATTCATCTACAAATTCAATCAAAATTCTGACACTCCTAATACTTGATTCAAATACAACCAAAATTAATTTAGTTATATCCCCAAAATAATATGCCCAAATTTTTATAAAAGGAACAATTTTTTTTTCAAATTCCAATGGACCATAAGTAAAGAATAAAAATGGACAACAAAATAAATTTATTACCAAAAATAATGCACAATCATGGTTACTTTTTTACAAAATCGGCGTGAAGACAGTCATTTTTCATATCGATGGCTATAGGTAAATCCCGATATCCATCCATCGATGGATATGGATGAATATCGATAGATGGATTTCCAGACCACTCTTCGAAGAACGTTGGCTCTAGAGTAGAGATATGGAGAACTTTTTTTGAGGTTATTTATTAGAATAGAAGTTCTTTGAATTTACTTTTAAGGAAAGAATATAATTTAGAAATATCAAAGCCTCCATTGTTTGAATTCCGAAGTTTGTCATACTAGTCGGTTACCTCGTTGCTTCGGATTCCTACCGCTTTAGTTACTTCTGAAACACGTGAGCACTTCAATGAGCAGTATTTCCTATTGCGAAAGACTTACTCCCTTGCCACCTTTTATCGAGAACACGACTTAGACCAGAATGATTTTCATCTCTTATTTGAAATAAAGAACCTCAGTCTAACGAGAAACTTCAAAGAAACGTTAAGGCCCATTTCACATTGCCGGTGAAACATTTATTGAAAAGAGAGCAGAAATGGTGTCTGATTTGACAAATGACCAAATCTTCAGGCAATTATGTTGAATAGTAAACAAGTTTTTTCAGAACTTTTGGTAATAAATACATTTTGCTCTTTATTGTTCTTTTTTATCCATTGTATATTGAAAATTAAAACGGTCTTTGTATAACTTTTCGCCAAACGATGATTTTTATAAATTATCTTTTATAGATGGTATGGAATTTAGAGGTATGAATATTTTTAATTGTGTCATGAAAACAATTAAATAGAAAAAATTCCAATAAATAATGTACCAATGTATCACAAAAAATTTCCACTGAAAGTAAATTTTTTAAATAAAAGAACGCTAATTTTTTCCCTGTCTTTCATTTTGAAGAACAAGACACTTTGTTAAAACCTTATCAAGATTAAAAAAAAAAAAAAGAAAATAAACTTCCAGGCATCCAGCTTAAGTCAGCTTTCTGTAATAAAATATCTTTTTAATCAGGATTTGAAGAAAGTTTTAATAGTTTATCGATGTTATAAAAAGTTAAATGACAGGGGATAAAAGTTTTCGATTCTAAAAGTATTTGAAACTTCTCTAAAAAGTTATCATTCATTATCTTTAATTAGTTGCCCCATTTTTATGAGGTAATAAAATGTTAATTAATTCCAAAAGAGCATTTTAGAAGAAAAAAAAATACTTTGAAGAAACTACTCAAGATTGCATTTAAAGCTTGGCATAAAAAAAATTTGAAAGAAGACGAATCAGTTTCCATCGTAACTGTCAGTATTATAACAAAATATTTTGATAGCTAAAAATGAAATAATTATTTTATCAAAAATGAAATAAAATGTGATATTTGACAGCTTAATTAAAAATAATGATAAAACCCTTTCTTTACAAATATTTTGTATGAAAAGGACTAACAGATTAAATTACTAACCTGGCGATGAGATGAATTTTGGTTGGTATAAAAGAGCATGTCAAATTTTTGAATAAATAAATAAATAAATATTCACAATATCTCATTCAAGAACAGCATCATCATAAAAAATATTTTTTCATTTATAACTAAAATAAAAAGTTATTTTTAATTAATTATGTTAATATATACATAATATTAATTATTATATTAAATTGGCATATGTATTGATTAAAAAGATTTTTAAAAAAATAAATCTTCAAAAACAGCGAATTTTAATTTAAAATCTAAATGATTATTTTACTTTAATTCATAAGTTAACGATCCTTTCTATATTGTTTAGCTCATTCATATTGTTGTATAGATAAAATATTATTTTATCGAAGGAACTTTAATAAATAAATATTTACTTCAGATTTTTCGATTTTCTTTTCATTCGAATTTTGTTTCTTGCATTTTCTTTCATCGCAAAAAATAAACTTAGATGTCATCTAAAATAATACTTTTAATATCTAATGCACATTTTATTGTTACAATAAAATCATTATTGTAACAATGAAATCTTCATTGTAACAATAAAATCATTATTGCAACAATG
>JAPMOR010073492.1:62181-143810 GCA_026543865.1 Argiope aurantia
AACAATGAAATCTTCATTGTAACAATAAAATCATTATTGCAACAATGAAATCTGCATTATTGTTATAGTAAAAATAACTATCCCAATAATTGAAATGTGTACTTTTATATTTAATGTTAACCTGATAGAATGTTTTTCCCTGGTTTCGCGAAAAGATATTAAAATACTATTTAATCTGTTTTTTTACGACATATATGTTTACATTTCAGGCTAATAATATAGTAAGAAAAATTCTTCTACTATTAGTCATGCATAACACTTTGAATATTTAAAATCCTAGATCAGAGTTTTTGGCATAATTCAAACAAAATAAGCAAACAAAAGATATTTTTTTTAATAATAAAATAGAACAATTCGGAAATATATTTTTCATTCTGAAACATTTGATATTTGATTATTCATCAAAATTCTAAAAAAAAAATATTTTATAATATTGAAGAACGATATAAAATATTATAATTGAAATGACAAATTATAACACACAGAGAATTAAAGAATCATATAAAAATACATTCTTTACTGTTTATTCTAAGGAATGTCAAGGATAAAAAGATTTAATGAATTCTATTTTTGTTCAGTCTTCTTGCATGTCGAAGCAAAACTCACTCTTCTTAAAATAAAATATAATGCTTGTATGTAATTTATAATAAAACTTCCAATACAAAATTAGAAAAAAGTCACAATGACAGACTATTGTAGTAAATTAACAAAGCATTCATTCGAAATGTTTAGCAGTTTCATATCAATTGACTTGTTTTATAATTACAAAAATGGGATATTGTTAATCTATAATTGATTTCCAGATAGACTAGTGGTTTGAAATTTTGTGCCCTTGTTACTTTCTCGTTTACATCGTATAAAGAATGTATAGTAACCGTAAAAAAAATTCTAACTCGAGATTTCACCATTTCAAACCTCCCTTTAATTGAAAAACGCACATTAAAAAAAATCCCTTCTGTCTGTCTATGACAAAGAACTGAAAAGACTTTGAGCTAGACGTTTGAAATTTGGTATATGAGCTTTACATCAAATTCCTAGATTTTATCAAATTTTGAGTGAAATGTATTCAGTAGAAATCCGTCTGACTGTATGTCGATCTATACTTTCAGAAATATATAAACGCAATAATTCAAAAACGCTATGTCTAAAATATATCAAATTTGATATAAGAGTTTGTAGCTACAAATGTAGTTTTGTATCACATTTTTTATTAAAATCGGTAGGGAAAAACGCATTCTAAAACAAAAATTCGATTCTTGGACTCTTGCCAAATAACTCGCTAAATGTGAGGATTGATTCTGTAAAATTGCTAAATTAACGCCAAAAGTTAATTTTTCGTAACTATTGTACACCAGTGCCATGTAAGGCGTTCTCTGATATGGCACGCTTATTAAAAAACATGAAGAAAGTTATGGGAGATCACTCCCGCTTTTTTTTTTTTTTGGAAAATATAACCAGTTTTACACTATTTGAACCAATGAGTTCCGAGGTGATAATTTGTTCGTGAAATATTTAAAGTTATTGTTTACATTTAATCCTCATAAGTAACATTTACTTACAAACTGAGTAACAATTACAAACAAACCTCATTAATAACATTTACTTACAAACTGAGTAGAGGATTATATATAAATTACTCCTAATTATCTTTCTACTTTCAGATTATTTTGAATAAACACATATCTACCATTAGCCTTCAGGCAGAATGAAGTTTATATAAAACGTAATAACAAAACAGTAATGTGAAATAATTTTTCGTAATAATTTCTGAAAAGCTCATTTAATATAAGCATGCATCTTCGGTTGTCAGTAATGCTTATAAAGCATTAACTCCTTAAACATTAGCCACTTTTAATATCTTCGTATAAAATATTATAATAACAATTCTTTAAATACATTAAGTATTTCCCAGCTTCATTATATGATGTTACTTGCAAATTGAATAGATTATTTATAAATTATCCTTAATTTTCTTTCTCCTTTCAGATTATATTGAATAAACACATTATCTATTACTAGTCTTCGCGCAAAATGAAGTTTATATAAAACGTTTTTAAAAAATAGCAATGTGAAGTAATTGTTCGTAATAATTTCCCAAGAGCTCATTTTAAAACTAGCAAGAATCTTTGGTTGTCAGTAATACTTATAAAATAAATTCTTAAACTTTAACCAGTTTTAATCTCTTAAAATAAAACATAACTATTCTTAAAGCTCTCCCAGCTTTCCTGCATTAATACCTGCCATACAGGGTACCAATATCCCCTCAGTATTCTTCTGCCAACTTATCATGGATTAACAGAAATCAACTATTCCTCCACTCCAACCTCTCGGAATAATGATAAGGCATAAAAAAAAGTTCTTTGAAGAGGCGAAGGTAAAAATCCTATATCTGTCAAAAATTCTGACAGGTGCTTTTGACGCCAGGTCTCTAAGAGGATTGGAAGCGAGGGAATCTGCATGCACTGCCCAATTGTGCTGCTTGCTCGAGCGATTGCGCATCGAATGTGAAATGAGCTCTGGCAAGTACACGACAAATGGAAAAAAAAGAAGTTTTCACAGGACCCCGTATAGTACAGAAAGGTAAATTCGGCGCGTTTTATATGGAATAGCCTTTTTCCTTGACTTGTTGTTAAGTCTTATATTTCATTTCGACAACGATTGCGAGTTGAAAGTTTACACGTGAAAAAGAAGAACCTAATTTTGACTTCGACGTCTGGAATCGCAGTCGGATTTATATTTTGATGGTTAGAAAGAGCGATTTGATAGCAGTAAAAGTCTGAGTTGAAAGATGACTTCTTTACATCATTCAAAATATTCGTTCTTGTAGTAAGAAATCTTAATATTTTCAATACTAACAACTCTACTGAAATGGCAATTTTGCCATGATTTTTTCCTCTTTTTAAATGAATGAAAAATAAGATCTGTAATTCCATTAGATTTCTAATAAATACAGAATAATTGTGAAGGTCACGGTAATTTAAAAATCAACGATTACACATAATTTAATTGTAATAAATGGAAATTAAATTTGGACTTTGTTATGAAATGACAATTAATAGCTGTTAATTAAAAATTTAATTCACCAGATGGTTTTGCAATTTATAGATTTGTGAATATTCACAAGTGTATTTTCTTTCTTTCAGGAATTTTAGTGCGATTAATTTGTCGTACAATCCAATTTACCATTGCAAAGTATTATATTTATGCGACGCCAAGAGCAGGACATTCGTTTTACGTCGGTTTTGGTTTTAAAAGCAATGGGAATATCATGATAACGGATGGTTTTCAAAGAGTATGTGAACGATGTTAACGGTAACATCCGTTAGAACGAATTAATGAAAGACAAAGTATTTGATACTAATTTAACCTCTTCATGTACAGTGACGTGTCTGTCATGTGTATCGAATTACATAATTTTTAGTTTTAAATCGGCTGTAGTACAACTATTAAGTAATTTAAAATGTAAAAATCACTTAGAAACGCTTCAGTATCTTAAATGGCTCATTATATTATTTCAGGAATTAATGTACCAAAACGGATATATAATTTAATTTGGAAGTTAAGTAAATTTGCATGTCAAGGGAGGTTATGCGATTGTGAAGAAATTGAAATTTTTATATTTTCCATTAAGACGGAACTAACTTCACTGAAAAACTTCGAAATAATTTGGTTTCTTAAAACATTAGAGAAAAAAATCCAATAAATTTAATTTGAATTACAATATTGTATTTAAAACTTGAAGGTAATCGGCATATCGAATGATAATTTCAGAATTTAATTGAACATCTTCCTGCAAATATATAAATCATATAAAATAAGAACTGTAATAATTATTCAAGAATACAGGTGTGATTTTTTTTCACTTTTATGGCCAATATTTACATGTTAAAATTTATTGTTTTAAAATTCATGTAGTAAAGTATTATTGTATCATGTAGTATTTTAATATCAACTAGCATTAAAAAGAAAATTTATAACAAAAATTGATAATTAGAATTTCAATTATACATTTTTTATACGATGTTTTAAATTAGATCTTTCAAAAGCGCATGAAGTATATATTACTGTATTTCAGTTGAAATTATTCTAAAATATAGTTACAAAATTTTCTTTACCGGGGTTCGTTTGGATAGTGGGAGTGATATGGTGTGGAGAACGCTCAAATCAGCAGGCAGAAGTAGAATAAAAACAACGACGTTTATTTACACGAAGACACACAGGACAGCACAAAAGCGACAACTATATACAGCACATTAGACGATTATCTTCACCCGAGACGTGTAGCATACAACAGCACACACAGCAGCATACAACCAGAGTCTACTGCAGACAGTAGCGCACAGCTCAGTTCAGCACTAGCTGGACTCCGTCGCTTCCGACTATTCTGTCTTCGACTTCTCCGACTCGGACTCCTACTGACTGACTTCGTCGACTCGACTCGACTCCGCTGCTCTTGAATTCGGACTACTCCGTCGTCTACCTTCCCCTGGCAGCTGCGGCTGCTTCATTTTATAGGTCTCGGGAGGCGGGTCTAGAAGCCTCTCAACCAATCAGGAACGTTCGAGGCGTATCTCGGTTCCTACTGGACGGATCGGGAAAATTCTCGAAGTTTCGGGTATAATCTATTTTGGCGCCAAAGTCGCCAAATTCGTCGCCAAGTCGCCAAATGGTCGCCAAGTTTTTCGCCAAGCTCTGGGAACTCCGACGCACACCTGGACTCCGTCCAATTCAGATGACTGTAAAACTTTCTTTCCAATGATGGAACAAACTATGCTTGGAAGCCGAATTGCAGGTTTGTAACAATATTAACTATATGAAGCTCCGAAAAACAATTTAGAAGATTTTGCCTTCTAAGTCAAGAAGCAGATAGTCTGAGATAAAACTCCCTTAAAAATCCAGCACATTTACGAATTTTCTATTCCTTAAAGCCGTCACTAGAAGCCTAAGCCTAAACATTCTATATAATATAATAATTATTCCACATATCATATAATATTAAGCATAAATATTCCACGGCAGTAATATGCTGTATTTTGAGACAATAATCTCAAAATCTAAAGCACTTCTCCATTATCTATTTATGGCTTCAAATGGAATGTTGGAAGTAGAGTTCTGAAAGGTGTATTATGGTAATTTCGAATTTAATTCCTTGACTTATTTTTGAAAATATCTGTACAGTCTGTTCTTTTAATAAGTGTAATTATAAGACTAGTCAAAACATCTTATAGGTCTTCAATTTTTAGAAACTTTTCTTTAGGTCTTCAAACTTTAGAACTTTATATTATTTTTTATGAGCTATTGAAGACAATTTCCGACTGGCTGATCATTAATAGGTTTGCGAATGCAATTGCATATTTATAAAAAAATTAAAGGAGATTCAATCATTTAAACCAAAATATTATAGTTTAAGAGTGATTTAGGCTTAATTCATCTGTCTTTATTTTTTTCTTAAAATTTAATCTTAATCGCACAAAAAAGATATACATTTAATATCGACGCAATTCGCTTGTCTAAACGCATTTGTTATAAAATGAAAAATATTTTAAAATAACTTTCAATGCATTTTAAAAAATATATATGGCAACTAGAAATAAAACTTTAAATAAATAAAATTGGCCTCGCCGAAAAATTATTTTTTGAATTTTAAAATAATGTAAGAATGAATTTTGTGAAGAAATATGGTTCAGAAATATTGAAGAAAAACTATTTGCCAAAGCGATGTTGTTAAAAGAAATGTCGTTTAATTTATGATAAATTAAAATTTAATGCAAATTGTGAAAGCTTTTAATGATCATAGATTACCAAAATCATTTGGAGTCAAATTTGGTAATTCGAGGTTTAACTGAGCAGTGCTTACTTTGTGAACAGATTTTCACATCACGAAAGCAGCAAGTTCCTCATAATTTGTTTCAAAAATTTTTATCGACCAAACTGACAATTTATAAAATTTGCACACTTATTCAGCTATATTTATAATTTAAATTTGATTTATAACAACAATTTTATCAATTGTAATTTTACAGTGAAAGCCATCAGAGTTCTGAAGAAAACTTTAATTAGAATTATTAGTAATTATTTTTCAACAAATTTCTTTAAAGCTGGAAACAATTTGTAAATAAATGATATTTACTAATTCAGAGATGAAATATTTACTAGTCTCGTTTCGATACAACTGCGTTACTGCCCTCAAAATACAGGAAAAAGATAGAATCAGTGAATTTAAAGAATGGGCAGAAGCTAAGACGCCACATTTTATTGATTTTTGGCATAACGTATCGAAAATTCCAAACAAGTGAAAAAAGAAAAATAAATACTGTAACTCATCATTTTGTTTCTGGAAATGAGAAATAATTTCTTGCGAAATATAGAGATACTTAACATCGTTCTTTCTAAAAATAGATAAAAATATAGATAAAAAATAAAAGCCCACTAAATGGACGCTGCCTGTCAGAAGTTCGTTTTCGTATTTAAGGGCAGTCCACAAAACAGAAAAATATTATCGCTGGACGAAACAAAACTCAGAATGAACAATAAATACATTACAAAATCACTTCTGGAAAGGACAAAATGTTATTATCTTGAAAAGACGGAAATAAAAGAATAGATTGTGATACAAATATTTGGAAAACAGAAGAATCTAGTTCTAAAACGTTTGATGAAGAATATAGAAGTCCTCTTAAAATTTTACTTTTTTTTAATACATCTATATTCACCTATTATTATTTTTCTTATAAATGCTTGAAATATCTACATGATGTATTATATTGGTTATAATTGACAGAAATTACTTAACTTTTAGAGAGAACTGCAAAACTTTGGGTATGGGTACTGGTAATTTTTGCAATATATTCTGGAATAAAAAAAAAATGGTTACAGTAACTGGGGAGCGGACCTTGGAGAAAGACGTTCAATTACATCATAACAAGCATGTATATTTACAAACGGAGAGTTCTTTGAATACTTTGAAGAGAATAATGCAACATTGTTATTGTTTCTTTCAGGATTCATAAGATTTACGATGTTGTTATTAGCAAGCAACTAGGAATTTTTATTTCATTGAATACATTTTGCATATTTTATCCGGTGTTTTCACCCCAGCGTACACCTAATATGGAAATGAGAAGCTTCCGTTATGTCGGTTGGCTGATTGGTTAGTTTAGAGAAGTGAGGGGTCGAATTATCCCCTACCGATTACGGAATATTCCTGCTACTATAGGAATTGTACCGTGGCCGATGATATACCTTAGGATTTCCTGCCTTATGATTTTTTTTTTTGATGCTACGACAGGAAATTCTCATGCTTTCGAAAGGATTGGGTGTAGGTCTGGGGTGGCTACCTGATATATATTATTTTCTTATTTCAATAACTTAAAGCCCCCAGAAACGGTAATTATTTTCGTTTTTCTTCCAATGCTCTACTAAAATAATACTTTTTTATGCATGCTTAGCCAATGATTTTAACAAAAATTTTGGAACTTCATGCATTCTTTGTCAGATTTTAAGATCAGTATTTATTTCAATTAAAAATTTTTATGCGATGGCAACGCAGAATTCTATATTAACGATAAATAAGTAGGCGCTATAAACATAAATGACTTAACGATTTAAAAATATTATTAAAGAAACAAAGATATAAAAATAAAGTGATTATTGCTTTAAAGAAGAATATCATTTAATGAATTTGAATCGGATGCTCAGATTAAGCTTTATACATTACTGATAATTTTAATTTATAGATAAATGCACCAGTAATAATAATCAACGCAGAAAAACAATGATAAATAAATGTTTTTCCAACTATTTTTAACGCATGTATCATTCATGTATATGCGAAACACGTATAAATTATGTAGTTTTTAAATGTAACATTTCAGACCAAATTACTATTGGCCAGAAATACTTTATAAGTGTCCAAATTTAATTTTAAAATGCCAGGACTATAGTACATATATTAATTATTATTAAAATTGATTGTTGCGTTCTATTTTGTATCCAAGAGTAAAAATAATTCAGAACTTTGATTTATTTCTCAAACAATTACCAAGCAAAATAAATGCTTGCCAATATCCATTCTAGATATAAACTAAAATTTTGAGATTTCTAAAAAAATTACATAAAACATTAGAATTTATTTTTATTTTCAAAACTTTTCTTATTAACAATCATTCTCCTTTTATATTTAAGTGATATGCCAACATCTAATTGATATTTCAGCGTTTTACTTAGAGAAGCTTCTCGGAGAATCCTTCATTTTGTACGAATAAAGAAGTAACAACCCATTTTTTGGAATTATCTTTCTCTCCGAAGTAGCACCTCCGTTTCATTTGAGACTCAGAAACTTTATGGCCCAAAACACAAAGGGATAACATTTTATTACAATATTAATACGTTTAAGGCTTCATTACCATTAGTTCTGACCGACTTGGTATGACTTCGCTTAAATTAATATGGAATGACACGTCTCAATGCACTATCTGAAAACGTTCAACCATGGATACGTAGTTTTCTGTAATTTCTCATCAACTAAATTGAATTAAGTTTATTCTGCTTTAGATTAATCTTCAGAATAATATTTTAACTATTAAGTGTCTTGGTTTTATTTTACAATAAGAAGAAAATAATTTATTTTTATTTGAAGACTGTCATTTTTTTAAGTAGCAATATTCCATAAAAGATCAATTTATCAGAAGATCAGGAGATTGAAAATCCCAATTTATAACGAATTTAGTATCTTTCCTCTTAGGATGAGTATAGTATAACATGTTTAAAAGATTTTGTTGCCTAATTAATATCAGTAATTCGAAAATGCAAGAATTGTTATCCATATATTGCCTCTTAAATGGAGCATTTAATAAACAAATACTCAAAATTGATACTGGTAAAAATAAAAAAAAATGCTAATTCGAGTTTATAGCTAGAGTAGTTGGCTAAAACATGGAACAGCTCAGCAAAAACAACCATAGAAAAAAAGGTTATTGTTTCAGTGCTTCAACAGTGATCGTATTGGTGAACAATTTAACAATGAATTGACAGCTTCAATCGGATTATCTCATATTTAGTGCAATATTTGGATTACGTTTCGAAAAAAATTCATATTAGTACTTTTTTTCTGCTCATATTCACCTAATAAAAAAATCCTATTTTAATAGAATAAATATTTTTCAATAGGATTCTGCTTCCTTCGGCAGGTTTAAGCTTTTGAAAATATTATAGTGATGCGATTTATAATATTATTCCTGGACAATTAGCTTAATAATGACCAAAAGAGTTAAATAAATAGCTCTGGTGCATGCTGAATAGATGTCAGATTAATGATACCCTCCTGATCTTGGAAACTAATGGGCAAATTGATGATTGATTTTTCTGAAACTGTTGGAATTTTGGAGATAGAAGCGAAGGTATAATAATTTCCTAGAATATTCGAGCATTTCCAATGGAGATATAAAACACAGAGGCGCACAGACTAAAGATAACTTAGTTGAGCTCGATCGAATAGTTACGCGAAGACTCCTTTTGGAGTGTTGATGATCTGCGAATTCTCTGAAACCTTCAGTAGACATTCAAAGTAATTCAGTATACTGGATTCTTTAACTCAGAATCCAGTCTACTGAATTTCGAATTCTCTGAAGCCTTCAGTAGACCGGATATACCAATCTATTTAGGTATTAATCACTGTCACTATTCATTAATCACTGTTAATATGGAACCCTATGGAGATCAACTGCTCTGTCAGCAGATAATTAAATTAGAATTTTATAATCCAAGGTTTCAGTCCTGATCCAGAGTTCAAGGTTCTGGACTTTCGATCAGGATTGAAAACACTTAACTGCTCAAACACTTCATAAAAGAAAGTGCAATATATATATAATATGAAGAAACCTGAATCCTGAAATATGAAGAAAACGTTTCTTTCTTTTTTTTGTATACAAAAAGAAAACAGTTTTTTATTCCAAGAAGGGTCTAAATAAATAATTAACGACATTTGCTTCAATATGTAAAAGATTTTAAAATATGATTAAGGAATATTGATACATTTTATTTTCATCCTAAACCTACTTTTAATTGTGAAATTGATATATCTAATAATTTAAACATTTAATGGCACATAAATATATTTTTAATTTTGTGTTAGCATTATGCAAATCAATCCTTGTGTCGCTGTGAGAGAAAATAAATTTCTAGAGCTTCACATGTACAAATTTCACCACAATTATATTGAAATTTTAATGCGGAACATTCATTAAAATTTCATCATTATTCTGCTATACCACAGTGAATATAATGGCCCTGAATTAATTACTTAATATAAGCACAAATTTAATGAAAAATCCTATTAGGACAATCTAATTAATTATTCTCTGTGGAAACAAAATTTAATCTTCGAAATCACAGTGCTTGCTTCTCTAAGCTCTGAGTAAATTTACAGATTTATTTTAACAATGTACCATAAAAGAAGCTTAAGAAAAGGATAACCCGGAACTATTCATTATAATCTCTGTTTGCAGAACTGAATTAAATTAATGACAAATTTAACAAATGGTTTTTAATTAATTCACCCGTTTTGTTACAGTTTGCTAGCTAAACTTTCAGTTAAACATTTGAGAAATCTTTCACCTCTGGAAATTGCAATTAAAACAGTAGAGATGCAATAGTTAAATAAAAAGTAGTTTGAACGTAGTTTAAAAGTAGTTTGAAGTAGTGGATAGAATCTCTTGTTGTAAAATGAAAGCAACAAAGAAAATGACAAATTATCATAATACTTGAACATACACATTATTTTAAAAATGGAATTTTGTAATTAATCATGTGATGATAAAGTTAGGAATCTGTAATATTGATTTCCATCTCTGTCAATCTCGACTCTGATAGAAAGGATTTACAGATATTCTTAATGGATACTGACCACCATTTTCCGACCTCAATGATTAAAGGTCGGAAAAATGGTGGATTATCAACGTATTTGTCTACCTTAACATCAAAAATAAACATTCTCGAAAACCCAAGAATTTCGGCCATATCATTTTAGGGCCCGAGATTCAAAGAGTCTCCTAGAAAGTTGCATGCCCAATAAGAAAGCCTATATAAAAACAAGCGAACAAAAACTAGTCATTTAAATGAATTCTTTCTTTGCAGAATTTTTCACTGAGCCATCTCCCTAGATACTTGAAATGAGATTTTTATTTTTTTTATTTAACGATTTGTTCTTTGCTTATGAGACCAAAATTCCACTTGTTAAAATCAGCCGAAATTACTTCAAATGTGCAGTTCTCACGAAGAAAATCAAAACCATAGGATCCAGACGGACGCTACAGATTTCTGATTCTGCAGTGATTGTATATATGCTTATACATGTCATACAGATGTTCTCAATGTAATTTATCATTTTTTTCCTTTTCAGTTAGTAATCTCATTTTCCTGTAAGTTTAACCCATAGTCACCATTTGTTTAAGTATTCTTGTCCCCTCCATCCAGTTATTACTTCACAAAAAAAAAAAAAAAAAAAAAAAAAAAAAAAAAAACTGAATATAGTCTTGTAGGATTTGACACCGATGGGGTTCTCTCTGGAGATCCCTGGATGGTTTGTCGCTTTTTTCTTTCTTTCTTTCTTATTTTTCCCTTCCTTCCATCTTGTGCTCATCCAACTGGTTAGATAAGTGTTATAGGCAGCGGGGGGCACAGGTTGGCGTTATGTTAAGTGTTTTGAAACTTGTACTCTCTTGTGGAATTATTAATAGTTATCGCTTTTTTTTTTACTCACTTCTATCCTTTACGTGCTTTTGTGACTTACAGATTTCCCTTTTGTTAACTTCCCGATAAAACACATAATAAAGCTGTATTGAAATTAAGAAGTGAATCTAATTAACCTTCTTTTACTAAAAAATTGAAATTTCAAGGAAAAGAATAAATTAAGGGTTTTTTTTTAAAAAACACTTTGGACTTTTTTTTTATTTTAAAAGACCAGACTGTTTAAAATCATTTTAATTGGTATATTCGGAAAAATTCAGTTTTCAACTGCACATAAAAAATTAAAATCGCATCCAATATCCCTGCTGTTTAATATATATTTTTAATAATCTCGAAATTGATAATAAGTTCACAATTTTTTTTCAGATTATAAAAAGATGTTGACAGTTTTAATTTAGAATATTTTGGAATAATTTTTAATCTAAAAATTATGCATAAAATTGGCATTAAAAAGAGAAAAAAATTAGGTATTGTGAAATTGAAATCGCTTTTAATAAAGAATATTTAAGTGAATCTGTTTGCGTTCTATTAGAAAAACTGATCTACTACCGATAGCGATTTTGGCACAAATGTTCTCAAGAAGGCAAAAATGTGTAAAAGGGGAGCAATTGTGTTGAAATTTTCCATGTAATTTAAATTATTTTATAGTTTCTTCGCTAAATTTTACGAATATATTGCCCAGAACTGATTTTCACACAATTTTAAAACTAAAATATTTGGCATAATTCTTTAATATGCCAACTTAATTGTTAAAAGTATTTTTTAATTGAACAATTTTTAAATTTTTTGTAGAATTTTCAACAATGAATTTCATCACTCTACTGAAATTCAAACCGTTACCATTTTTTGATCAATTAGTTAATGAACTGATCAGATTTTTCCATAGTTGACAGCTATTGAAAAAAAAAGACTTAATTATCTGCAGAGGAAAGCACATGAGGAAACATGTGCATTGTTTCCTTGCACA
Source organism: Argiope aurantia (assembly GCA_026543865.1). NCBI lineage: Eukaryota > Metazoa > Arthropoda > Arachnida > Araneae > Araneidae > Argiope > Argiope aurantia. Next base: position 74,894 of record JAPMOR010073492.1, read on the forward strand.
TAATGAGACAAAAAATTAAATTATATTACCCCAAAAGATAGCAAATGATTTCATATAGATTGACTAGATATTTTTTTTATTGGCTATGCTACGTTATATGACTTGAATCCATTAGCAAGGCTCATGAACATAAACAGAAAAAATTCAAAGCAAAGGGCTTAAATATCTGCAACAAATTAATCATAAAAGAAAAACTTCACTGATAGAAGGTCTGACATCAAATTATGCATAGAGATTCAACTAAAGTTAAGTACAACCAGTATTTGTAGTGAACCAACTGATCTCTGAAAGCGCTAGTATTCAATAAAATCACAACCCAAACTAAACTTTCTTTTAAAACTTATTATATTTTCGGCATTATTTTCAAACAGATTTCGGTTATAGGTGAATATTTAAGTATTTCGTTAATTTCTTAAATCTTCATAGTGCCGAGGTACGAACCCTTAATCATCTTGATATAAATGAAAGTCATTGTACCTCTGTAAGTATATATATTCTACATTTATCCTAAACAAACGAGTTAAATGCAACAAAAATTTGCACAATTCATATATAAGACATGAAAATAATACTGCCAATTTTTCAAAATTCCAACATTTATTAAATATTTAATTCATTAGAAATTAAAGATTTTCTTTGTGCTTTGAACCACTATTTGCTAAATATCATTTTTATTTAAATAAACCTTTTGATAATACTTTTATTGAAAATAGTGATTTAACCATCATTAAAACTAAGTTTAAATCTGCAATTCAAGCGAAGATATTTCTTATACTTCAGCATTTTAAATAAGATTTATAGTACAATATAATTTTTAACGTGTGTTATTGGAGAAAAATAGTTGCCAATTGTTTTTCAAAATCGTCTGGTTCAAATGACGCTTTCATTTTGCTCCAAAACAATTGATAAAGACAATAAATATTTCAGACGATAAAAAGAAGCATTACAAAAGATAAAATATTTATACAAATTAGTCTTTATACTTTAAAAATGTTATATATGAAAAGATTTTAATCCCAAGCAAGGCGACATACTTGAATTGTATCTTATATATGTTTTGAAATGCTTCCATTACTTGCGTTATTATTTATAAATTTTAAAATTCATCTGAAATTTTAACTAAGTTCTGATTACAAAACATACTGATAAAAGCAAAGAATTGTGAAGCCCATTTTGAATTGTCAAGGAAGGAATGTCGAAATGAAGTGGCATCGAAAATTAATTATACGGAATGAAAACTTGTTGAGTGCTATTAATATGGATTGTGAATGGAAGTGCTTGCGTTTCTGTTAAGAGGAATTCTGAACAATTGCACAATATGCAGATTAGGTTGATGTACAACACAGACTCTAAATGTATCGTTGAGCAATGCATTGTGTTTGTCAGTAATATTTATGACTCAGAAAGAGATGATTACGTTGATGGTAGCAAATATCATTTCTCAAGAACGATTGCTATGACACAAATTGTATGCGATTGAAGCACGATTGCATCAGAATTTTTGTAACTGTAATGAAACATAAGATAATTATTTTTCAATATAAGTAATATCAGTCATGCTTTAAAATCTAAATCTGTATATATACTTGCTTATATATATATATGTACAGTTACTGCGATGAATCAACTAATTATTACCATTAAAATGTGGTAAATAACGATTTATCATTAATCGGTTAACAATATTAACATATCTAACTGCACTGATTGGATATTATTAGTCGGTTTTTGCGATTAACTGGTTCACTAGAGATGTCAATTGTATCGAAAATAATTTAGATTGCATAAATGCACTTTCAAGTCTATGATTCCATCAAATTGTCAAATATTTAAATCGTTATTTCAATAGTCTTGAATATGCTCTCGTCATTGTACATGTGACATACCCCCGGGGGCACCTCGAAATGAGGATGAGATGCTTCCGGCATGATGGTTGGATCTCGCTACCCTGGAGGGTACACTAATAGGTGGGATCTGACTTCTCCCATCGATGACGCGACGTACTTCCTTCGGGAAGGGTTGTACCGTGGCCGGTAACGGCCTTTAGGACTCAACCACAGTTTCCGCCAATGTTGCTGTTGCGGCGGTCCGGTCATTCAGTTTTATGGTTTAAATCTGTGTGCCTTCGTGGCAGGTCGGAGAGTTAGATGGATGACTTGTACATGTGACCTTTTTTTAGGGAAACCAGTTCCCTTACATCATAAAAGTATTGTGTCCAGTTAATCTTTAAGTTTATACAGGGCTATCGTTACTTCATTTCTTTTATTCGTCCTGTTAACTACACAGAAATTTAAAAAGGGTCCCTTTCAGCTTCCAACAATGAAATATACTTAAAAAGATAAATAAATATAAAGAATCTTACAGCAAGTAAATTTGCGCTATCGAAAAATAATTTTTTGGACTCCGTTGTAAAAATTCTTTTCACAGGAATATATTGCAAACTGCAGAGAAAAAATAGCAAAGTCAAGCTTATTTTTAAATAATTATTGTAATTAAAATTTCGAAAGAAAAAAAAAGCATTCCGAAGTGCACATTCACATGCTAAAAAATCTATATGAGCCACGTGTTTGGAAACTCTAGATCAAACCTACTCTGGCCAGTAGAGTGCCAACACACACACACACACACACACACACACACACACACACACACACACACGCGCCATATTGTTCTTTTATGTCCAATTCAACTATCTTCTAAATTTGATGATATTGCAATTTCACTTTATTTGTCCTATAAATAACATATATATTAAACAAATAAACTCATATCCATAAATTAAGAATAATGCCAACTCCAGCAAATAAATGGTTTAAAAACAATACGAACGGGACTTATTGATGCCAATTTATTAAACAAAAGATAAGGAACAATAAGGTATATGCATGATGCCATTCATAAAAATACGAATACTTTTACAAAGAATATAATAAATATTTGGGTTAATCCGAGAGCGAAAAATCTTATCCACTTGCTATCTTCGAGATCAAAAAGTATTGAACTAGAGAAAATAATTCAGAAGCTGAAACGTTTTTATATCAGTTTAAACTTCAAATCATCAAAAATAATTACAATCACATTTTAACACTATGTTAAAAAGGAAATTCAGAGAAAAGCAGAAAAATTCGAGATACGAAGTTTATTAAATTTCAGAAGAAAAAAAAATATATATCGTTTTTATCATTTGCAACTAAAATTGCATCACCTTCCACATATATGGAATAGATTTTCATTTAAATTAACTTTTTTCTGATAAAAAATAGATTTTTTTAATGGCTTTTACCTTATCCTAACTATTTTTTTATTTCTAATACTTTTCACGTGACCTTTATTCAGAATTATTTGCAATCCATGATAGCCTTCAGTAAATAACTCGCTCAAACCATCAAATGCTCCGATACTCAAAAATAAGAATATATTTTTTCCAGACGATATTTTTCCTGTTTAACTTTTGCAGACGTTTTCGATTGGCACTATTTACCACTTCATCATCGTTCCCAGCAAGTAATTGCACATTTTCTGAGCATGGAAATTTCCCCAATACCATTCTTCTCTCTCCTTTCGCATTTCCTAAGCTCCTCATTTCTGTATACAAATAAAAGACATCTTACGCATTGCTTGCGAAGAAGAAAGACGAATTTTCTCCCCATTCATTTCGGCTCGTCATTATTTTGATGCCCGGATGCCAATCCCCCTTCCAACAGTGCTGTCGCAGTCAACAAAGCTCCCCATTCTCTTATTTCTTTATGCTTTACTTTCCCTTCTGTTGTTCGCAGACCATCATGTTCGATTTCGTGGTTGGAATTCACGCAATGTCTGAGGAGGTATTTACTCATATTTTGCGTTTTCTTTCCATGAGTCGTTGTCGTCCCCATTTTCTTTGGGACTTTTTCCGTGTTGGCGTGAAATATTATCTTAAAAGCTGCTGTTTGGAGGAAAAGTGCCCAAAAAATGTGCGGATCAGCAAGCGAAAGTGGCCGGAGACAACAAGTTTGGGGATTCCTTGATTCTTTCCGTTGATGTTCTGCCAGAAAGAAAAAAAAAAGAATTGCAAAGCGATGCTCAAAATAGTTTTGAAACATAAATCCTTCTTCAAACCAGTTTCGCAGAATTTCCACAAACGACATCTTTATGTTAGACATAATAGAACAGCCAGATTTTCGCATTTCCACATTGTATCTTCGAGAACAGATTTAATAATGTTTTTCATTCCTTTAAAAAATTTCATTGGTGTTATAAAAGAATGAAATGGATTGTGACGTTAACAATTTTTAAGTAAATATTGTTTTTATGATCTTTATTTTTTTAAAAAATTATTTTATTCTTCAAATTAATGCTTTTGGTGGACTTTTTTTAACATTCCTATTTAAAAGCTGGATGTTATGTGTTCGAGAATATATTCCCATCATTCTTATTCTAAGCGATTAAAATTCCGTAAACTAGGACAGGATGATATAAATGCCATGCACTATCCAAGTGACATTGTTTGAACTGCGTTCTTCTATAATTTTATAAATATAGGTATTGATATCTCTTAATTTAATTTAAATACAATTTAATTTCATAATTTTTATCTTAATTTAAACCATATTAATTTATTCTAAAATGTTCTCTTATTTCCTGATCCAATTCCCAATTTTTATTTAATTAATTCGACACGCTTTATATAAAACTGCTGAATTCGCCATGTTCTCATACTCTGAAGGTATAAAAATCCTAACGCTTACAACATTCTTTTCAAGGTACTCAAGATTCTCTTTCCTAAATCGACACGTGCCGAAGAAATTCCTATCAAAATCGCGATGTAGACAGTCGCATTTCTTTACCGCATATTCTTTGTACGTAAATTATGCCTCTAATGGCGAAATAAATAGAAGTTTTAATATTTCAAAAGTATCTTCTATTCGGCTACATAACTGCTAACACATTATATATATATATACACAAATATACAAATATATATATATATACAAATTGTTTTCAAAGTTGCATTTTTATAGCTAATATATATATTAGCTATAAAAAATGCAACTTTGAAAATAATTTGTATTCTTTTTTCAAAAGTTCATGTAAAAAAAAAAAATACTCTTACACTTTCACTTCAACGATACAGTTTAATAAAATACGTCTAAAAATTAAGGATCACGATTCGATTTGCACATCATGCTGCAATTGCTGGATTTTTCTTCAGCAGGTAATTTTTAAATAATGCTGTAAAACTTTCTGCTCCTTTTCTTTCGCTTCCACTAACCCTGCGCACTGGAGATACACTAGAGTAAAATTCCATTCTACAACCATTTATCAAAGACCACTACGAATGCATGACTTTGGCTATTCTTGCAGTTCCTTTCGACGAATTTTAAGCCAATGTTTGAAATTCGAGATGTTAGAACTTCTCAAATCTACTATTTGTACTTGAGAGATACGCGCTATCATTAACGTAAATTTTTGCTATATCTTCTTTGTTTTTTGAAAATTATATAGCTTTAATCAAAACTATAATATTCATTCGACTAAGCGTACAGAAAAGCTACTACTTAAGAAATATCTATGAAGCTGGCAAACGGTCTTATGCAAGCATACGTTGAACCAATAGTACATTACATTTTTACAAAACGGCCTGAAACTAAAATTTCGCAGCTTAAAAGCAGAACCAGATTTTTAAAAATCGACCAAAGTTTATAACAAGTTTATCCAATAACAATTTAAGTTTAATAATTAATCTCTTAAGAAGCTGGGAGGTTCAGCTATTAAACTTACATCCATGTGTATTAAACCAAGGAAAGGAAATAAGTGTAGAAATTTATTTATTTTCAATAAGGCAAAAGCAATGTATGACATTTAACATCACACGCACACACACTTTTTTTAAAAATAAAATTACGATTTTGAGAATATTCCCAATTATGAATGCTGCTGGTCAATATCATAATATTAAGATGAAAAATAGTATACAATATTGCGTTTCAATATCCCATGTATCATTATTTCCGTTAAGAAAAACAAACATTTCATAAAAATAATGACTTATCTTAGTAATTATTATAAAAATTAAACAGAATACTAAAGAAAATTTTTTTCGGAAATTAATTCAAAGTTCGTCAGCGAAGAGAATAATTAAAATTTTTCATTAACTTTCCTGAAGAAGCCACAAAAATACTTGCAGACTTGATAAATTACAAATTATTTTCTCATACTAACTGGAATCCTAAAACACGATGCTTCAAAAATAATCAAACCAGTAAATTCAAAACAGAATCCAAAGTCACAACTACACAAAAGTGGTCTGATCGACCTTTGTAAAAAATATCAAAAATTTCATCTCCCATCTCCCCACCAACATGCATCAGAAACTTTGATGCATGTATTATTTTATTTTCAAAAAGGCATTTTTTCAAGATGGGAGAATATTTCACATTAAAATCTACAACATTTAGATTTCTTTATAAAAATAGTGATGTAACATAATAAAAGGATAAAAAATGAAAGCGCACTGAAAACCAAATGGACATTGTTCGATAGAAATTCTTTTATAGAAACATTAGAGAAAATGTGTCGATACTCGAAACAAAATCCTAGTATCGTAAGCACGTTGTGAAATAACTTCTGCAAAGGATAAAATATTATTTCCCTGAAAACTTTGTCTTCAAACTACAGAGAATAAAAGAATAAGTTGTGGTATAAATAATCGAAAGACAGAAGACTTGACATAAATTCTTGTCATAAAAATTGGAATAGTTTCAGGAGAAATATCCTGTCTTTATGTACTTTGTCTACAAATATCATTTGTAGTATAGATTGTTCACATTTAAAATATGTATATTTGAACAATTTCTATGACTTTTATTGGATTTGCTTTTTAAATTAGTTAATCGGTGCGTAAAATGTTTGGAGATAAATTAATAATTTTCATATTATTATGCATATTAAAATTTCAACAATTCTGCATCTATTAGACATTTTGGATTCTTTTCTCATATTTTATAAATATTGAAAGTATTAATAAATTGAAGAATTGCCGTTTTCATTCAAATTTTTTAACCTGTTAATTGAGGAATTAACTTTTGCTAAACTCGTTTCGCAATGGGGATTTTTTTGCCTCGAGTAATTATTAATGACTAAAGGAAGAACAGAAGATCGCTTTTCATTTGCTGATATTTCATTTTGAAATATTTAGAAAACATGAATTATATATTTCCAATTACAAATAGTTAATTAAACAAATAATTGCTATCTTTAAATTAATATTATATAAAAAACGCTTGAAATAATACGGTCCAGATTCGAAGCGTTTTTTTTTATTGAAGGTTAATGTTTTAATGGATAAGAATAACGTGAAGTATAATGAAATCACTACATTTAAAAATTAACATCACGAAAGGAGTCGACATGCCCTTTGGAGTTATCTTCTTGCGTAGCGAAATATGACGATTACCAAGTTAATATGCATTCACTTTATAACTTAAACTTTAAACGTGTAGCACTTGGAAATCTATAAATAGCAAAAAAAAAAATGGAGTATATATTTTTTTAATAACAAAAAAAAATGTGAAGGGGTAAAAACTAATGTGAAAATGGGGAAAAATATATGACAGAAGCTCTTGTTGACTATATATTTTTAAAAAAATCAATTTTTCAAACCGATAACGATAATATATCTTTGTTTGCTCTGGAATGTTAAGCTGTTATATGAAATTAATATTGGAAAATTGATTTTTTTTAAACCACAAACATTCCCAATTGCCAGATTTAAGGCCTTATTGAGGACTATCAAGTTCCATAATTATGAAAAAAAAATTACCTTTCAGCTCACAATGCCTTCTTAACAATTTGATAAAAATACTGAAGTGTACGCAAATTTTAATTAAATTTGTGGCAATTAATTAAAAGGTTTTTTACTTAAAAAAACAAAATTTTTATTTAGAAATTTATGTTAGTCTAATGGACAAATAAAATTCCCAAAATGTATAAACGTTTTCAAACAAACACTTAATTTTTAACGAAAAACATGTGAATATTATATCTAATTACAATAGTTTAATACTTGAAACACATTAAAATTTTTTTAATTGAAATAGATGATACAACAGAACGCATGACGTAGTGCTACGAAACTTGGCACATATGTGTTTGATGGTAAAAATTGCGCACACTAAAGCGATATTTTAGAAACTTTATTTAGAAGTTTAATAAATTAAAAATTATGCGATATTTTGAAAATTTTACACAATAACTATCGAAATCGTTACAACTCAAAACTGATTTTCACACGAGCTTAAATTACAAAAATGTATCTTTCGAATGCACAAATTTCTTCTACAGAATAGTGTATTTCATTGCTGACGCGAAACAGAAATCGTTTTCATTGTTGCTACTAATATTTAATATGATGGTTGTTCTTTTTGTATCGCTGAAGATCAAGATTAGGCTTAACTTTTCTTATATTGAGTGGATTCTGGTTACAATACGTGCTTTTAGTAAATGTTTGAAGATTTTGTCGTATTTACAATTATTTTTTAATTATTTCACTTCAAAACTAAGCAATAGTAATTTTTTTTTCGTTTTACATTCTTAACGATGCTGTAATTTAACCGAATCTAAAGAGATACAAATGGGACATCCTTAACAAAATAGTACACGTTTTCTAAAATAAGAAGATTAAAATCTATACCAAAATTTGGAGTTTAAAAGCATTTTACTGAGAAGCCATAAAGTTAAAGGTGTAATAATATTTTCAATTGAATTGTTTTAGAAATAATTAATGTCACAGAACCAACTAGTCCCCAAAAGCGATTTATATAAAAACATATTAAATAATTTATTTCGTTTGTAAATGAATAAAGCGGTAAAAAAAATTGAAAAATAAAGAGTTCCAGAATCACAAAACAGCCATTAAGCTCCTATCCAATTCTATACTTGTAAAATTATTTAGCGAATTAACTATCAATTTTAAAAAGCTTATCTTTCATGGAAAATATATCATAAATTTGTTTATTAATTGGTGTCTTAAATTGATATAATCGATATGCAACGGCAGAGGATATCGTTTACATAGCAAACGGAATATGCTTATAAACCACTTGCATTAAATAGTTAAAAATGATGCTCAACAATCTACAAGAATGATTAATTTCCAATTGAATAGATTTCGTTAAAAGTTCATTTTAAACTCGTCGATGAAAGCAATCGAAATGAGATAAATATCCATGGATCCGATACATTTTGCCTGTTGAAACCAGGGCATTAATCCGTCATAATAAGCTTCCATTCAGTCGGGTGACATAAGTTCCAGACGTATGGATACGAATCAGAGCGAATGAATGGATTTTAACTCCATTCAGATAAAATCCTATTTCCTCCGACAATTCTAAGCTTTTAAGCACATTATTGATATCTAAATCCTCCTCATCAGAGGTATTATTGTTCAGGTTTAACAGGTATTAAAGTTTTACGCCATTTTCACGAATCTTTGTTTATGAAGGGATTGAATTGGGTCGTTAGATTCTCGAATGGTGTAAATAGTTTTATTGATATCAATTCTCTGCGTTAGTAAAGTTTAGAACAAAAGTTTCCAAAACTTTTGAGAAGACTGGAAAATAATCTTTAGCTTTCAATTAAAAATAAAATCACAATATATTTGCCATTATAATTAACGAGTTCCTATATTTAACTAATAAACAAGCGTAATGAAGATACCAAAAATTTCAAATTGAGTTATTCCGAACAGTTTCGAATTTAAAGAATTTGAAAGGTAGGTTAATTTTCTAATTCTTTAGATCAATCGATTTCCTGTACCACAGAATACAAAAACGCCTTAGAGCCTAAACCTACTTGATATGGAAAAAAAATCCCTTTTAATTCATTGCTACTAAGCGAACGAGCATCCTTTGAGAGTTCTCCTTCCTTTCCTCGAATTAATCTTGGTGAGCACCTCTAACATACGTAGTACACACCTAGCGTATTAGTCAATCAGGAAAAATTTTGTAGTGATATTGATGCATATGGAGAATTCAACATAATTTCATTGAACGAGCATTTGAGGCTTTTCAATATTGGTAGGATGAATTCTTTTCAGTATGAAGGTATCAGATTGATAGCGTGGTAGCAGATGCTTTCATTGGAGATAAAAGGATCGACACCGGCCATCTCAGACTGAATTCTATCATATACAAGAGCATGATGAATGTGCCTATATATGTAACATTCATCAAGATATTCTGTAAATATCTGAAGAGTTTAATTGATTTAGATGTCGTCCTCGTCATCCAACCTCGAGCGACAAATTGACTTATCAGCTTCCTAGAGCTGCTGGCTTAAATGGGGGCATAGGCAGGAGTAAAATATGTTGTTACCCTATTTATCAAAGAGAAAATTACATAGAAGTATTTATTCCATGAATTATAAAATATTTTGAATAAATGTATGTTTACATTGAAAAAATTAAAAATTAATACTTTCATAATTATAATGGAGTAACAATTATTGATTCAAGAGAAATATAAAATGATTTTCAGTGCTACATTGCATTTATAAACATGTTAAATTCTAATCGAATGTTTTTATTGATTAGTAAAGCAATTATTAATTATAATTATGATTCAGTTTTCAAGAAGTTAACGAGTTTTTCTTGATATAAATTTAAAAAAGAATATGGACAAATTTCATTAGGCTAACTAAAATAAAGAAAAATCAACATGTTTAAAAATTTGTTTTAATGAGAAACTAAGTTAAATGCTAATCTAAATACGAGCCTCTTAATGTCACCTCCGAGGACAGGAAAATATCCCGCTTCGCCCGTGCTGACATAAATAAAACAGTAAATATTTAATCTTAAGACATAATTGTATTGAATCATTTAACAGAAAGTGCGATTGTTGGAGTTGGTAGAAAAGTTGAAAAAGATAAACTATATATTTTGTTGGAATTATTATTGATTTACAAGGAAAATAAACAATGCAACAAAAATGCATTATATAAAATGTTCCATGAAATTTGTAGAGCAGCATATTTAACTATGGAGTTACATAAAAAAACTTCACAAATTCGTTCTAATTTAATTTCGGAACACTGGTAAGAAATTAAATTTAAAAAAATTCCATTTAATTCTGAAATCCAGAAAAAGTTAAAGAAAATTTAAAAAAATGGTACAAATTATGAGTACAATCGAAAAATAATAGAATAGTTATGTATGTTTAGAATGCAGGAAAAAACATTTTTTTTTATCAAAAATACAAAAAGAAACGTGCGAGTACACAAGAGAATGATAAATTATCATTTCATTTATATTTATATTAAAAAATATTAAGATTAATTTTCATTTTTTGACACCCATTATGATTTAATACCTTCATTGCTACGTTTTCAGTGCCTCGAACTTAAATGATTTAGCTTTCTATGATTAGTAAAATCAATTTTTGGTAAACTGCTTAGAATTTGCTTATTTAAACTTTTTTGATTAATTTTAAGCTTTAAATAAGATGTAATATAGTGCTAGAATGATAATGGAATCTTACAATCAATTCTCCCCAAAATCAGTAGAATTTGAAGTCATCCATATTAAATAAAATAACGTATAATTGTGACCTGAAAATATTGCATTTCTGATGGAACAGGCATTTGTAAAAAATCTCTCAAATAATACACCAAGAATTAATTGAATAATGTCTCATAATCTCTTTTTTATAAGCATAATATAATCAGTATAAAAAAACAAGGAATTTTTATACGAACAATAGATTAATTATTATTTTATCAAAAACCAATTTTTCTAAAATTCTTCTAATATTCATTTGGATCATTTCTCTTTTTTTTTTCGTTAAATTATCTTTAACATAAAATGCCATTTGAATTCATCACAGATCATTAAAAAAATTTTTAAACTTTAAATGAGTAACAGAAACATTTTTTAAAGAAATTTATTTAAAAACAATTTATAGACAAATGCTTGAATTTAACACTAAAGCTACCACGAGCGGGTCATTTGACCCGCTTCCAATGGCAATTCCAATGTATCGGTGAAATGCCGGTAGGTTTAGTGTTAAAAAAAATTCATTGCAACTTTCATAAATACTGAAGCCTTTTTTATACTAATCTTATTTTCTAAAAGGTGATACAAATTAAATTAAAATCTGATAACACATAATAAAAAATGAGTATCTAGTTTGGTATGCTTACACGCATCTTCCTTCATGTCGATGTTTATACAAATCAAATTCAGAAATTTGGAGTTTCATCTTTACTAAATGTTACTACACAAAATGTAAAAAAATCCCTTAAAACGTTTCTTATCCTTCAAACACTGAACTTCATAAACGACATAATAATGCTAAATTAATTATTTAATTTAGACAAATTTAATGAAGAGAATCATTAATATAATCTAATATTCTGCAAGAAAGACAAACTTAATTTTAGAAATAGGAGTCTAATCTTTCAAACACGTGCAAATTCAATGAGAAAGTTTAACTATGTATTATAAAAGAAGATTTAAGAAAATGATAGCCTAAAGAAATTCATTTTAATTTCGTTTTCTAAACTTAAATACTTAAGTGACAGTTTTAGCAAACGATATTTTAATAAAGAAGTACTTCAGTCTCTTAGTTAAATGTAGCGAGAAACCTTTAATCGCTGCAGATTTCTATCAAGACAATAGAGAGGCAGTCATTAAGACAATGAAATTAGTTTTATTTCTTAATGCCATAAATTAATTTGAATGGTAGAATTCAGTCTTTGAATCAAGTACTTGCAAAGGAAAAACGTCCATTGAATTATCAACATACATCATTTGCATTTTCTTATTTTGAAAATAGAATTTCTTAATTATAACTGAACATAAGCAATGGTAAAGATTGTTTAGTAGTAAAGATCTATTAATGATATATAATGAAATTCAAGCGGTGAAGAAAAGGTAGCTAAGCTAAATCAATTTCTTTTTCAGACGGTTTTTTTTTTCAGAAATCAAAAGAAAAAACAAATATTTGAATATCTTTAGTTTAGTTCACGATAATCAGAACTTAGCTATTTTCTAAATTTTTTGCAAGTCTTATTGTAAATTACTTCAATTGTTCTGCCTAAAACAACTTTTTTTAAATAAAATATTTTAAAAAATATCATTTTTTAAACATTAGTTTCTTTATTTGAGATACAATTAGTAATTTAAGGTTTTTTTAAAAATACAGTTCTTATTTTCTTTGACATATTTTGTTATTGCTTTTAAATTGGTACTGAATTTTCGCATAATTAAAAAAAAATCACATATTGAATATTATGATATATTTCAATCATTACAAAATAGTTCAGAAGCATGAAATTCCTTTTTACCTCCTTGATTTAAAACTTTTTAAAATACTTGCAATATTTTCAAAGTTTTAATGTTTTTGACACTACGCTGCACTCTCAACTAAACAATAATCATAAGTACACAGACGAAAACTTTAAATTGACACAGAGAAGCCTTAAAATAAATTGAAACCACAAAAGAATTAATTATCTTGGCTGAAAACATTTTTACCAAAAACATTTTTCTTCTTCGTGTGAAAGTTTCTAAATTTCGGCATGGTAAATCCGAAATAATTGCACGATATGCAGACTGAAAAAAATATATGGAAAATTAAACCTATGTTAAGTAACTCATACCGATTGCCGGTAATATTCATGATTCGGAGATGAATACTTATATTTATAGAGAGCAAAAGGGATGAAATAGCTTTCTTCAAACGATTGCCGACACATAATAGATAATTTGTAATTAGAGGGTATGTTAATTTTTATAACAGAAATTTATAAATTAATAATTTAATAAATTTATAATTTATACTTTTTTTAATTGTAGTTGAAATAAGTGATAAGTAATAAGTGTTTTACTTTTTTGTGTAGAGAAAGTATAAAGAAATTATTCGTCAAAAAATTTGAACTTTCTATTTTTAACGACCTTTTAGATATTCCTGAGTTTAGAAAATACATTTTTGGAATTATGCATGTCTATGAACATAATAACTTAATGCGCTTCGAGTAAAACAGATGAAATTTGGTATGTGATCTTACAACCAAATATGTGCATTTCTGTCGATTTTAAACATTCTATTCAATGGAAGTCCGTTTATCAGGGTGTTCGAGTACAAGTAAACTTGATAAAAACAAATCGGAAATAGCATGATACTGAAAACCATTAATTTAAAGGATTTACATAATATATAAATATATATTGGAAAAATATCTTTTATTATAAATGAACCTTTAAAACTAAACCAATAATACAAATAACTAACTAACAGTCCTCAAAATATAAATGGAACAAATTTGGCTCGCAACTTTTATAATACGTTTTCTATGTTGCTTTTCCAATCAAATAAAAAGTAGCATTTGCATTTCTTTTAAAAATAATACTTTAATATTTTTGAAGTTTTTAATTTATTTATACATTTAAATTTGTACATTATATTTATCATATTTAAGCGTTCTTCCGAGAAACCAAATCAGGTTCTAAAAATAAAGAGAAATTTTCAATTACCAGTATTTAGATTGTTTTCCCTAAAACTATTAATAAAATGTCTTAAACGCTTGCATTAATAAAATGTCTTAAACACTTTTTCCTTATCTTGACCATTTCACACAAAGCGACTTGCCGAAATCTATTACTAAAAAACTCCTTATAATCCATGGAATGGCAACTAAAACATTTTTAAATATAATTCCCAAGTTGTTATAGAAACAAATAACCCGATCATAAATATCAAATGCCTTAATATTCAAAAATAAGGAAGCATTTTTCACTGGCATTTGCTTGCCTACTTTTTACATTCACATCGTTCACCTCAATATCATCTTTTTGAATAAGTAATTGAACATTTTCCTTGCATGGTAATTTCTCAATACCATTCTTTTTCATCCTTTTACATCTCCCAAGCTTCCATATATATTCCCGATTAGGAATAAAAGACAACTTACGCATTACTTACGAATAAAGAAAGATGAATTTACTTTTCATTCATTCATTCCGTCCGTTATTATTCTGATGCCCGAACACCAATCCCTCTTCAAACAAAGCTTCTAAAGCCAACAACGCCCTATTCTTTCCCTTTTTTATTATTTCCAATTCTTAAATTTTCTCGTCGTTGTTCACGAACCAAAGAGTTCGATTATTGGAATTCACGTTATATGAGTGACAATATTTACTCATATTTTGTATTTTCCTCCCAAAAGTGCCCTCGTTCCGTTTTTACTTTTTCGTACACGTAGTATAGAAAAAGTATACTAATCGTCAAAAAATTCGAACTCGAGATTTTGACGATTCCCCGTTTTATATCTCAGTAAGTGCGGAAAACACATTTTTGAGCTAAACGGTTCAAATTTGGTAAACGGTATTTACACCAAATTTCCGGATTCCTATCAAATTTTGTGTCTGTTCAGAGGAAGTCCGTCTGTCTCACTGCTCAAATGTAAGTTAACATAATAACTACAAAATAAAGGGAGCTTGATGGATAAAATTAGGTACACAAATATAACTACTATAGTGTAGGCAGCTGTCAAATTTTGTACCAAATCCAAAAACGGGCTAATTGTCTGTCGGTCTGTACTTTCAAAAACATGTAAGCGCGATAATTCAAAAACGCAATGAGTTGAATATACCAAATTTTATCTGCAATTTTGTGACTACAAGTACAGTTTTGAACAGTACAGTACAGAAAAACATATCTAAAGCAGAAATTCGACTTTCGGATACAGTTAACTGCAAGCGAGGGATTAATCGCTAAAAACTTCACCAAAGACGGCATGATATATTTAGTAAAGATGCCAAATTCAGGCCAAAAAATATTTTCTAACTATTGTATATCAATGTTATGCAAGACGTTCTCTGGAATGACAAGCTTATTATAGAGTATGCGAGAAAGTTTTGGGAAGACTACTCCCGCTGATTGTTTGGATCCTTTTCCATGCTGATGGGAAATAGTACTTTAAAACCTTTTAATAGTATTTTAAATGCTTTAAACTAATACTTTATTTTTTGAAGATTTTAACTTTTTGGTTTTGAAAAATTAAAATTTCTAACAATTATTTCAAACTTTCAGAATGAGAAGATTTATTATTATTAATAATTTGTAAAATTTCTTCCTACTGCAGTGCCTTCTATAAGGAAGGTAGTTTCAATAATATCTCAGAGGGATGTTGAATGCATGTCGAGTTAACGATCCACGACGTTGGCGATCACTTGGCGACAAAAAAAACGAAAGTTCCCGAAACTGCTGAAATTTGGTGATCAGTAAAGAGTAAAGTTACGATACCTTTTTAAAGTTTCTTTGTCCTGTCACGGAAATTATAGAAAGCCAAGACACAAAGCTAGGATTCATTCAGTGTTGAGTCAGTCAGTTGAGAATAGATGCTGCGGTCATTTATTACAGATTTGCTGTGCTGATGTGTTTATCTTGTGCACGCTTCGGCTCTTTTTTTTGCCTGTGTATTCATGTTTTCAGGTAGGATGAAGTATAATTGTCCATTACTTTGGAAATCCTTCAGAACAGCAATAAACATGTTAATAAATTTTTTAAGAAGTCATGAAGTATTTGAGCTTCTAGCAAATAATTTATCGTTTCCTCATATCACTGGAATTCTAAAATCATTACTGAAAAATAATTGAATCGATATGTCCGTAGCAAGAGCATAAGCCGGAATAGCGAGTATTCCTATAACGTATACAGAATCGTAAATAAAAGAATTTTTAAGCTCGTCATTGGTTTAAAAAGTAGGAGCTCTTTTTACCTCCAAAATATCAAGATTTACAAAAAACATCTTTGAAGAAATTTAATAAATAATGTAGCCCAATTTTATGAATAATATAGTAAAAAATTAAAACCCAATAAAAACAAAAGGATGCGAGTCTTTTTCTTGACCCTCCTTTTTGACACACAATAAATGGATGCCTAAAAGAACAGTAAATTAAAATTTAATAAAATTAACATTTTTTTAAACAGCTAAAATATTTGCGAAGTGCAGAATTTGTTCATTTTATCTTTCTGCAGTTTCAATTTTCCTGACCTCACAAAGCATAGAAAATAATTCAATTCAAAATCGTAAATGATTATTTTGCATTTTATTTATTTTTGCTATTACATACTAAGAATTTTCAGACATTATTGTAACTCCTCATTTCGTTTCTAGAAACGAGAAATACTTTCAGCATTATTGTCAAGATCTACCGCATCGTTCTTTCCAAAAACATTAAAGTAACCTAATAAAAAGATGAAAAATAATGAAAGTCTACTGAAACAAAATGGACGCCGTTAGGTAGAAATTCATTTTTAGGTTTGAGGGTCCCCCGCACAATAGAAAAATAATGTTGATGGACGAAATAAAGCTCTGAGCGAACAGTAAACACGCTGTGAAATCACTTCTGAAGACGGTAAAATGCTATTCTCTCTGGAACGCTTCCTTCAAACCAAAAGAAATAAAAGAATAGATTATGGTGCAATTGATGGAGAGACAGAGGGGTCTCATTGAGGAAATTCCTTCATAGAATTAGGAAGCGCTTTTAGTAAAGTGCTATTTCTTTTTATACACTTGAGTTTTGTCTATTATTATCTGAACTATAAATGTTTCAGATTCGAAGTAAGATGCATCATATTTCATATCTTTACAATATATGAAATAAGTTGAATACACTGTAGACACATTTTTATATTTGAGTAGAATTTTAGAGTGTAAGAACATTTATAGGGTTTTAATGCTTCAAATAAAATATAAAATAATCACTAAAATATGTCTACCTATAGTATTGAAATTTGAAATGATCGATCTTGATTTTTGTTTCGTTTTATTTCACCAATACAGATTTTCCTTTTATATATCTATATATCAATCAGCTGCATAAAGTCGGAAATCTGAAATGTTTTTACTCATTACTATTCATTCTTATTAAAGTTATATTATTTTATTTTTGTTGTCATTCGACCACCGAATACATGGTTATAAAAATATTTATTTAAAATAAATATCGATTCCATTACCCTTTTTTTTATTTTTCTTATTTACGAAGTATGCAATGAAGAAGACAAATATACAACCAAGACGAACACAGGAAACACGCAACAACACATTACAAAAAACAGTAGCCCACATGTAGTAATCGGTAGTAATAACAACAACAGCACACAAAGCGGTCAGACAGAATTCAGCAGGAGGAGAGAATCTATGTAGCTTCACTCTACGATCTATCCAAACGTCTGCAATTCTCTACTGTCTCCTCACTTTAGCTGTATCCAAATGCAGACTGGCTACTCCACATACGACTCGGCACACAGCTTAGTTCAGCAATCACTTTAGATACGCACAAAGCTTGTTCTTCGCTGGACTATTCCGCCAGTGAGAGAGCCAGGCTTTTATAGTTCCCGGAGACGGGCAGAGAAGGTTCTGGACCAATCATATGTATCTCGATTGCTATTGGCTAAATTGCTACAATTCTGAAAGTTTCCAGTAATATCTATTTTCGCCTAATATCTAATTCGTCTTCAAGTTGCCAAATGGCCGCCAAGTTAGTCACCATGTTCTGAGATCACTGACGCGGCACCCGATCAGCACCGAACAGAGCTGATCCTAAAACTGTCTACCCAGAGATTGAACTAACCGTGCTGCGAAGCACCATTACATTTTCGCAACAATATGTTTAGATACTTTTTTTACACCTATTTTTACCAAGACTCGTCAAAATGACGGATTTAGTAATTTTGAAGTTTATTTTATGGATTATCTATATATTGATAGACATCATTAAGCATTTACATTCATTTATACATCGCTATCAGACATTTCCTGGAAAAATTGGAATTACATTTTTCATATGAAACGATATTGATTGATTCAAAGTGTTCGGTAGCCGCTATAATAGGATCTATTTTACTCCGATTATAATTCATTTTAGAATTAAAAGCTATATAAAATATATCCCATAAATGAAAATACAATTTATTTTTCTTGTTTTTTTATTAATAATTAATGGATTGCAACATTAACTTTTTCTTAAATTATAATCTTGTTTATATAAACTGCGTCAAAAGTTACAATGAAAACCATGATGAATAAAAATCCGTCAGTTTGATGGGTGTGGTAAAAATAGGTACATTTAACATCGGTAGTTCTAGCGTTAAAGAAAGGCGAGTTTTTCTAATATCGAAGAGCATTGCTTTCGATATTAAAAAATATCCATGCAACTACTGAAAGAGATGATCATAACATTCATACATCAAAAGAATGACTTTTAACGCCAACTTCACTTCCTCATTTTTCCCCAATGATATTTTACAAACTGAAGTCTGTCTGATTGTCCTTGCGAAGTTATACCATGTAGAGTGAGCTTTATCCAATATCGAAGGCAACTACAGATTACTCCAATCTGTAGTGAAACTTCCTTCTATCAGACATATCAATGATATGAAATATTTGATTTTTTTTTATATCCTCAGCAAAGCGGATGAACTTCTTCCCGAAAACGTTCCAACTTACAATGGGATGTTTTTTTCTTCTCTTGGATTGAAGCATCGATTCGATATCAGTATATTTTTTCTTTATTTCGTATTCAGCACATGCAACTGCTGTTATCAGAGCTTTGGCTGTTTTTTTTGTTTTGTTTTGCTTACTACCATGTGCCGTTTGTTCTAAAATGGTCGTGAAATAGGAGGTTCAAAAGATGCCTTCAAAGTCTTTGATTTCACATACCATATTCTTTACTTTGCCTTACTCCACGAGACGAAAAAACAGTTTTGGCGTTTACGGGTTTTCCTGTACGATATCGTGGCTTGAACCAGAAAAGATAACAGTAATTTTAAATCACTTATGGATATTCAATACTCCTCCAGGTATATTTAGTTTTTCCTTTCAACGAATGGACAGATAATATAAAAGTTAGAATATTGAATACCTCTCTTATCAGAATATTTTTGTGGAAGAAAATTACGAAAAGCGAATCCTACAAGTAAACAAAATGCTGTGGTTCAAAGAAGCACGAAGGATTTTTCACTTCAGAGTTCTGTATTTAATTTCAATGAAATTTTTTATGAACATTTTGTTTAAAACTTCCTCAACAACGCATTATATTGCAGTAGATATTAGTACCGTGTTATTTTAAAAATATGATACCTTTCCTACATATTGTACACTTGAAACTAAGTAATGGAAACAAATCCTATGATATTGTAGCGCCATAAACGCCTTTGTTCTATGAATCTTTTAATTGCGCGTTCACTTTTGTAACTTTAATTGCTGATGTTAACTACAAAAAAAATTAAACCATATTTTAAATTTCAACATTGGATAGAAAGTAAACATATATATATGATGAAATAATAATTATGTTCCGAATTACTTTGAAATAATGGAAATTATTTTTAAATAAAAAAAATGCCAAAAATATCTGAAAAATTGTTAAAATTTAGGAAAATATTGTAAGGTAATTAAACTAATGTAATTGACAAGATAATTTTTAGATTTCAAAATGGAATGGAATCCTTTTTACTCATTTTTATTTTCTGTATTTAATGTTGTAAAGCCCAAAATCAGAGTAAATCTCAAATTAATTAAACTTCTAATTAAAATTTCAAAACACTACCACCGAGAGGCATATTACTTACACCCAGACTATATTTTTTAAGTTACCCATCTCTATTGCGCGATTATGGCGCAAAAGGTTTGTCCAACAGGACGGTAATTGAAATTTTAAAGCACAAGCCAAGATTCTACTTCTAAGACCTGGTCAGCAATGTCATATTTATATCAAATTTCAAGATAAGATAAGTAGTTTAAATTATGATAATGTAACAAAATATTTGTGTTTTTGACTATGACATTACATCCAACTTATTTGATATTTAAAAATACAAACTTTAGCTCTTACCGGATCAATCAGAGAAAATATTAAGAATTGTAATCGAAAATTAGCATTATATGGTAATTGCCATAAACATATATTACAGATTATAATAGATTAACTCTATTCAGCTTTATTCTCAACCTCCTCCTAAGCAACTATTCCTTTCCTTTTATAAGTTGAGCCTTATAAACAACAATTAATTAATATTTATGCCTTTTGTTTTGTCACGCTCTGCATAAAATTGCTATTCTTTGTTACCTAAAATGAATAATGGCGCATTTTTGTAATTACTTTTCTCTTTGAATCCGTACCGCTATCTAATTTAAGACTCAGAAGCTTTATCGTCATAAACGCAGAAAATATTTCATTCCGACGTAGTTTGTTTAATATTTCATCAAAATCTTTTCTATTCTTAAAGTACATTTGTGTGTATATATATAAAGGCCAGAAATAACTGCACAGAAAAAAAATTCAAGTAGAAATAATAATAAACCAGAAACAAAGCTTCAATTACAGTTCGTCAACTAAATAAAAACACATTCCAAACTAATCTTCTGAAATATAAATTTTAAATAAGTTACCTATCGAAACCATGCATCAGTAAGAGTTAATTTAATTTTAACATAAATTAGTTATTTGAATAAAAGCATTTCATAGTCAGTGATAGATATGCATTTATTAAATTGCAATTATTTGCTCTTAATAAGTATAATAGGGTAGTAATTGAAAAAGAAGTTTCTATAATTATGAAAGATAATTCGTTACGGAAACTAATTTATATATAAATTAGTACGCTTTATTTACATATTAATTATAATAATATACGCTTAATAAACTTTCATTGAAATATCACGTTGGAATAATTTTTAGAATAAGAAACGGTAAATCAAATACAAAGGGTGTTCAAATGAAAAGGTACGAAACAACACTGTGGGTATAAATGAAAACTTTATTCAAAGTATAAACCATAGGCCTGAACACAACGATCCCATTGATTAACAAGTCGAAGGAGACCCAGTCCTTCACAGAGTCCTTGAGTTCGCTGCCCAAGTTGAAGCGCTTCCATTTCAGGTATTTTTTTCCGGGGAACAAACACATGAAAATCTCAGGGAGACATGTCCGGCCTGTAGGGCGGATGGTCGATCTACTCTCACTTGAACTTGGCCAGTTCCGCGTGTGTGGACGCGCGTTATCATGGAGCAGAATCACGCTTTCCGTGAGTAGCCTCGGCCTTTTGTTCTTGATGGACCTGCGTAGTCTTCGGAGTTAGTGTCTCGCGATACACATGAGAGTTAATGGTTCTTCTGTGCTCGAGGAATTCAACAAGTAGCGGACCTTGGACGGCGAACTCAAGGACACTGTGAAAGGTTTGGGTCTTGTGATGGCCACAGGAATTCTGGGAACAAGGAATCCTTCGACTCGTTAATCAATGGTTGTGCTCAGGCCTATGGTGTATACTTTGAATAAAGTCTTCATTTATACCCACAGTGTCTTTTCGCACCTTTTGATTTGAACACGCCTTGTACGTACATAAAAAAATATTTACAAAAAGAATTGCGAATAAGTTTAAAAACACATAATAAAAAAATTTGAAAAATAAATAAATTAAAATAAAATTTAAAAAAATCAATAATTGGCAGAATATTGGTCTTTTTTTTTACCTTGTATCCATGATGAAATTATGATAATTATTGTGTAATATATTTGTGAGTTATGTCTATTCCAACATTTCAAAAAGATTTTAATCCTAGAAAGATTAATCCTTTTCCTTATAAATTAGGTTTAGTGGAAGGGAAAAAAAGCAATATTTAATCGAAATTTCATTTTCATATTTAGGATCAATTCTGAAAAGGAAAAGATATGCTATTTTAAAATGCATTCATTTTGTTACATGCATTGGAAGAACTACACGTATGACCCACCATTCAGAAAGTTAAACCTAGAACTATATCTAAAATTTTAGGACAAAATAGAAACAGAGTTGAAATATAACAAATAGAAAATAATTTAATTCTTCCCATTTCCCACCATCATTTAGTGCCATCATTAAGTGTAAAAATAATTGTTTTTTAAATTGTGATCAAAGAAAAACTTTGCTTTCTAAAAGTTTTTTTGGATTTGTTCAAATTTATTTTTCTGTCCCATATCTAAGTTCGGAAATTTAGATGGCATTTCTTTCAAAATAAATTAAATATGTAAATTCCTAAAAAAATCAATTCCAATTTTTAAAAATAAAGAATATATTTTTTGAAATAAAAGTTACTACTTTTACTAAAGGTTTAAACAGGTAATGCATCATTTTATCGCTGACTTTAATTTCCAAATAGCCTTAAAGCAATGAAAATTCCTTTCTTAATAAGAAATGTAAATAAAAAGTTTCCAATAAAAATTATTTTAATTATCATAGAAAACATACTAAATTTTTTTTTAAATTTCAAAGAAGTAAACAAATATCTTAAAAAAGTTTTAGTAATATAAGAATTTAGTCTAAATTTAATCTTTCGTGCTTATATATGTATACTAGCCGCCTTTGGCGACCAGCCGGTTCGCCAGTATTACCGCTCGCTACAATTTTCAATTAAATATTTTAAGTAACTGGTCTCTTAATAGATTCTCAAACAAAAGAATTTTAATCTTCAAATTTTGACATTCATACCAAACTTATACTGTTGTTTAGAGCGTTTCGTTCAATTTACTCTATATATTTTGCTAATTTGTTGTCATTTCCGGTAAAACGTCAACATTAATTTAAAGTGAAAATGATAAAATTGCAATTAATATAAAGATATTTTTTAATAAAACCAAGCGTTTTATTTTATTTATCATCGTTATTTTTATTTATTAATTATTATTAATTATTATTATTATTATTGAATGTGAGTATTGCAAACAGAATCGCTCGGTATTTAAGTCTTATGTTAATTACAAAATATTTTTCATAATTTATGTAATATCTCAAACAACAATTCAACAAAAATTTCTCAGATTCAGCATAAAATTCAGTTTTTAGTTTTGCTTTCAAAAGGATGGAAATGAAATCAATAATAATATTTTGTTCCTGCTTATAAATATATTTCAAAAATTATTAAGTCTATATTTAATGCAGTAAGGTGTCATATTCTGAGAAATATTCTGGACACACCAAATTTTAAATAAATGAATGAATGTTTCTATTTTCCACGATCAACTAAGACTTATTTATGAAGTTTTAAATGTTAAAAATTTAGAAAAACTCAATATTTTCATAATCGTAGGCCAATTAGTCTTGAGAAACCTGCGCGCTGATTGTCGTATTTTCTTTCAAGCGATTCGATGGAAAATCTAAAATTATCCTTTTTTTATTGAATAGTGATATTCAAATTTTCATAAATCAGTCAGTTTAAGTGATTGGAAATTAACTCTATGACCACCATAAAATCTGTGCTTTCTCTTGTTGTGTATGCATTCTCCTTAATATCCGCTCGAATAAAACATCACATACAAAAGTACTACATAGAACAAACACTTTAAAAGTAAACATAATATTTCAATAGTTGCCAAAAGCAAAAGAGAGAAAAATGCAATTAATAAGCAGACGATATTTAGAAAAGTACAGATATTTAGACTGGAAAATGAAATTATCTGAAATTAACCACAAGCGCAAACGATATTTACAGAAGTAAAAATATTCAAACCTGAAAAGGAAAATATATGAGTTATTCCATCAATAAATGCCATAAGTTTGTTTATATCTTCAATATTTTATGAGTCATTAAACATCACAATGGGTCCGGGACTAAATAAACACACTGTATAGAGAGTGTAAAAGATCATAAAATAATTTTCTTTGAATTTATTTTTTAGAAAAAATAATATTTCATATTTTTTTCATTTCCTACAAAACCGGGCCGAAAATTTATTTTTTGCAGATTTCATTTCCAAAAAGATTTAATTTATTTTTAATTGGTGCTTTAATCAATGTGATGGCAACACTTTGAAAAAAGCTAATTTTTTCTCATGAATGCGAAGTGTGCTTAATTTTAATTTTTATTTTTTACGAAAAAAATTTATTGAAAAACAAATTTAAAATATTCATTAAAAATAGAAATTTAATTTTAAGAATAAAACATTAGTATCATTTAAAAGATAAATTTTTGATCTATAACTTCATGTAAAAATCTTTTTTGTGCGGTAATATTTTCGGAAGTTATAGCAGAAATACGTCAAAATTTCGCTTAATTTTTAAATAAATAAAATTCTAGTTAAAAATTCGAAAAAATAACCCCCAGGTGCACATTCCCGGCCTCCAAGGTGTACACGTGCCAAATTTGGTAGCTGTAGGTTGAATGGTCTGGCCTGTAGAGCGTCAACACACACACACATTGAGCTTTATTATAAGTATAGATTATTAACATCGTATGTGGTGTTTCAAATCTGCCTCAAAGAAAATACAATTCTGCTATATTCCTTTGAAATGATTTTTAAAGATAAAATTAAAAATAATCAACAATATATTTATGTAAAAATCATATATAATTAAATTTCAAAATGCTGGACATTAAAATCATCAGATATCTCATTCATCATTTAATATAATGAAATGCAATTAACTTAAGGTATTTGCCTGCAATAAAAAGCAATTTTAATGTTTTATCCGAAAACAGTTATTTTATGTTTACGATAATTAGAAATGCAATTATAGAAATTTTAAAAGAAATTAACAGCTGAACTATAAATAGTATTATAAATTAAAATTTAATGTTTTGTATAAGTTAACAACGTGTTTCTTCCGTTTCTTTTACCATATAATAGATATTATTTTTGTATGTTTATAGATTGAATGTCTTTGTTTTTGAGGACATTGTTGCAAATTTAAATAATTCTTATCTCCGAATATTCTGAATCATTTTAATAATCAACCTATGGAAGAATTTAAAACGTATTTCAGACGTATTAAAACGTATTAACAGATACAAGTTTCTCCAGGTTAATTATCAAGTTATAAAAACTGCAGAAATATCGAAGTATACTGATACTAGTATCAAAACAGATCATAACACAATCTAATTAAATTGGAAAAAAATACAAAAAAAAAAAAATTGAAAATTTCTAAAAATGAATTACTATAGAAAGGATTAATAGATGCATTTGATGCATTAGATTAATAATTGCGTCAAGGGCATTAACCGTGATATATGTAAGCATAAAGATGAATCATTGCAAAGTTTTTGTAGCTTAAAAGATTGAAATTTCAAAACAAACCTATGATTTAATACTGAAACACGGGTAATTTGCAAGAATTTTAAGGTTTTCCTAAACTTTTACCTCCCTCCCTCCCAATCTCACACACACACACACACACACACACACACACACACACACACACACACACAGAGAGAGAGAGAGAGAGAGAGAGAAAGAGAGAGAGAGAGAAAGAGAGGATGTAACATTTATTTAAATATTTTTTTATGGAGAGTTTTAAATAGCGAGTTTGGGATAAAACTGTTCTTTCATACATTTAAAGATAATTAAATTAAAAATATTTTACATTATATATAAGAAACTTCTGCATAAACTTAATTTAAAAACAGAAAATTATAGCTTAATATATTTTTTTAATGAATAAGAACTTCGAACAGAATCGGATAAATTAATATTGAACATAGGTTTAATGAAGTAACCCATTAGCGTAATCTAATTACAATTCATCAACCGAGACAAAATTTAATCTTGGAAATTAGAACTCATAACTACATGCAAATTTTTCTAAACACTTTAACAAAACAAGTTTTTATAAAATAACCTAAATGTCACTCTTTATAACGTATTTCTAAACATATATAAGGAAATGACGGTTTTAACAAATGATATTCAATAAATCAACCGTTTCATTGAAGAATTCTGCACATTCTTGCAACTAAATGCAATGGGTAATCTTTAATCACCGAAAACTGCAATTAAGACAACAGCGATGCAATCATTAAGACAGTCAAATTAGTTCGATTTCTTAATGTGATAAATTAATTTGAATGAACGAATCCTGCGATGTAAATCATGAAGATGTTGATTAAGTATGGCCACAAAATTATCATAATGCTTCACGTGAACTTTCTTACTTTAAAAATGAAATTTTTCATTACAGTTGAGCATTTACAATGGTATACTTTTTCTTGGCTGTAGCCTTCGATTATTGTTGATAATGAATTTCTATTCCATTAAAAGAAGTTAATGTAATTAAATTTTTATGTTAAAAGTGTGGCTACAAACAAGGATTAATAAATAAAAAAGTTAATTTAGTCCTATAATGCATTGTGTAACCATTTGGCAACACATTTTTATTTCCAAACATCACATGACTGTTCCAAAAGGAGACATTAAGTATTTGGATATCCCTTTTTAAATATTTTTTGATAAACATTTGTATAAAAGACTGATATGTAGCAATATCGGTATTAGAAATAGATTTGAACTGGAAACTTGGAAAAACACCAAAATGGTAGTTGCATGAGTAGTCATATCATTAAAAATACTATAAAAAATAAGTCTTGTAAAAAACATATTGGTTAAAAGATAGTTATGTTTACTGCAGTACTGATATAATGCTATTTGAGTCACTAAAAATATTGCTTTATTCATGATATAACCATTTGGCATATTTTAATTTTTTTTAAGTTTCACAAAAACTATAATTCAAAGATTTTTTAAAAATAATTCTCCTAAATTATATGCAGCACATACAATTTTCTGTAAAAAATATTTTAAAAACATGCATTCTAGGGTTAATTATGGTTAATGAATAGCACTCTAACGCTCTTTATTTTAAGGCACCGTTTTTATAAAAATATTTGAACGTTGTTTAAATATACTTATATAAAGGTTTTATGCTTAAATTTTTACTACAATATTTTATAGATTTCTTAACCCTTTGACTACTAATGGAGCATATTCAACAGTTTAAATAGTTTTAGTTAAAGTATTATGGGAGGGGGGGTTTACCATCATGCCCAGCATTTGGCTTAAAAGTCATATAGAAAAAAAATTCCGGAATCATTTGTCTTATTCTGAATCTATTCTCTTCACTTACATAGAAAATGGGGTGAAAAAATTTAAAAATTTGTAGCCAGACTTGATTTAAATTAATCAATTTACGATGTCGTGTTGTCGCGCGCCATATATCTATCGAATCATCCTTTTTCAAACATATAAATTCCAACTTCATTTTTCAAATATTCGATATAAAAATTACATATTTAACTTACACTTCTACCTCCCACTAACACTTTTTACCCACACTTTCATCATTGCTTACAAGGATTAACCCTTTGCACTCGGATGGTGACTCTCATTCGCCATTGAAGATGGAGCATCACTTTGACGTTTTATTTATTTATTTATTTTGATTTTTTAGAAAATTGCCTAAGGAATGTTAAAAGGATGTAGATTAAATGTTTGCTAAATTTCAACTTAAAGCTATCATAAATATTTCTTCATGGCAATAAACAAGTCTTTGTGTCAGCTGAATAATTTTACATCGACTTACTTTTACGACTGCAAAGGGTTAATTATACATTTTCTATGCACTGAAATTACTCAATACCATTCTACTATATCTTTTCATATTTTCTAAGCTCCCTTACTTCTGTATACAGATAAAAGACGTCTTAAGAATTGGTTGTGAATAACAAAGATGCACTATCAATCCATTAATTTCGAGTCATTAATTTGATGCCAAGATGCCAATTCCCTTTCTAAATATGTAGTAACAATATACCTTAATCTTTCTCTTCCTTCTTTCGATTCTTTATACTGTTTCATATTGTTCTGTTACATTTCAGAATGATAACCGTTCACAAATTACCATTCTGAATGATATTAGATTCTTATTTTTCAGGCTGGAATTCACAGCTGAAAATCTTGCAATGCCTGATATATACAATGCTTATATTTTTCCCTCGGAAGTGCTGCCGTCACCTATTTCTGTTTAATTTTTGTCTGCCGACGTCCGATATTATCTGAAACGCGATACCGATATTATCTTAGGAGGAAAAGTGCCCAATTATAACTTTAGTTGACAAGAAAAAATGTCCATGGTTTCTAGGATTTTTTTTTTTCAAAGTCACTTGTTTTTTTTGTTTTTTTTTTGCTGACAAAAAAAATAACAAGTGACTTCGAAAATAATTTTTTTGAAACCAATTCTGCCTCAAACTAATATAATTCAAAATTTCCCAAGCAATGTCTTTGTATGACTTATTATACTACTTAACCTCGCATATTCTTATATCTGCCAAATATTAATACACTTACGAAGTTCAATGTTGCTACTAACAGATAAGAGCATTATGAAAAGAATTTGCCGTTTATATTGAAAAGGGATTTGGTATAAAAAGAAAATTCAGTTTCTCGTTCAATTTTACTGTCATATCATCAAAGGCGTAACTCTTTATCTCTAATAAGAATGTAGATGAAAGTGCGTGTGTTGTGTGTCAGTGCTCAACAAGCAAGACTGTTTGGTCAACTCTTATTGAATATGGAACTTATGTACAATTCAACTAATATTTTGAAATTTTAATAGAAAATTTCATTAAATTAAAATTTAAACTAAATATGGACGCTTTCCTGTGATAAATTCTGAAACTACTTTTGTGCAAAAGTCCTTTTTACAGTAATTCCAGATTTTAAAAATTGTCTTTTTTTTTGACGATACCAATTTAATAACCGAACCAAATTTTCTGTATTTGAACAATATTTTTAAAAAAATTTGTCAAATTATATAGCTGCTCTAAAATTTAAAGATCAAATATTTAATCGTGTGGAGAGTTGAAAAATAAAACGAATGATTCTGTTAAATATTTGTGTAGTTTATTAGCATAGAAGACAGACTCACTTTTGCGGATTTTTTTTTTTAAATAGAGCCACAGAATCTTTATAATGAAACTTGTTCCAATTGGAAATGGAATTATTTCCACTGGTATAGTTTTTAAAAGAAGCTAATGATGAAGAAGCTAGGTTTCATTACAAATGAGCAAAAGGGTTCCAATAATATAAAACATGATTTTTAGAACATAAAGATTCGTACATGAATAAACAAATTATAGAGTATGCTTAAGTTATAGTTTTTCAAAATTATGTTTAACTGATTACATAGATTTATAAAATTGTGAATAAGATTTATTCGATTTATTTTATAAAATTGTGCAGACGTATAGTTGAATTTTTCTAACATTCAGGTCAGTTAAAATGCGCGTATAGCTGCCAAAATCAAATTTTTATTATCTGCTTTAAAATGGCTTGACTTTCGAACTATTTATATAGAAATATCCTAGAGGGCGTGACAAGTAATAAAAAAACACTTTTGTAGTCTTTTCCTTTGACATATATAGCCATCCTTTGTATTTATGGTATAATTATTATATATACAAATGATGATCATAACAGTATGGCGAAACTGAATTTTATGTATCAATGGCGAATTTTATTCAAAGAGCTCCAAAATTTATATATTTCTTAATTTATATATTATATAGTTTTCCAATTAAGTTTGATTTATGAATATACTAGCCGCCTTTGGCGACCAGCCGGTTCGCCAGTATCACCGCTCGCTACAATTTTCAATTAAATATTTAAGTAACTGGTCTCTTAATAGATTCTCAAACAAAACATTTTTAATCTTCAAATTTTGATAGTCATACCAAACTTATACTGTTGTTTAAAATCGTTTCGTTCAATTTACTATACATACTTTGCTAATTTGTTGTCATTTCCGGTAAAACTTCAACTTTAATTTAAATTGGAAATGATGAAATTGCAATTAATATAAAGATATTTTTAAATAAAACCAAGCCTTTTATTTTATTTATCATCTTTATAGTTATTTATTTATTTATTTATTATTATTATTATTTTTTTTATTATTGAATATGAGCATTGCAAACAGAATCGCTCGGTATTTAAGTCCTATGTGAACTACAAAATATTTTTCAAATTTATGTAATATCTCAAAGAATAATTCAACAAAAACTTCTCAGATTCAGCATAAAATTCAGTTTTTAGTTTTGCTTTCAAGTGGATTGAAATGAAATCAATAATATTTTGTTCCGGCCTATAAATATATTTAAAAAAAAAACTCAACATTTTCATAATCTTAGGCCAATTAATACTGAGAAACCTGCTCGCTGATTGGCGTATTTTCTTTTAAACGATCGATGGAAAATCTAAAATTATCCCTTTTTTTTATTGAATAGTGATATTCAAATTTTCATTAATCAGTCAGTTTAAGTAATTGATTTAGTTGATTGGAAATCTTTTTATTTACGATATTAGTGTTTCAAGAACATTTTGTTAATCGTGATTTCCACAGCAGAAGCTTTATGTAAAATTAAAAATTTGTTATTTATTAGAGCATTTATTGAACAAGTTACATAAAATATAATCATTTTCCATTTAGACCATTTAAGCAGATCTGTGTCTTACTAAAAATTTACAAATTAGCTGTGTGGCCCCTATTTCAATGGATATCCTGTTCATATTAAACAAATCTTGTCTTAAAATAAAACTGATTCATTGGATAAATAATATAGAGTGTAAAAGATCATAAAATAATTTTTCTTGAATTTATTTTTTAGAAAAAAAAATTATTTCATATTTGTTTCATTTCCTACAGACACGTGGCGAAAATTATATTTTTACAGATTTCATTTCCAAAAAGATTTAATTTATTTTTAATTGGAGATTTAATCAATGTGATGACAACACTTTGAGAAAAGCTAATTTTTTCCCATGAATGTGAAACGTGCTCGTGCAGCTTAAATTTTATTTTTGTTTTGTACGAAAAAAATTGTTGAAAAATATAATTAAAATATTTATTTAAAAATTCATTAAAAATAGAAATTCAACTTGAAGGTTAAAAAATTGGTATCACATAAAAGATAAATGTTTGATCTTTAACTTCATGTAAAAATCTTTTTTGTGCGGTATTATTTTCGGAAGTTATAGCAGAAACACGCCAAAATGTCGCTTAATTTTTAAATAAATAAAATTATAATTAAAAATTCGAAAAAATAACCCCCAGGTGCACATTCCCGGCCTCCAAGGTATACCCGTGCCAAATTTGGTAGCTGTAGGTTGAATTGTCTGGCCTGTAGAGCACCAACACACACACACACACACACATTGAGCTTTATTATAAAGTATATATATATATTACAGCTGGAATATAAAAATAATGTATATAGGCACATGGTTGCATATAAAATGTTTTTTTTATAAGCAACCTCTTCTATTCAAGTAATAAATAAAAACGAATATTTGGGATAAACAAAAACCATAATTCAAATTTTTTTAAACTGAAAATAGTTTCTTTTTGCTTCTGTAACTCATTCTATCTAACATTTTAATCTTTCTACATCACCTTGAATGACCTATAAGAGAAATCTTTGAGAAATCCCTTAGAGAAATCTTCTTTTAACTTTTATAACCGTTTTAACTTTTATGACTGTTGGTGTAAAGTGAAATTAATGAAGTTACCTTTAGAATTTTTTCCTCTATGGTAATTGTTACCTTCAGTTCTTGTCGCCATGAGATGATAAAAAGAGGTCACTTTCGTACTTTTGTAATTATATATTGTTCGTTATACGGAATTCAACAATTTTGCTTTGCAAATTTTTTGAAATATTCGTTTTCAACTCTTCTGTCCTGCAAAGACTTTTTAAATGACACATTTTTAACTATTCGCTCACTAGATGATTTGAAATTCCATGTCGCATTTTGAAATTGCATAAAAAGTTAATTTCTCCAGTTCAAAAAATAATCGCTTGCATTCTATTTTATCATTTTTTTTAATTTTTATGTCACGAGTAAGAGTTATTAGGGATAAGTAGAATGGATGTGAAAATTTCTTATGTTAATATCACATTTTTATTAAATTTATTTGAAAGTTGAATTTTATTTTTCAGCGAAAATACTTTGTTTTCATAGGATGTTAGGGAAAAAGCGAAAGAGAGCAAACATAAGTATTGGGTTCAAGAATTTAAGAATGGTATGTTTATCAGACGATCAATCCATTGAAGAGAAGCTTAAAATAAACAATGGTTGTAAATTCCCAGGCTCTAGCCATAAGATAATCATAATGTTTTTTTATTTGAAATTGGCTGAGCAAAAGAGAAAATTATTACCCTCGCTTTTTAAAAAACGTTGCCTTTTAAAGAGTATGAAATAATAACATATAGAGGAAAAGTGAGGTATAACCGAAGCTTTGAACCATTTTCAAAGTATAAAATATTATCTTTGTAATTTTACGAATAAATCGGGATTACGATGATATATATATATAAAAGAAAAAAATTATAAATAAAAAATGATACCTGAACTGCATTTACTATAATTATTCTCATTCAAATACAGAATTATGAATACATATATTTCAGAAGATTATTCACAAACAAAACAAGTTTAATTTTAATGAGATATAGCATTTGCATTGAATCTGTATTTTTACCCCTTCATTTTGAAATTCTATTAAAATATTTCAAGCATTTTTCATTTAAATTGAAATCAAGAATAATGATTTCGGTGCATAATTAAACAAAGGAATGAAGAAACTAATGATAGATTGCCTAAGAAAGCAAGATTTCTGAGCTATAGGTACAGCTTGAAACAAAAATGCAATAACAACAATGTTTAATTATCTTTATGTAGAGCAATAAGTAACGAGATCTTTAACAACATGGCAAATCAAAAGGTATAAACATTAGTTCTTGATATTAATTTTAAAAATTAAATATTAGTTTTGATAGATCGTTATATATTGTTTCGTTAATATACAAAAGGAAAAGAATTCTGAAAAGAAGTCTTTAAATATAATACATAAAGCTTATTCTAATGCAGTCTATCGAGAAATTTCCTACAAATATAAAATGTTCAGTTTTATCGGATTAAATTATTCTATTTTTGATCTGACTTATTGGTTCAGATATAAATCAAGATAGATTTTTCTTGTTATGCAAAAATATTTTTATAATAATAATGAAAATTAGGCATTTGACTATCTACTTTTATATCTGTAAAAGAATTCGCAATGCGAGATTTATTTAATTTATAACTGGAAACCAAGTATCATTTTGAATCTTTACTACATGTGTTTACGAATGTTAACAATGATATAGATCATAAAAAGATATTGTTTAGCGCGAATTTTTTTCAAAATGGTTTCGAAATAGCGACATTCATATGAAGATCCTATTTGTATTGGTATTTTATTTGATTTACTTAATGATGTTTAAAAAATTGTCTAATGTTTTTTCACTGATGTAAATTTATTTTTGGTATACATCTGATCTTGGAATTTATTTGAATTATTTGATGAAAATAAAACAAAATTCTACGAATGTGGTCATAGATACTCGTTAATCAACACAAGTCATTAGCTGCCACGTAAGAACGCACATCTTAATATGTATTTATCCATCGATTTTTTTTCTTAGAGTCCTTCCTATTAAAATTTAGCACGCAAGAAAGCCGATACTACATGATGACACCGAAAGCTGACATTATTTCCAATCTCTTTTGACCATAACGCGAGGTCGCAGAGTTAATAAAACTGTGTACAATTATTTAATCTATTTTTATAACACTTTTACATTAATTATGTGGTATTGCGTTTTGATCTATCGTTGAAATAATTTTTTACACTGATTTTATGATTGAAGGTCGAAAACTTTCATTCAATCATTTTGTTTTCTTAATGTAGGATGAAAAGATTGTGTTTTGGCATTCTGTAACATTCCCAGTTTCCCTCACCTGATAGCTGGCATTCCAGCCAAATGTAACATCACCTGTTATCCCACACATTGTTAAGTGCCTCAGGTCTGCCAGATGGGAGATCCTTCTCGCCAGTAGGGTCATTGTTTCTGGTTATTAGTTGTATCCAGACAAAAGACAATATATGTGCATTTCGTAGTTTCAAAGAGATCTATCATATCTTCAAGGGAGAAGAACGTCAAATCATCCCAGATGTTAAACTTTTTTTCCCACTATGAAGGGCTCCTCACATTTCGAGGAACGATCAATCAGCGGAAACCATTGTCATTAAGTGTCGAAGTCAGGTGGATTTTAGCAGGTGTTAGCGGTGAATTGAATACAATTAACATGTGTTCGGGAATGGTCAGCTACAAAGATGAATCTTTAACGGACATTCCTTCGATCGGCTAGATGCCACTGAGGAAGCAATGTTGAGCAGCTATTGGGTGAAAAGGAATTAAAGTGCATCAAAGAGAAAAATCACAGGTTGAGATTTCGCTGAAATAAAATGCAGAAAAAGAAAGAAGAGTAGTGAGAGCCATTTAAGGAGGAGACGGTGAAACGTGGGTGTTCGAAGGTGTTCCTGATTTTGGGAGCAGTTCCGAGTGATTCGGGTTTCTGTGTTAATATCTACCCGATAAAGATCGGTATATTTCTGGAGTTACCCCTGGAGTAATCGTTTGAGCCAACAGCTTGTTAGCGTTTTTCATATTCTTTATGTTTATTCTCCAAATTGCTCGAGGAACTATTTCATGATTAACTTTCAACTGTTGTGTAAAGTTTCTAATTAATATTAACCTATATGAGAACAAGTGGTTTTTGTGTACATATATAAGGCTGTAAATAAAGGAATTGTTTATTATGCTTCTCTCGTATTTGATAGGTCAGGACCAAGACATTACAAGGTCGAATATGGCATCTGTAAACCTTTTGGAGATTTGTTTGAAGTAAGGTTTATATTTCAAAACTACTGAGAGCACGTTTTCATGCTTATTTTTTCCTGCAAGAACAATAACGCAAAAGATCAAGAAACATCTTTACACTTTCTTCCTTCACCCTTCCTCGTGAATCTACACGTTTCCTTGGTACTACACTTTTAAGGTAACATTTCACATAAACTTCTGAAAGACTCC
Organism: Argiope aurantia; assembly: GCA_026543865.1. NCBI lineage: Eukaryota > Metazoa > Arthropoda > Arachnida > Araneae > Araneidae > Argiope > Argiope aurantia. The sequence continues at coordinate 110,654 of JAPMOR010073492.1, forward strand.
CCCCCCCACCTAAAAATGTGGGCTAAAAACGGTCATTGAAGGGAATATACAGAATATGAGTAAATACCGCCCTAAATATTACGTAAATTCCTGCAAATAAATCGAACACAATGGTTTATGAACAACAGAAAAAATAAAGTTTAGAAAGTCAAAAAAAAAAAAAAAAGAAAAAAAGAACGGAAGTTTGTTGGCAGTCGAAGGATTGTTTGAGAGGGATTGGCATCCGGGCATCAAAATAATGACGAGGTGAAATAAATGGGGAGGGAATCCATCCTTCTTATTTCCAAGGAATGCGTAAGACGCCTTTTATTTGTAAACGGAAATATGGAAGATTAGGATATGCAAACGGATGAAGATGAAACGGTATTTGAAAATGTCTATGCAATGTACAATTATCCATTGGAAGCAATGATGTAGCTTTAAACAATGTCATTCGAAGGTGTGGGAGAATGTTAAGGAAATATTGCTAAAAAAAATTTCACTTTTTCCCAAATATTGTCGCCTATAATATTCAAAGAATCGCCTAATCGAAATAAAGAAATGTTAATAAAGATGTCTGACTTGCAGTGTTATGGATCAAACAATTGGATAAAAGCATGTTTAAAAGTGATACGTACAATGAATAGAGAGAGGATAATCCGGAAATGTTTTGAAAAACTTATTCAAATTGATATCAAAAACAAATTAGGCGACAATAATTTAAAGACCTTCTATATTTTAAAAGATAATTAAATTAAATTTTAAATATAATGGGTAAATATTTAAATATTCCAAAACAACTTTTATCATAAATATATTACATTTTGTGAAAATTTATGAAGAGTTGCTATGAAAAATCAAAGTTTGTTTCAAATGTATGATTTTGAACCTTTCATTATTGCAAATTTAGTTTAAATATTTAATTTATTTTTAAAAGGAATCGAATTCCCATATTTTTAATTTGCCTATTATGAGTTTTTTTTTATCAAAAAATTTAACAGAAAAAATATTTTAAACAATTTTGACCAAGTGAACAAAATCTAAGTGAATGTTGTTTTCTCCAATTTCGCATTTTTCTTGCAAATTTTTCTAATGCGACAAATAATTAAAATATTTATATTTCAAAGTGAATCATATATATTAGTTAGGAATATATTAGATCAGTTAGTCGCACATACTTATTAATAACTACTCGCCTTTGACATTCAGCTGGTTCATAGGAGATATAAATTATATTCAATTTCAATGAAATCGTTTAAAAATACCTTTTTTTCTATCAATCCGTCAAATTTCCAGATATTAATTTTCATTGGTTTATATATGTTCTGCACATTATGTATATGAACTTTCCTAAATAAATAGTAATCATAAAGCTATTAAAAACACCAATGTGCTGTTTAACTATCTTCTAAATTTCGTGGTATTGTAACTTCACTCCTTTATTTTTCTTTTAAATTACGTAGATATTAAACAGAATCCTTCATCTTTAGCTATCAACATTGGAAGAAAATCATGTGATTCAGTATTTAATGAAACAATTAAAACGTTATAAAGTTGAGGACAGAAATATAATTTATTTTTAGAAATTATGCTGAAATATACTTTGTAATTGATAAAATTCAGAAAAAAATTTGCAAGAAAATTAATAACCAAAATTGTAATTTTTTGAATTTTAAGATGACACAAAAACCATTTTTGTGCTGTACTCTTTTCGGAAATTATGGCTGAAAACTTCGCTGTTAATTTTTGAATTCGAACTTCAAAAGATTTGTTTCGAAGTCACAGTTCCACGCCCCAAAGTTTGTATGTCTCTAAGGCCAAACATTCTGACTTGTATAGCACCCCACACACACTTACTCATAGTAGAATATCACTAATAATAATAATAATAATAATAATAATAATAATAATAGAGAATGTGGTTTTATTTCCCATTTCTTAATATTTCATCTAATACTAACGTAGGTGCAAATAAAAACATGAATTAATACACAAATAAGTTCTCAATTGAATGAATTAAAAAAAGTGCTATTGAAAATAGGACATTAAGACATTATCGCGGAAAAAACGATATTTCAAACTACCATTAGAGAATTAAATGCAGTAAAGAAATCGAGAACCAATTATAAATTTATGGATTTCCATGCAATATTGCAAATTATATTTAGATGTTCTGAATTTACTATATAACTTTGAAAAAATATACTTCCGTCTTCCAACTGATTACAGTAAAGCAATACTTCAGGTAAATTATTTTAGAGATTTTTTCTGCAACCAAATGCAGGAACAGCTACATTTCAGAAAATAATATTCCAACTTTTTACCAACATCAAATTTCAATTCATGCCATTAAAATGCTTCTCTTTTTTTAAGTTAACAACAGTATTAATTTCTTTTAAATACTTTTAGTAATATCCAAATACATATTATCAATTGCTTATTACAATCTCAAACCAAAATACTACTGTAACAGCTTTCGAAATCGATACGTTATGTAGGATATAACAGCAATTGTTTTAGAGAAATATTAGCTCCACTTCAACCTAATTATCTCTTTCGAACTCATAAATATTGCTGACAAACACAATGAGACCCTCAATGGCAGAATTCGAGTACATTAGCGCCATCTGCATATTCTGCAAACGTTCAAAATCTCACATAAGTGAAGCGCAGACAATTATGTGCAATCTAGATAAATTGCATTCAACAAGTATTCAATCTGTTTAATTAATATTCTGTGTCACTTAAAGTCATTTTAACGATTCTCTTTGCATAATATTTCGATGCTTTGCTAACAAATCAATATAATTTAAGATGTTTTTTCTTATACATAATACTTTGAGCCCATTAAGGTAAAAATTATTTTTAATTTATAGCTAAATTCTTATTGATTTTTTTCTGAACTACCCGATGATACAGAAAATTTAATCCAAAAGATTTCTAGATGCGTATTTATTTTACAAAATTGATTCCTTGAATATTTATCGTTTGCTTATATTGGAAACAGCAAGAAGCATTGTTTATTGGATTAAACAAGGCTGCAGATTACAGTTTTAATTATCGTATTTATGATCAAGTTGAATACTTCTGATAAAAATAAAACGTTTGCGAAGAATAAAATATAATTTCAATTAAAAGATCTGAAAATCCCGCTTTTAATATTAAGAACCGTGGAATAAAGAAATGTTTTAATCAACATAATTGGAATAAAAATATTTTTTTTTCTTATTTGGCTTCTAAGCCTTTCTACATAATTTAAAATATTAATTAAAACAAATACATGAAAAATCATTCAAGAATTTCATCAATTTTTTTCACATTATAAATAGAATAAAAGGCAACTATTATTAAAAAGTAAAATTCTGTGCCAAACTAAATAAGTAAGCTAGTTTAAATAATCATACAAGAACGGGAAATCAGGGTTATACGAAATTTGTAAACCAAATTTAGTTAAAATATATATGCAAGAATCTTTCCATGGGTTGTTTTAAAAATGGTACTACAAAAAAAACAATCCAAATGATTTAAAAAATCCACAAAAGTTAAAAATTTAGTTTCAAAGATTTTGAATACCATTAATTATTCTAACTGAATTAAAAACATTCTCTTTCCTTCAATGAACAACCAAAAGTTTTCAGTGCAAAAAAGTTAATTAAAGTAACTTCTCATTTTGAACTGAACACTACATTACACATCACTAATGGAGAACTACCGCTTTACAAAAAAAAGTTACAAAGTGTTCATCTGTAATTACAAAGCTCCATTTTTAAGGTAAGAAAACTCCCAAGAAACATTATGATAATTTGGTGGTCATTTTTCATCTATATTTTCTTGCTTTACACCACATGATCCATTCATTCATTCAAAATAGATTTTATTTCTTAACTGTAGGAATTAATTGTATTATCTCTTAATGACTGCAGCATTATTGCCCTAATAGCAATTTGCAATGATTAAAGGAATCCCACGAAATTTAACTGAACAGACAATGACTGATTGAATATGTTAAAACTGTCATTTCCTTATTTCAGTAAAGAATCGAGGTTATAATGAATGGTTTTAAGTTATTCTTTTATTTAAAATCACCTTATGATTCATCGTTAAAATGTCTCGATAAACTTAAATTCGGTTTAAAGAACGCTCCGATTTCGAAGATTAAACCTTGCCACCATTCAGGAACTTTAATTAGATTGCACTAACGGGTTTCTTCATTAAAATCCTGCTTTTATTAAGTAATCAATTTAAGATCATTATATTAATTAAGAAACAGGGTATCAGATGAATAGCGATTCTTAGTGAAAGTTTTATATTTTGAAATTATGTGTCGTAATATTTTAAAGTGAAGAAAGTAAAATTTTGAATTACATAATATTATATATACCTAATAATTCATTGAAACCTGATAATTTGCATTTGAATTCCGTATTGTTACATATCTATAATATTATTACAAAGGTGCGGTTAATATCAAAATAAGGAGTTGAGTTCGATCTGAACCAGTTTAACAACCTCTTCGGAAAATGCATATCTAAATTGCGTCGTACAAATTTAGCTATGACGAGTACACTCGTCAAACAGAGTACGTGTAATATGAAATTATGTTGTAATGAAATACTTTTTATTTTAATAATCACATTTATTTATTTACTTAAACTAATATTTTTTGCATATAAATAAAAAGAAACAAAATTAATTTGTTAATTTAATTTGCTGTTAGAGAACGATATTCAGCAAAGGATGGTAAAATACATAATATTTTATTTGTTCCTTTAATTCCGACTTTGCCTTAAAATATTTTAAACATTTTGAAATTTACGAATATGTTTAAGTTTTTATTAAAATTGCAATTTAAACTGCAAATTGTCACTACTTATTACTCCTGACAAACAAACTCGACATAACGTAAAATGTTTTGTTTTCCATGACGAATATACTCGTCAAAAACTGTAAGCTGGTTAATGACCACTTGGCGACAAAATCAAGAAAAAAGAATTATGATACCATTTCTATTAAGAATCAAGACCCAGAGTTCTTCCTAGAACATTCGATAGTCTGTTCCGCAGACAATATAAACGAGAGAGACAATGCGAATGAATTCTTTTTTTTTCTTCTTTGGAGCGAGTTCAATAGCTGCACTGGTGTCGATGCCTTATAAAGATATGTTTACACAAGTGTTGTTTGTAAGTGCTAATTTTGTGTTATTTGTTAATGAGGCTGATTGAATATCTCACCATATAATCATCTCCATCACTGGATGATTTCAATAACGGTATTATTTTTCATTATTACAACATAGCAGGGACCAAAATATGTCAATAACCTCTCTATTTTTTTAACTTATACAAAAAAAGACATATATTCATTTGATTAAAAACCCACGACAGTTTCTTTATCTGGAGTATACAACACACGTTCCAATTATGTTTCATTTAAATGTTTTTTATTAAGGGAATTTTTTAAAATTTTTAGTTCGAATTTTAATTTATTGGAGATTTATACAAAAATTGAAAATTCCCAGACTTTTCGTACTAATTCAAGACATGAAATTCTACATTCTTCTCGAAAAAGTCTTAGGCGAACCAATAGTTTTTCTTCTCATAACTCAAACCAATGGAGTAACGGTTTTCTCATAGAAATTAAACACATTGTTCCTTTTTATATTACTCTTTATTATAAATATATTCCAAAGTTATATGTCTTTTTTAACGATGACCTAGTTTATTTATATCATGATCATATTTTGAAGAGAGGATTCTAAACCAACTCCCTTGCTCTCCAATTATCTATACAAGACAATTTATCAAACTTATTACCCTCTTCGATTGATTATTTGTGATACAAGTAATGTTAGATGCGAACCAAGGAATATATCTTGTTCTCAACTGCCCGATACCCATGTAACAGCTATTCGACAAGCCTATCGAATTCATTTATCTAACAGTTGCATTCAAAGCCTGTATTTCTTAGGGATAAAAATTTAATAACCATAATTGCATATTATAAATTCAATTTCATTAAATCGCTTAGATATAATTCCATGTCCATAATTTCGTTTAATTATTAAACATTAAATACATGTTACTTAACAGACTTGTATATGCTCTGTTCATTATGTACATGTACTTTCTAATAGAGAACAAGCTTATAACATCATAGTACTTCCAAAAACGCAATTGTCCAGTTCAATTCCCTTAATTTTGAGATTTTCCAGCTTCTTATTCGTCTAGTAAACTATAGAGATACGTAATAGAATTCATTTTTTCTTAGCTTGCAACAATGGAAGATTATCAAGCGACTAAATATTTGATGAAATAATGAAAGGGATTCAAATTTCAGATCACCATTGTAATCCATTTTAGAAAATTGACAACAAAAATTGAAAACAGAAAATTTTGTTCGTTTATTAAATTAATATCATTCAATAATATTATTTTAGATTCGAAAACAGAATAAAAACTATTATCGTGCAGTTTTATTCTCGGAAGTTATTTCACAAAATTCAGCTAAAATTCTTTATTCATTAAACTGTAATTAATTTTTTTCAAAAAATAATCTAATGTTCATATTCCCACCTTTCAAAGTCTGTACATGCCAAGCTGATAAATTTAGAACAAACTGTCTGAATGTCTACAAGCACATACATTCATCTTTATAATTAGTAGAAATACAAGCATATGCACAATCTTAATACTAATTGAGAACTAGTATATTTTACTTAATATAAAAAATGTGTGTGAATATAAACCGTCATTGCTTAGCATTCGGATAATCTTTAAGCTAAAAAGATAATAACCTTTAAAATAAATAGAAAATAACCTATTATGACAAACATCTGATTCCTTTTCTTTATGGAATCCCATAGATAATTGTTAAATAACTGGTCAAAGAATTCGCTGTTATTAAAATTACAACTCAAAACATAGCCAGTATCCAGTAGAAAAAAAAATTCGCTTCAATAATGCAGTCAGTTTCGCATTTACAAGTGATTATAGTTTATAGGAACAAGAAGCCTCCTTAAAGTACGCACATTTAACACCGAATTTCTCATTGTTCGAAAACAAGAAGTGGAAACAAATCTTCTACCCATAAACAAAGTTATTAATGTGGATACCTTTAAACTCGAACAATAATTTCTTTGATGGCAAGGATTAGATGCTACTAAGCTATTAAGCACATTATTGATATCAGAAAATAGGATTCTGTGAAAATGGAATTAAAATCCTTTGTCTTTGTTCGTATCCATACTTCTTGAAAGCATCAGCTAAGTACAGGTATATAAAAGCTGGATTAGTTTTCTGGTCTTAATAGACAAAATGAAGTTCTTCAAAACTTGCGTGTAGTCGATTGCGTCTTTTGAAGAATTTTATAACGGGATTCTGAGAAAGAATTAAGATGAATGCTAATATTTCTAGCAAATATTGAATTGTTTCATATAACCGGGCTAAAAGTATTTCTTTTACTATTTACAGAATACAATCATCAGTTACGTACTCAGTATAATAAGTTTAAAGCCACATTTAATATACTGAATGACAAGATTCAGATATTGTTAGAAAAGCATACAATTTTTATATGGTGATTGAAATTTATCACGCTGAAGCACAGATAGGAAAAATACACTACTGAGGCGTATGCAAAGGCGTGCAGGCTTGCTGATATCATCAACACAAGAGTAAAGCGAATCAGTAGAATAGAAAACTGTATTAGAAATTGAAAGCAGTAACAAAATTTAGCACTGACAGAAGGGCCTGCTCTACGATCAACACTAAATTAATTCAGCTCCGCTAACTTTTCTTAATTAACCAGACACATCCTCAGATCTCAATTCCAATTCGATCCGAAATTCTAGTATTTTCCAGAACCTATATCTTGTTACAAAAGTCGCCATATTCATCCTCAATTTGCTAACAAACTTGGCGAATATTTTGCAATGTTGGAGATCATTGGCTTGATATCAATTCAATGCTTTTAAAAATATCTTTGAATCACTATTTTCAGCAATGAAACTTCATAAACTAGAATGTTGGACACTGGAAGAAAATTATATTGCAGATGCGTGACAAAATGCTATTAAGGATGATAATTTAATAGATTATTAATACATTTAGATAAGATACATAGATAATTAAAACATTTTTTTATATTTCCATTTAAACCGATTTGTGTCATGTATCTAATGACTGAATATAGTACTTATCTGTTCTCATTTTCACCCTGATGTACAAAAATGTAGAAAATTTTACACATTAATACATTTACAATGAGATTATAATGATACATTTAATATTTTCAGAACTCATTTACACTTAATTGAAACATTTAATAAATTTTTTTAATAAGAAATCATTCCACGATTGCATTATTTGATTTATAAATTAATTATTGGAATATAGAAGATATTTTAAAAATACTATTTTATATACAATAAAAACATTCATATACAAAACTGATTTTATTTATTGCGAATAAATAATTGCATTAATTCCAAAATATTCGATTTATAAGACATAAATAAGATTAAATTTATTTTTAATAGAATAAGGATCTTCAATAAATTGGATTATTTAAGGAAGTAATGATTAATTTGTATATTATTTCAAAGGCTCTTTTCTTGTATAATATCAATAATTTATTTTAATATAAAAGTAATAAAGGAAGATATAACAATAAAAAATATTTTATCATAAGAAAACTTTCGATTATAATAATATATTAGAATGAATTTTTGAGACGAAAAACATTAAAAACATTTTTTATACTATTATTATCAAAATCCAAACTTTATTTCATAATTTTGCTATCTCAATTTAAATATAAGCTATGAATTTATAGTGAAATCAAAGTCATGATCTAAGATTTTAGTTTCACAATACTATAAAAAAATCAATATGAATTTTTTGGTCTCACCAGCTCTGATTATAAATTGAATATTTGAGGATTCTGTTTGCACATTTTTAGAGATAATAAGTAAATGAATTTATGATAATACTGAGATTTGGGATGGTGTTTGTGTTGAGTACATTTACTACATTCAAAATAATTCATTGATAATACATCAGAAATGGATTATGTATTATTAGAATATTATTGTTAAAATAAAACATGTAATGAAAATTTTTTTATTTAAAATTAATGATCTATTCATTAGTTGGAAAAACCATTAAAAAATTAAAAATTTTCCTAACTTTTTCTAACGTTAAGACGATTAATGGATTTTTCTCACACTATTCTTGGATCTAAAAATTTTTCTTAAATTCCTATATAAATCATTATGGTGCAGTAATAATCAAATATTAAAAAAATTAGTAATTCAATAATTTTAAGAAAAGAAATTAAAATTAAAAAATTAAAAAAATTTACAGAATCCTCCACCCACTTTTTTACTAATTTTTATTTGACAATATTTCTTGCACAAGCGCAACAGCTGTCCTTTACTTGATTAAAAGATGCAACATACCAAACTACGCATGTTCAAAGCAAGGCAAGGCGATTAAACCCCAGCAGTCAGCCAATGTTATCGATATTAGCTCCGGACCGCTTCATTATGCATTGAGTTTCGGGATTTATGCCAATAAAATTTATTTTCACAAAAATAATCATTCATTTCCTGATCTTGCTTCATTATCCATTCAAGTTTAAATCATGAAGGTAATATTAAATTTAGATAATTGTAAAACATTGCTAGCTCAGTAACTATGTGAAGAGCTGGTAATTGGATTCCCGCATGTATTAAACTTGCAATGTACAAAATTGATAAAATATTAAAACATTCGATGCCACTGCAGCGATTAATTTGATAATGGAGTTATAATTTGAGGTTAGTATTGGAATCCAAATGCAATATCCACCTGACACTGTAGTCGAATAGGCTTCGAATTTCTAGTTTTGAACACGTCAAAAAATTTAATAGAAATTTTTATCAGACTAATCAGTTTCTATGACCAGCTGATTTCATCGAAATAGTGGTTATATTTAACTTTTATTATATATGCATTAATTTATTGTTCATCACTAAGTCAAAAACGTAACATTAAATGCAAAATTGCGAGTCAATAGAAATATGAATTTAATAGTTTTAATATTTATTCCTTTTTATTGATGAAATGAAGCATCATAATAGAATCAAATGTTATATCATATGGCCAGTGGAAAATGTAACTGTGTATGATCTAAGTGCACATTGTCTTTCATAATATTGCAATTTTCACTTTCTCATATAACATTATTATATATATAACAAACAACGGAAAAAAGTTGCACTATTTTATATTTGATGTGACAATAAATACAGTTTACATTTTATTTCAATAATAAAATCCATTATTGAAAATTAGGTAAAAAATATTTTGAATAATTATCAATGACAGGAAAAATCTGCATACCTATTAAACTGCAATTATTGACAAAATTTTTATATTTTAAAATGGCGCAAAAATTATTCTTTAAAATTTAAAATAAGTTTTCATATTTTTGCAGCATTTTAAATTTTTTTAAAAATTGCATATCTGCTGCAAAAATTATTAAAATTATTCAATAAATAGACTTATATAAAATTCTTGCATAAACTGAAAAAAGATATCGCCAAATAAAATTTTGTATAATTTTGGAAGGATTTAGATATTTTCTCAAGTTTTAAAATGCTGCAAAAATTATTCATTATAATTATTATATAAATTTACTATCCGAGTGTTTTAAAATTTGAATTAAAAGGAAAAAATTTCCTCAAATCCTTTTGGCATTCCAATCCTTTAATATATCTATGCCAAATTCACCAGCAGAAACAATCTATTCTGCAAATTGCCAACGCACACACACCTTTTGTAATATCCTTGCTTGGGAGTAAATGAGAAAGAATTGGAGAGATCAATTTTGCGTTCATTTACCATATATTCTAAGAATTTTAAATATAAGTTTATTACGAAATAAAGTGTTTTGCTTGTAATACTTCGAGTCTTGTAATACTTCGAGTTCTTTTTGTCATCAATAATATTTGATATTTTAAGTTACATTTTAAATAAACTGTTATAACTTAAGTAAACCTGTAAATCAATATATTCCCGTACAATGTTTTTTTTCTAAAAAAATAGAACCAAATAAATTCCATTAAGTTATCACGAGCATAATATATCAAATAGAGATGGAACTTGTGAAATATCTCTGCTGCAAATCTGGAACATTTTTACTACAGATGATAGTCGAATTATAAGTCTATAAAAAGAAGTCGCATTTCTTTAAATTTCTGCAGCAAGGCTTGCTTGAATGAGACCCTTCTGTCTTCCGATTATTTGTGCCGCAATCTATTCTTTTATTTCCTCCAGTTTGAGGAAAGCGCTCTCAGGGAAATAACATTTTGCCCTCTACAGAAGTGATTTCACAGCGTGTTTACTGTTCACTTGGAGCTTTGTTTCGTACATCAACATTATTTTTCTTTTGTGTGTGGGGAGTCCTCAAATCTAAAAACGAATTTCTACCTAAAGGCGTTCGTTTTTGTTTTTAGTAGGCTTTCATTTTCTATCTTTTTATTAGGTTGCTTTACCAATTTTTTTTTTTTTTTTTTTTTTGGAAAGAACAATGCTGTAGCTCTTGAAAATACTAGAGAAAGTATTTTTTGTTTCCAGAAATAAAATGAATTGCAGAAATTTTTTTTTTCTCAATCTTGCGATCTTTGATATGTTAGAATAAAACAGTGCATTTTTTATGAACTTTGCATTTGATTAATTTTTCTTAATTTTAGAGCAAATTTGCATTTGTATTAGCAAATTAAAGAAACTATTTTTCATTCCATAAATGTTTTTGTTGCTTAAAAGTAAATCAATGAAATTTTTTATTTGCTTTTTCAAATGCATTTTGATTGGTATATCGAATAACATTTTTCATCAGTTCTCTTAATTTAATTTCTTGTATACATATTATAGAGAAAGTATAGCAATTGTCAGAACAATTAGAATACGAGATTTGGATGAATCTCCACGCTTTAGAGCTCCGAGATCAAAAAACATTTTAGCAAAATGTCTATCCGTCTGCGATAGATAACCCCAAAATGCTTTGAGCTATACGAATGAATTTTGGTACAAGCTTAAAATCAGATTTGTAGATTTCTATCAAATTCTGAGCAAAATCCGTTCGGAGGAAATCTGTCTGTCCTTCTGTTCAAATATAAATTAGTACGATACAAAACCAAAACAGCTAGATGGATAAAATTTGGTCCACTTTTTTTTTAATATCCAAACAAACTAACAAATTTTGAGAGAAAAATCAATGAGGGGTTGACTGTCACTCGATCTGTACTTTCCTTAACCTGTAAATATGAAAACTGAAAAACGAAATGACTTAATTATATCAAATTGGTACTTGATTCTGTGATTTTAAGTATAGATTTATGTCACGTTTGTTTCAATCGATTGGGGAAAAAAAAGCATCTGAAATTCAGATTCGATTTTCGGCAGTTATTAATTGCATGCCAGGACTAAAATGCCACCAACTTGCCAAGAATGACACGACAGATGCAATAAAAATGTTAAATTCATACCAAAAGTTAATAATTCGTAATTATTGTACGCCATTGCTATACAAGGAATTCTATGGCATGACAAGTTTATTAGAGTTTATTATCCCGCTGATTATATAATAAAATTATAAATATTAAAATTGATTAATTTTGTTATAAATAAAATCAAGGTTGCGTAAATAAGTCAGGAAATCGTGTGAAGTATGTCATATTAACCCATATAATATTAAGCACTGAAAAAATTAATATATTTCTATATAATCTTAAATTTGTGTTTCATTAAATCTGTCCATTCATATAAAATCAAAAATTCACCAAATTTGTATTAGTTTAATCGGAACATGATTCCTTAAAATAGAAAAATGGTACAACCCATTGCTATTTGCTTGTGCTTAAATGGAATAGAAGAAATATTTTTAGTATACTTTAAATTCGCATTTTCATAAATAATTGCAATTTATAGCGAACGTTTTTGTACATTTGTTGTTTATATGTAGCGATTTGCTGTCTGCATATGCGTTCTTCATACCAGTGTGGTTCTTTATGTACACTTTAGCTGTGTTTTTGCTGACTGCTTCGTCTTTTCCGTGGAATTAAACTTCATTTATTGTTATCCAGCTTGTTGTATTAAATTCACCATACATCTACCGGATGATAAATGCTGTTCTTTGTAATTAATTCACAATACATACATCGGATGATTAGTGCTTTCTTTGTGTACATTCAAACTGTGTTCTTACTACCTTTGCTTCGTATTTTTCATGGAGTGGAATTCCATTTATTACTATCCAGCTTTTCGTATTAAATTCACCAAGATTTAACGAATAAATGCAGCTTTTTGTAATAAATTCCCCGTACATACAACGGATAATTAGTGATTTTTTTGTACATTTAGACTATGTTTTTATTATCTTTGCTTTCCGTTTTTTATAGAACAAAACGTCAGTATTGTATTAAATTGTTTAAATCCAGCTTGTTGTATTAAATTCACCATACATCTACCAGATGATAAATGCTATTTTTTTAAATAAATTTACCATACATGCATTGGACTATTAGTGTTTTCTTTGTATGCATATCGACTGTGTTATTTACTATGACTATGTTTTGGGGGAAGTAAAACTTCATTTATTGCCACCCAACTTTTTGTATTAAATTCACCGTATATCCATAGGATAATTTCCGTTGCAATTATGAAGTTGAAACGATAAATTTTCACGTGAATTGTTTTATTTTATTGTAGATTGTGCCAAAGAGTATAAAAGGTTCAATTTATATATAATCACACCATTAAAATTACGATGCGCTGGCACTTAAAAGTATTTTTATTTTTCAATTTAAATGGTAAAGAAAAAAGAATTTAAATATAATTCATCACATTGTATTACATACGTGTGCGCACATACATCCACACACGCGCGCGCGCTTTCAGGAAGAAGGTTTATATTATTCCAATATCAAGGATTCGCTATAATTACCAATCAAATTCTTACCATCTTTTAACTCGATTTACATAGATGTCCGATATAGGATTAATTAACTACACTAATGAAAGAATTCCAATGGTACCAGAAAGCTTCACAAATTATAAAAGTTTTAGAACTATCTCGGCATGATTAAGTATACACTCCTGCATGAAAATCAAGATCACGCGTCAACCGAATCATTCTAGCTAACCAAAAGTTCCTCAAACTTGGAGTCTGGTGTGTTCGTGGGAAAAACGAAAAGGAGGGAAGTTTTAAACTCGGCCTTTAATGAAGTGACGGGACTGCCCCCGCTTTTGATCGATGCATTTATTCGGCGTCCGACAAACTCGCTGCTCGGATATAAATGAGTTATAACTCTTGGCGTGATTTCGGAAGTAATAATGTGTAAACGTCAGCCTGCTATTTGGAGTTCATGCTGATTTATAGAAGCAATAAAATCTCTGCTATTTTATTCACGGGAGGGCTGAGAACTAGGGAAAAAGATGACAGAACCTTTTGATAGTCGGAAAATACGTTAAAGTTGAAGAGTATTTGGGGGGAAACTTCACTTTTTATTTAGCTTATTTTCCTGTGCATGAACCTTGAATAAATTTTTAAATTTAGCAGGTAATTCAAAATTAGTCGATCAAAGCGATTTAAAATTAATATGATATATACATCAATAACTGTTTATAATTACATTAAGTGACTTTGGGAATCAAGTGTTTTGTTAAAAATACTGGCAATGTTTAATTTGAATTATCTCTTTTGTGAAACGATTATAATCTTTACTAATAAAGAAAAATGTGCCAGCTTGTCTGTCTGTATGTATGTATGTATGTCGGTGCTTTATAAGACTGATCACTTAACCTAAGAATATGAAATTTGGCACTTATAACTTTGGTGGATGGTAATGCAAAACTCGGAGCTATATTTTTAATTTAATTAAAAATGGTATTTTTAATAACACAATTTTTTTTCCTAAATTATTATTCAACAAAGTTAATCTCTCCACTATTTTAATATTTCTTAAAAAATGCCAATTTAATATTCTTGCAGATTTTTCCTGAATTTTAATAATTTTAAAAAACTATTTTTGCTTAATTTCCAACAATAGATTTGATAGTTGAAAAGAGTTTTATATCTTTTCAACTAAGTTTCACAAAATATTTAATTGACTTTTCTTACATATTTAATAGACTAGATAATAAATGTTAGACTTTCTTTCATTGTTAAATATTAAGGAAAAAAGATTCTATTTAATATCTGTGTAATTTAAAAGACAAATACTGTATTTGCAATGCCATGAATTTTAATAGAAATCAATCGGATAATTGCATTTGTAGAAGTTCTGTGGCGTTATGAGGCTTAATTCCATTAGCATTGTTTATACTAAAAAAGAAGAAAACATGTATTAAATTATCGAAATAACTCTGCTCTAAATTCATTATAATTTGTTCCTAAACCATAATTTCTAAATGAAATCGCGAACATGAAAATTATCTGTAAGTGATTTAATAAAAATTAAACACAACTAGAATTCTTGTCGAATCAACTGGTCACAGGTTAGAGGATAATATCAGAATAATCAACAGAATCTTTCATAGTTAACTTCCCATAACGAAAGAAAATTACGTGATTAATTATATGAAGGAATAATGAAAATAGTTTTAATTTCATCATAAGAATTAAAATTATTCAAAACTATGAAATAAGTAAAAATTTTAGAAATTGTCAAAATTCACGAAAAAAAAATTTTAGGCGATTAATTTGGAATCATTAAACTGAACCACATTTGAGTTTTAAAATGACATTAAATGATTTTTTTGAAATATTTTCTAACGTTATTGCGATAATGCGTCTAAATCAAGCTTGATTTTTAATTCATTAAACTTTTTGGAAATTAGCTTCGCGTTGTGCATTCTCACCCTTGAAAGAATGTAAATACGAAATTCAGCAACTCTAAATCAAAAGACCGATCTTAACAGAGCTATTTTCCACATACACTCCCATTCTCCGTAATTATTTGTACAGATTAAATTAAGGTTTAAGAAATCCTGGGTTATCTCAATTTGTATAGTTTTTAATATTCTATTACACATGAGTGCCTTTCCAAATCCCGGATAATATTTTTTTTGTGCATTGTGCAAAACCAATCATTTCTGACTGATATCGATACAAATCTGATAAAAGCCATGGAATTTGTGGGAAAACATAGAATGTCCTCTGAATGCATTTTATATTCGAGATTTACATATGTAATAAGAATACGAAACTTAACTGAAATGACATTTGAATTATAATACCGCAAAAATTATGACAGACGAATTGAATAATTACTACGACGCAATGGGATTTGAAGTTTAGGATGGTGCGTATGTACACGATGATTGGAACATGTGTAAGGCTACTAAAATATCAAGATTAAAATATGCCACGATTTGATGCTTAAAAATACCGTCCTAAGGAAGTCTCTATATCAAACTATACTTAAGCCATTCATTTGATAATAAACAAAGCCAATATTCATGGCTAATTAATTAGTATCCAAAGGAAGCTAGACTAGTGAAGGCAATTGATGAAATTAGATTTAAAAGATGTTTAATTGGCCTATTTACACCAAACACTAGCTCAGCGTTCCTAGACAGCTATCTATAAATTTACTGTCTGTTGAATTCCACTCTTTGATTTTTATCATTTAGGAATCTGAAGCCATTAATTATTAAAAATTTTCAAAACTAGCTGCAAAGCCTACCATATATGCTTTACAGGATCTCAGCCGTACGATCTTGGATAATGATTCTAAATTCATGTCTAATTTTGCTCATAGAAAAATATTTTCGAAGAAATTTTTCAAAAATGTTAGGATCCTAACGTGCATTTTCGGAATTTCCCTACATATGATTCAATTTTTTTCAAGAAAATGGCGCCATTCCATTTTAGATTCTTCATTCGGCTTTTTTCTTGATTTAAGCTGAGGAATATCGGTTGGATTTATTATTATTTTTGTGAAAATTTATTATTTTCATCGTACACGCTAGTAAGAAAGCGTGTGACCATCAACACAAGAGCACCAGACCTCCAGAGCACCTACACGAAGACTCTTTCATGGCATACGGTTTTCAGCTTCGAAGCAAGACCTCACAAGGTGTTTGATCTCCAAGGTCACATATAGATGGCGCCATAATAACATTTCGTAAACTAGAATAGTTTATTCTTTAATCCTTGGTTACTGTAATAGATATATACATTATTTCGGTCAATAAAAGACGGATTCTTTTAGACTTTCATACCATGATAGCTAAAAATGTGACTCTTACATCATTATCCGACAAAAGTGCAAACACTCAAACAAAGACATAAGAATAGTTTCAGAAACATAACAGTCAATTTCAGACTCGGCGATATCTGAAATGCTGAAATTTATCATAATTTCAAGGTCGAAATTTTCGTCTATTATATTTTTTTCTTTTAAGATTTCATATTCAACAAATATATATTATTCAATTTTTTAATCTCCCCATTTCTGCGTGCTAGGATTCAGTTTGTTTTCTCTTACATTCAACAATTTTCCAGATATAATGTGCTATCTTCTACTATAACATATTTCAATCGTATGTTATTAATGAAGAAAACATAGGAATAGCAACTGAGTTTTAAAAAAAATAGACAGTCAGAGAGTTAAGAAATGTAAAATAAACTATTTAATATTATTTTACCTTATATAACTACTTTTAACGCATCAGCCCATACTCTATAATTCCCATATTTAATTACCTAATTTTTTGCATCGAAGTATTCAATTAACTATTGAAATTAAAGAAAGGTCTGAGCGGTAAAAATTCTGGATATGATTTCCCTTGTTAACTAGTGTAATGAAGCAATATTGAATAAAATAAATGCAATATCCAAGGTAATATAATGAAGAAAGATTATCCATCATCTCTTTACTTCACACCAAAGAATGTAGCAATACATCTACTTCAGACATTGCTATTATTGTATTTCTTCTTTACACTCCAAAGTGCCCAAATCCAATAAAAGACACTAACTAGAAAACGTCTGGACTTACATTATTTCCTTTTTTATTTCAGGCATTGCGAAAGTCTATATTATTCATCTCGCGTCTGGCGTCGCATTCTTTTCTGGATCTGCCCTCCAGAAGGAAGATCTAGACGCGGTTGTTGCAGTTGTTACATTCAGTGACCGTTTCATGCAATTCCAGACGATAGAATCGCAGAAAATTTGCTGACTCGCTAACAGCTTTGGCATGACATGAACAGAATCCAGAAGTGGATCAGGAGAGGTATGTGACAAAAGGGACACTAATGCGTCCTTTTAGAAAGAGGAGGGGATGACAATGCGTTTTAGATGGCCCATTCTGGAATGATTTAAGAATCAGTTATTATGCAGGAAATTTCTTATTGATATTTTTTTAATAATTCGAACTGTCAGAAAATATTTGGTGTTATAATTCATACAAGATATTATGTCAATGATTAAGAAAAAAACTGGATCTTTTAGTTTCTTTATAAATCAACAAAAATCATAAAATAGAGCTCTTTAAATTCTTTGATATATGAAATCATTCAACCTCCTGATTATATGGCATTTTGATTAATTTGTTGTCACTTGAATTGGTACGAGAAAGAAAATCCACTGAATATTTATGAATATCCACGGAATTTATTTTAAAAATTGATTCAACTGTGTTAATAAAGGGAGCAAGCTTCAAAAAATTGAATCATAACTTGCAGAAAACGTATTTTGGAATACTTTACTTTGTTCAAATTGTTTTAGTTATGTTCCGACTTAATCATATTATAAAATTAAAAATTCTGAAAAAAAAACGATGTACAATTCAGACCACCGATATAGGTGATATAGTTTAATATGCCACTTTTATTAAGTTTTAAATCCAAAATGAATTTAACGAACCCCTTTTCATTCAAAATCAAAATACGCTTCTGTGTCAGAAAATAAAATCTCATAAATATAATTCTTAATAATCATGAATGAAACTAGCGATAGATGTCTTCCCAAAAATTTCCCATTTTACTCTCTAATAAATGTACTATATATATTGTTAAAAACCTGCAATTCGGCTTCCCAGCATAGTTTGTTCCATCAACAGAAAGACTGTTTTAAAGTCATCGGTATTAGACGGAGTCCAGGTGGCGCGTCGGAGGTTCCAGAGCTTGGCGGCAAACTTGGCGCCCATTTGGCGACTTGGCGACGAATTTGGCGACTTTGGCGCAAAAATGGACTATACACGAAACATCGAGAATTTTCCCGATCCGTCCAGTAGGAACCGAGAAAAGCCTCGAACGTTCCTGATTGGTTGATAGGCTTCTAGCCCCGCCTCCTGAGACCTATAAAAGGGTCCGCAGCTGCTAGAGCAGGCAAGTCGAAGACAGAGTGAACGGAGTCAATCGAGGAGAGTAGTCGCAAGCGACAGAGCAGTGTAGTCAAAATCGACGGTGAAGAACTGGTCTTCCAGGGATTAACAGAGCAGCGACGGAGTCAAGCTAGTGCTGAACTGAGCTGTGCGTTAGTGTCTGCAGTAGAGTTTTGTTGTGTGTGCTGCTGTTGCACGTCTCGCGGCTGAAGATAATTGACTTCTCTGTGCTGTATATAGTTGTCGTTTTTGTGCTGTCCTGTGTGTCTTCTTGTAAATAAACATCGTTGTTTTTATTCCACTTCCGCCTGATGATTGAGCGTTCTCCACACCATATAACTTCCACTATCCAATCGAACCCCCGGTAAAATTCGTAACAATATTATTAACTGCATGCCATTGGTCAATAATAGCTACGAGAGAGTCTATTAGTGTGAAATATTTGACGATTCATCATTGAGATGCCGTTAATACACAATAACCAGATTGCCAAACGTGCATCTTGGAAACCCATTTTCTGACCAACTCTAAACCAAAATTAGCACAGAACTTCATTATTATTAAAATATCGCATGCCAAAATTAAAATATTTAAATTATTGTATATTTGGGTTATCCCTTTTCCATGTTTGCAAAAGTATCGACCAACAGACGATCAACTTTTTGTTGGGTTTAGCTAGAGATCTGATAATTATCTTCATTTAAAATGCAAAATTTAGGTACCATTTTTTTTTTGTCTAGTTCTCTGTTTTATAGTTACTTATATATGAAATGAAAATCTTTCAGACAGAAATAGATTGATAGAAATCTACAAATTGGGTCTAAAAGCAATGTAATAAATTTCACCTATCTAGATGAAAGCGTTATCGTATTCAGAAAAAGACATATATAACGCGAAAAATATGTTTGAAAAACAGATGTTTGAAACATGATCAATCCAAATATCCAATTCTTTCCTTTTTATACGAGGAAATGGGGAAAATATGTAATTATTTGATCAATTCTAATGTATTATACGATTAACGATTAACATATGAGAACAAATGGGAACGTCTAGAATTAAATTATTAATAAAATAATTAGCAATATGGAATTGAAATGGAGTTAAAATTAATTATGCTTCAAGTTTGAGCACAATATCCATTATTTGTCCTCAGTCACTTAAAAACTTTTTTTTTGTTACAAAATAAATCGCACACGTGTATGAATGCAAATTGTCACTAAATTTGTTTTTATAAAAGTTCCTATGAGCCGAATATGCATTGTAAACTAATTTGCAGTCCACCGAACAAAATTGTAATCTACAAAAGAAAGTTTTGCTGTCGCAACTTTCATATTTAATATATGTAAGACAATAATTGAAAGGTATGGTAGTTTAACAATAATTAAATGGATAATTTGAAATTTATAATGCAGAATATATTTTTTTGTGTAGAATAATTTTAAAGAAATATATTTTATTATAAAAAACAATAAAAATATGATTAAAAGCTTCGTTTCTTTCTTTCCTAAATTTAAAAAAAAATTACAAACTATGTTTAACGGAAAAAAGTCCAGCAATTATCTCCCGGTGTTATTTTTACAGAAATTTAATTTTTCCTATTGGAATTGAGATCATACATAATAATTAAGGTTTAATTATTTTTTCTTTTTCTGAAGTCTTTTAACTACTTAAAATGAACTATTTGTTCAGGGCGCTTTTAATTAAAATTTGGCTAGCTTTATACGAAGATAATTGTATTATGTTTTTATTTAATGAAACACTTCAAGTGCAAAATTTTGTTATGTAAAACTAATCTGAGTACTTTGCTTCAGATTTCAATTAAAATTTGTTTTTACAAAACATTTTCATGAAGGAAAATCTAATCTTCTTCATACTTATTCATATATTGCATTATGGTATCTAGAAAAAAAAAAAAAAAAAAAAACGTAGAATATAATCAGGGAAAGAATATATTTTGCTTTTTCTTATCTATATTATTTTGCTAAAATTTATTACACTCAAATTATTCAACGCAAATTTTTAAAACAATATTATTCTGAAAGCCTGCATAGGACATTTATTTAGCAGTTGCCATATTCTACCATTAAAATGAATTTCTGAATTTATCATATCTATTAAATTTTATGAAACAATTATGATAAATCATGTTTGTGATGACTTAAGATATTTAAATTTATTTGAATTTCCAGCTAATAATTTTTTACATGTTTTAGGCAAATAAACCCATAGCTGTATTTCATCGCAATAATATAACTGCTTTAAGTCTAAAGAATTAAATATTGATGTAGATATGAACCTTGTTTTATCTTTATCTATAATCTCAGAGGCTCTATGAGACTCAAACAAAATGTCTTGACTATCTAGAAAATGCTGATAAAGAAAATACTTATAATTACATTAAAGATAGAGAAAAAAATTCCCCTAAATTACTTTTATTAAACATCTCATTTGATATAGTACTAGAGTTATTTTGTGATCGATTGCAAACTATGGTCAAGTAATGGTGATGATACCTAAATTGGCTCCTTCCCCTAAAATAATCCACTCCACACTAGGACGGCCAATCTCCATATGGAATTTGGTCTCAAACATTATTTTACATGGAATTTGGTCCCGAACGATATTTTACGATACTCTTTACATAGAATTTTGTCTCGAACGATATTTTAAGATAATCTTTACATGACATTTTGTCT
This sequence comes from Argiope aurantia, assembly GCA_026543865.1. Lineage (NCBI taxonomy): Eukaryota > Metazoa > Arthropoda > Arachnida > Araneae > Araneidae > Argiope > Argiope aurantia. The sequence goes on from JAPMOR010073492.1 coordinate 132,704, forward strand.
CGAACGATATTTTAAGATAATCTTTACATGACATTTTGTCTCGAACGATATTTTAAGATAATCTTTACATGGAATTTTGTCTCGAACGCTTATTTGCGAAAATCTCCACATGGAATTTTGTCTCAGGACGATATTTAAGAAAAGTTTACGAGAAAATTCAAGAGATATTTAATATTAATCTTTTGGTAGAATTGCTTTTCAAAGATTAAAATGAAATGGATCAGAACTTGCCAACAAATATTCAAACGGTTCCTATTCAAACGAGGATCAAAGCTTTAACTGCATGATGCAATTTTGTAATAAGGTCTCCTTTTATACAACGACTTTTAATTATATCCATATTTTAATAATCTTCCATTCCATTTCTCGCTTTAAATGAATTATTCAACTAAAGTTATTTCAAAGAAATGAATGTATCAAATGTTCTATGATTATTTCAGTGACACTGGGGTTTCAATTCCATTGAGAACAATCTGCAATCACGCTTAGTCAATATTTTTACACACATTAAAAATAAAATATTGTCTATTTTATTATATATATATATATATATACCCACACAAAGAGCAAGATTTTAATTGGAAAATTTTAGTTTCATTAATTTTTAACATTTCACAATCAGAAAGGAAATTTGATGCATAAATATTTACTTAATACATGCACCTGTTTATTACAACAAAAATTAAATACATGTAACTGCTTTGAGTTTCCCTGAAAAATGTATCTACATCATTTTAACATTCTATAGGTATTATGAACAATTAAAATTAAAGAAATAAAATTTCAAAATGATGCATCGTCTTGAACGGTGGCCGAGAGAAGATATTCGACCGCAAAGGCTAAATTAAGATATAAATAAGAATAATTTTAAAAGCGCAAAAAAATAAGTTATTCAAGCGAAAAAAGCGACACATCAAAATTATCCAGTAGCTTATATATTTTTAAAAACTACATAGAAATAAATAAGAAAAGAAATTGGAAAATAAAGGTTAAAATTCTCAAAACATAACTCATTCATTCGACAAAGAAATGAGAAAGGCCTTCTTTGGAATATTACTTTACCGAAAACTGTCGAGTAGATCAATATTATATTGCTGCATGATTGAAAGCCGGCTTATTCTAATACAGTGCGCGAAAAAAGTATAAGGACAACATGTAATTGCATGAAAATATGCTTTATTTCCCTTTCACCTAAATGAACTTTTTATATTTCTTACTTCTGCTGCATAATTTTGTGATAACACTTATACCACATAAAAAACATAATTTAGCTTCAAAATATTGATTTTACAAAATTTAACATTAAAGGAAATACGGAAAAAATTATAAGGACATGTTGTAAAATACTTAAAAAATGTTTCAATAATCAAGAAAGCTACCTTTTTTTTCCAATCACTTAAATAAGCCGAGAGGTCATAGATCCTGAAAGATCTTTTAAAATGTTCTCAGATATTTTTTCCCAAGCGTCTTTGATAGCGACAACAAGATCTTGTGTACATTGATACTGTGTGCTGTTTTTATAAACTTCTCAGGCTAGAAGTCTCCATAAGTTTTCGATTGGATTAAGATCGGGACTTCTCTCCGGCCAATCAAGTAAATTTACAGAATTAGCTTCAAACCAGAGTTTTGCACTCGTAGAAACGTGTATCGAAGCATTATCCTGCTGAAAAATATAGTCCCCTGAAGTAATTAGTGCCGCTTCAGGTAACAAACTTTCTCTTAACATATCAACATACCTGTCCGAATTCATTTTACGGTTGATAAATACAATTGGAGTGGTTCCATTTGCCGCAAAAGCGCCCCATACCATAACCGAGCCATCACCATATCGACGCCTGAAAAACATTTCCTTTGTCTTCCGCAGATCATACCAAAAATAACAAAAACCATCAGGTCCATCAAGATTGAACTTTTTTTCGTCCGAAAAAATTACATCAGTCCACTTTTGACCAAGAGAAATGTATTTTTTGGCAAAGTAAACTCTTCTTTTCTTATGATGATTTGTAATAGGGGGGCGTGACACTAATTTCCCATAAGAAACTTGAGGATGTTTACTCAAAACATTTTGAACGGTCCATGTTGAGCGTGGTAAACTGAAATTTTGTCTAACTTCATTTGCGGTTTCTCTTTTCTCGCAAGCTCTCCTTACAATCATTCTTTTTTGTCGACGAGTGAGAATTTCTGGTCCCCCAGTTCGCTTTTTCATACCATACATCCCAGGAGTTTTTAGAAAATTATAAACCACCGTTTTAGATCTCTTGATTCTTTTTGAAATTTCCCATCCACTTAATCCACATTCTCGAAAAGCAACAATTTTTCCTTTTTCAGAGTCAGAAAGTTGAGTTCCTTTGGGCATCTTTTAAAAATTCACACTGAAAGTCGCCGAGTGGGAAATTCTTTTCGCAAATGAATCTTTTAACTCGGAATTGTCATTTTATGCTTCCAAATATGCAAATTTTTAAATAATTACTGGAGAAAAAGCAATGTCCTTATACTTTTTTCCGTTTTCATTTAGGTTTAAAAATCAAAATTTAAATTTTATCAGATTTAAAATTGAAAATTTTAATTACTTTAAGCATAAAATATTTTAGTTTTACTTCTATTTATGCTGCAAAAATTTGCATACGATTCTGTGAACAATGCTTCTAGATTTGGCGATTTTTCGCGTGTCCTTATAATTTTTTCGGGCACTGTATAAGTACAACGCAGAAATCACACAACGAAAGCCGGATTAATCTTTCTACAGTTTTTGTCAATGCAAGATTTGATTGCCCTATTTTCCTCTTCCCTAACTTTCAAAACTAGATTTTTTTATTAATTTTCAACTAATTTATACGTAAATTTAGTAGTTTTACGTAGCAGATTTTGATCTACTAAAATATTTAATGATAGCCCACTTTCAAAATAGATGATTTAAATAACTTGTATATAAAATAATTCGAAATGTAAATTTGAAAGTAATTTTACACAAAATGGCAACAGTAATTTTAAAAAATAATTTAAATTCTATCTAAATTATATTTAATGATAAAGCAATATTTTGAAGTATAAATGATTAATTAGGAATATTGTTGAAATAGAGTACTGAAGCTTAAACGATATTTAATTTTAAACTGAATAAGTATGTTCCTAATAATTTAAAAGAAAACTATCAAAAAGTTCAAAACTCCGAAAAAAGATATTGAGGCCTCTAGGTAGATGTCTTCCCTTATTTAATAATAAAACGCTGCCTATAGTTCTTTAAAAACAAATAACGATGTAGCATTAAGTATAATGTTAAAAGATTTCATGGAATTATAATACATTAAAAGAAAAACATCCTTTAAGACACAAAAATTTCTATTCATTGTTTCATAGTAAATCAGTTCTCTAAATCAAGCATTTGCTGAAAATAAATTCTTATGCAAAAAAAAAGTTTATTACATTTTTTTATTATTTTATGCATCAAATTGAGAAATAATTTATCTTTAGCTCAATTCAGATTCAGAATCTTGTTTGTATTAAATAAAAACAGCAGAAAAGAATATGAATAATAATATTTAATACAAATAAGCAAGAAAATGAAATTGGTAATTAAATTATACTTTTTTATACAAAACCAAAATGTTTCTTATACAAACCTAACTTTGTACAAATAGCAAAATACTTTTTGATGGATGGAAAATATAATTTCGAGAAGAAACAAGCAAAATGTACAAACCAATTTAGTTTGACTAACACTACTATAATTGGAAATAAAAGACTAGCAAAAACACAAACGCAAAAGAAATAAAAGCTCATCTAGACATCAATAAAATATTACCATAATAAGCGTTATTTTGTGGCTGCCATATTGAATTTTAAATATAAGTTACTGCATCTGTTACGCTTAGGTCATATCATACAAAGGGTCACTTGTCTTTAAGGAATCTCGGTGATTTGAATAGTGTGTTAACAGCTTAACTTTTCAATATGATTATTATATTAGAGATTGCACAATTTATCATCCCCACATATGAACCGTTTTACGCCGAGATTTGGTGACGACCTACAAATTTAATTCTGGAGTTTTCTAAAGGATTTAAATAAAAAATAAAACATTTGAAACTAAACATTATATATTTAAAAGATTAGTTACATTAATGCTTATATTTTTAAAAAAATATTTCTGCCTTTAAAAATTTTTTTCTTTCTTTTTTTTCAAATTTAGATATCCATTGAAAGAATGATGCTGGAAACTGTTACATTTCAAATTTTGCTTTTTGAATATTTTATTTAGAAAAAAATTCAAATGCAAAGACATATTCAGCCCTTTTTATGAGTTGCATTCATAAATAATTTAAAAAAGAAAAGTCACGATTTCGAAAAAAGTATAAAGGCTTATAGAACTGAAAATAAATATTTCCAAACAATTTTAAAAGTGTAAAAGCATAAGCACTATCTGAAATAATAAGAACTTTTTAAAAGAAACGTACATTAAAATTAAATAAGAAATTTGCCATTTTTTTTTTGGCTGATGAAAAAAAGGGTGGGACTGAATGGATTTGGAATATTTAAATATCTTTTCAATTAAATAAGACGAAGTTTTAACAAAATGACCAAAAAAAAAAGTTGTTTTAATACAAAATTTGTTTTTATTAAAACAATTCCTTTATTAAAAATTATAGTGTCCGTTTCCTGTTCAAGTTTAAATAAAGAAATCAAAATCAAGTATTATTTGCATAAAATATTTTTTTTAATTCAGACATTTTATTTATATGTTTGAAATAATCACTGAAGACTAAAGCAAAAACATGTCATCGCCTGGTTATAAACATTTGTCGCATAAATTACATATGATGACAACCACATTTTATGATATTTCTGACTTAATGATAATACAGTGACGTATCGTCTTATATTTATTAATTAAATGTCCAGTCATTTAATTAGACGTCCCTGTTAACAAGATAATCCAGTGAGTTTTGACAATGTTATAATCACTTGATAAACATCATAATACATACAATTTACTATATCATCGCATCCATTTTTTAAAAATATAATTGCATGTTGTCTTACAGCAGGCCCATTTAATCAAGTTTTTTTAAAAAATAATATCTATGTGATGGCGTATTATTTGCAAATAATTGTACATAATTCAGTATAAATCCAAAAGAAAATGCTTGCAAATTAACTGTACGTGCGTTATGAAAGCGATTCCAAACACAAGATAAAAAAATAGTTCAAATCTCACTAATATTCAAAACGGTGAACAGAAAATTCCCTTATTTAGTATATAATTTATTCTTCTGTAGTATGTGGTTAGTAAAAAAAAAGGGGGGGGGTCTAAAAATTTGTTTAGATCATAAATTAAAAATTAAGTATTTTTTTCAGTAACTTTTGAGAATGATATAGTACAAAACATACTATGATGACAGTATCAGTGTTATGCTAATGCAATTTTCCTCTAATTTTAATAAATTAAAATGTTAAGAAAATTTTAGAATTTAATTAAAAAATAATGCAAGTGTAAATTTAAAAAAATGAAATAGGTTTAATAAATATTATACATAAAGTTAATCCTTAGCACTTCATTGGCTCCGATAAGCAAATCACAAGCTGATTACTCCAACTCGCCGGAAAGCACACGGAAAAACTTGAATGATCGGACCGCATCAACAACTACACTGGGGGGGGGGGAACTGTGGTTGAGTCCTAAGGGCCATCAATGACCAAGGTACAATCTTTCCCTAAGGAAGTACGTCCCACGGAAGGAGCCAGACCCACACTTTTTCATGTACCCACAACAGTAGCGAGAACCAATCACCATGCCGGAAGCTTCTCATCTTCAATAACGATATAGCCCACCGTGGGACTCCGATAAGGGAATATTACATTTCATGCATACATTGGGCTTAAAATACATAATTTTCTTTTAATTATTTTTGTTCAAAAAGCATGGACAGACCTTTACTGAGAACGCAATTTCTAGTTTTGGTAACTAATCAAAGTAATTGCATCGTCTATTCAGAAATTTGGCAGCAAACAATTTCAAAGAATTATAACCATCCAATTATATTTTGTATAATAAGGGTGCATAAAGGATCAAATAAATATCAATTGTAAATTTAAAAAACATAAATATAAAAAAATCATACCAAGAGTATTATGTTAGAATGATTTTAATTGAAGGCTTAAATCTCATTTAAATGTTTCCTTCTTGAAACACGGTTTATGAACTTGAAAATGAAATAGGCGCTGCAAACATTCCGATAGAATTTTTTTTATAGTAATGATTGTTACCTTGATGAAGCCGCATAACTTAATATTAAAAAAATACGTGTGGTTTTACGATTTAATTTTTTTATGGTCAAACAAAACAATGCAAATTGCATTTTCACTCACCTTCTCATGTGCTAGACTTTTGAATTCATTTACACTTGTGATGTTTTGATGAAAAATTAATTTTTTAATTTAATTATTAGCTAATTTATTAATTTTTTCAATCTTTACAAGTAAAAGATACGAGAAAAAATTGCTTTGAAGATTCCAAAACATTTATAATATAAATTATATATTAAATACGAAAAAAAAATTAAACGTTTTTTAAATAGTTTTTTTTTACTTGATATATATAATTTAGCTCATCGAGGCGTCTTGTCTTTTTGAACGAACCATACCTTTAATCATTTATTTTCTTAAATGGCAAGTTCCATAAGACTGTGCAATCTTACAAATCCACTTTTAAATTCATAGATTTGGTTTCAATTTTATGTATTCATAGAATTCTATTACTCTACAAATCCATAGAATAAATTTTGAAAATTATACATGTATTTTTTTGTTTGTAAATCACGCATTATGTATCTAACTTCTTTTAAATGGTTGAATTCAACTTATATATTTTGAGAAACAATAATTAGATGCTTGTATAACGAGGCACGTTGATGAAGAGGTTAATACTATGATTCAGATTTAAAAAAGGAATATTCTCTGACATGGAAATCGACACATACGCTTCGTGTAATCTGAAAACCACCAAGTAAACTCAGGAAAGCAACATTTGGCATTTTATGCTTAATGGAGTTTGGCGCTTTTTTTTTATTTTCAGTCAATAACCTTAGAACTAAACTGTATAAACAGGAATTAAGGAGTTTGGCGCTTTTGGCATAATTTGAAAATCGCTAATAAACACGTGGGCAGTAAAAATGAAATAATATCTACAACTGGAAAACTTACTTATAGATCTACGATTCTAATACGGAAATATTTAACATAATACAATAATGTTTTAAAGTTATTGTGCACAGATATGGAAGGCAAACCATTTCATCACGATAAATTTTGAAGGAAATGGCAATTTTTATCATAATTTTCAACGTATCAAATTTTAAATGTCTAGACTTGAGTTTTGATGTTCATAAACAATTATGTATTATTTGGAATTTGCGAAGGGGATATCCCAATCATGGAAAATCATCAAAGTCACAAGATTGAATAATATTTTTGTTGATTGCAATATTCTATAAGAAGTAAAATTACCTTGAGGCAATTTTTTACAAAACTATTATTTATTAAAAGTATTTTTTATCCATATGTTGCAATTAATCACTTTCAAAGAGAAGTTCTAATAAACATAGCAGAACGTTCTATATTCATTTTTCAGCAAACACTAATTTACTTCAAGATGAAAATATATGAAAAATACAGACATAAATTATCAGCTCTTTTTTTAATACTTCCGCTCCTTTCAGAAACAAAGAGAAATTATTAATTTCACTTGCTTGCTAAGACAAGTAATAGTTAATCTTTAGAGAAAAGTAAACAAGACTAGAAATATGAATGGAATGCACTCCATATTTAATATTAGCATTTGACATATTTTGATGCAGTAATTAAAATAAATGCCCGAGGGAATATTCGAAAAAAAGTAAAGTCAATAAGGGAATAAATTTTCTTAATTTTTACTTGCCATTCAGCTTTTAAGAGTGTGGCTATACCTTTATTATTCCATGCTTTCGATTTTTAAAAATGAATTATGAAGGCATAATAAAAAGACCTTTAATATGTATGTATTGAGTCTCTTCATCTGAGAAAGCTGCATGTTGCAACTCGCTTTATTGTAATAAATGCTTCAAAATAAAAGTTTCTTTCTGCTGTAAAAGTTTCTGTCGTCCGATTTGTTTTAATTACAGTTAAGTCTCGGCCTGAAACATGAAGTTTATTATAGGTCTTCGAATTTTTAATCGTGATCAGATGACGAGGGGAATGCTTGAGCGGCGCTCCCTCTCCAAACACCTGCAATATATCAGCAAGAAAATATTTGATCCTGACGGATTTAAGATGAATCAGGAATGATTACGAAACCAAATTTTGGTGAAATCGTGTTTCGAAATTGAATCAGAGTCGAGCTGAATCAGAGTCGAGACTTTACCACGACTCAATTATTCTGCATATAATCCATCAGGAATAATTCATTCTTATAATTTGATGCGCTTACAAAAAATTTAAATAGTTGGAAATTTCTACTAATAATAAAGTTGTGTGTTGGAGCTCTGAAGACCAGACCCGTTAACTCTAAGCTCCCAAATTTTGCGCATGTATGTATTTTGAAAAATGGGAATGTACACATTCAGGAATTCCATTTTCTGAATTAAAATTTTAATTCCAAATAAAACTAATTCGAGTTTTTCAGCAGTCATTTCCTTAAATATTTCAGCATAAAAAATTCACATTACCTTAAAATTAAAAAACAATCTTCACATCTCTTCAATGAATCCATATTCTATTTTTGATTTAAAAATATTTTGCGATTTAATCACTAAATATTCCAACGTTGAAATGAAATTCAATTTGTTCATTTCAATAAATTTTTCATTGCTGCTAATAAATTTTAATATGAGATTTTACCCCTCTGTTGAACATCAAAATATGAAGAATCAGTTTATTGAACCATGTGGAATAGGTTTCAATAAAAGATAAGCTTTTAATGAAATTTTATTGCTTTTATTGTATAGTCTCAGAATAAAGCAATAATTAAACGGTTTTAAAACGCCTCCATTTTTAAATGTTGGTCTTCTTTCCCATTATAAAATAGAAGATATAAGGAAGGGAATAGAAAATTTGGGAAACACATACCATTATAAACAGTGTTACTTTCATAACGGTATATCTTGAATACTTAAAAAAATTTGAAATTCAAAAATATTTTTCTGAAAAAGTCACTAAAACCAAGTTACGCAAAATATTTAGGTTAAATATTTAGCAATTATTATTCTCGGTGTATGAACTAATTCCAGATGTGGATAGTTAGTAAAATGTATTGGCGTTTACTAATCTTGCATATAATTGACTAAAATTATTGATTGATTGAATTTGTTTTATATCATAAACTTTAAAATGACTGCATACATGAGAGAACGCATGTATTAGAAGTAAATAAAAAGCGAGGAGAGTTTTCGGATTTATGATAATAATCCCAATTTTTTTGCCTTCAAATGCCAATTCAAAAAGCATTTTAAAGACATTAAATTATTTTATATCAAGCCCATTCTTCAAGTAAAAAAAAATGTTTAGGCATAGGAAAACAGTCAGCCTTCACCTGTAGATTTAACTTTGATAAAGAAAGAGATTTTTTTTATCACATGCATAAGATTTTTTTTTTGGATCGAGACGTTTGATAAAAAATTAAAAGCACTGGAAATCATGTAAATAGGTTTTATTCCTGATTGAAATATCCACATATAAATTTTAAAAAACCGATTGATTTCTTTCACAATTTATATTTTTTTGAATATTCTTTATTATATTATAGAGAATATGAATTTAGCTGAAAGGCAAGTATTGGAATAGCAATACGCCTTTTATTATAACCTCTCTCTCTCTCCTATTTAAGTGAGCGGGAAGGTAATGAAATAGGGATCTTCCTAAGGTATTGTATTATCAACCAAGGGAAATGACAGAAAGGATTATGGTTAGCAATTTTCGTTTCATTTTTATAAATTTATTCTGCCTAGCGAATACGTGTTTTATTACTGTATAGTGCTTACGTATAGCATATCCTGGACCATACATTTCGATCATGTATATGAGTGCACGTTTTTTACTACGGCAAAAACAGTCAATAATGTTTTTCAAATATCTACCGTATTTATGAGACGATTGCTGCCAATAAAACGGTTTTCATTTGAAACCAGATAAAATATACTTTCTGGATATAACTATTAATAGAAAAAATTATATCTGAATCAAGGCAAAAAAAATTGTTATTTCTAGTGGTATGTTATCGTAACGAATTTTTGATATTGATTCTATGCAATATGTTTTCTTCATTGCAGAAAAGAAGACTTACAAATACTGTAAATGGATATCAATTCAATGATCCTCGATTTTGATGATGCAAATGAAGATTCTGGAAAATGCAGTAATTTTGGCAATAACTCTATTAAAATCCGAGATACATGGTTTATTCAGAAAATTCAGTATTCTGTCAGAGTATCTGTATAAACCAGAGACAGTTAAAGCAACTTAGTTAAACTGATTCATTTCTTGATTCTTGATCACGAGAGGAGCTCTCTCGCTGGACATTTCGAGTGATATTGTAATTTCTAATTAATCATACTTTGTTTGTAGTGTAGTTTCTAAAACCGTTATTCTTCATGCACTTTCGGCTGTATTTGAGCAACATATGCTTTCTTCTTATGAAATACAGAGTGTTTTTCAATTATTATCTAAAGAGTTTGACTGCTTTATAATTCTTATCCTTTACATATACTTCCGTGACAATTTCCGCAACTGTATATGCTCATATAATTATTTTATTTGTAATTATTACTTTTGTATAAGTCACACTCATATGTATATTTTTATGTATCTCATTGTATTATTATATGTTAATGATTTCTAAAATAAGACTTACAAATACTGAATATGAAATTCTGAACTATACAACTGGATGTTGTCTTGCGAGAGGTTGTGCTTTGTGTGTGTTTTATTTCATTCTTGGCTCCACGTGATTGTTTAGTGAAAGCGTAGTTAGGCTCAGATCCCTAGTTGTTACCAGCAATGTTTTATTTTATTGTGTTATGTGTTGTTCCATGGTGTGTGTGTGTGTGTGTGTGTGTGTGTGTGTGTGTGTGTGTGTGTG